>VXBQ01016507.1:722691-769885 GCA_013400175.1 Phainopepla nitens | reverse complement strand
AGGCCCGGCAAGGAAGGAGAGGGGTTCGGGCAAGGGGAGGCGGACGGCTCCCGGTGGGGATTCGGGCGGTGCGTGGCCGCCGGTCAGTCCGCGACGGGCTGGGGACGAGTCACGGCCGTGTCACTGCCGCGGCGTCGGGCGCTCCTGGGTTTCTGGAAGCTCTGCCTGGTCGGGAAGCTGATTCACTGCTGAATACGTGGTTGCTCATAGCTGTGGTTACCCTTTCTTTGATTTTTGACAGGTCTGTTGTCCAGCAGTTTTGCCTTCTCCCCCATAATTGTAGTGTCCCTTGCTATCCCCTAACAGAGCTTTTTAGCCAGGCAATTGTACGAAACCGATGCTCTGAAGCACTATTTTATTAAAGAATTTAAATGAGTATATGAAAGCAAGAGTGGAAACAATTACGGGAGAGTGATTCTTTATTTTTTTGACTTTTTGTAAGTTTTTTAGTGAGCGAAATTGATGAGGTTTATTTGGATATGTATTAATAGATGCTTTTGTCTGTTGCACTCTCATCTTTCTGCATCCCAAAGGAGATATTGGGCCATTTTTAGTATTGCAGTGTCTGCAGTGTCCTCACAATTGGATCTTGACTTTGTTCGTGCATTAAAATTCACTGCGATGAGGAAGTACCGGGTTTTTCCCCCTTTTCTCACTTCCGTGACAGCGCCCGCTAAGATTCAGTGTATAGTAAATAATGAATACTGTTACTACATTATAGGATTGCTAGTAGTTATTAATTACTGTTCTAATAAGGGTTCTCCTTTATCTGAATGCGAGCATTATAGTCCTAATGCCATTGTCTGTACCAAGCAGAAACTTAAAAGAAAAAAGGTGGAGGGTGGACTACAGAATAGAGCTGAGGCTTGCTCAGAGAGGCCTACAGCTTGGCGAGGTGCTGGTCATGCCTTGCTCTTTCCAGAGAAAAGCAACGAGGCAGTGCACTGGAACAGGCTGAGGGAGATTGTGGAGTCTTCCTCTCTGGAGACATCCAAACCCCTGCCTAGGCTGGGTCACCACCAGCAGTTACACAGGAATGTGTCCAAATGGGCTTCCATTAGAACCGTTCAAATAGAAGATCTCTAGAGGTGCCTTCCAATCTTAATAAGCCTGTGATTCTGTGAAAATCTTCTACCAAAATTAAGAGTACTTGCAGTGTGGTTTTAGGGGTGAATTTTAGGATTTTGCACAATTCTTTGTCATAGATTGCTGCTTGAAGAGTCCTGTAAAATCATCTCAGCCCACTGCTTTTCTTGGAGTAGTATGATATAGATTATATTTTCTTTGAAGTTTAATTGGTTGGTAACATCAGTTTTCCTAGAAATACAATTTAAGAGAAGGAAATAGATGTATTTTTCAATTTCTTATAAGAATATTTAGTGTAAGAAAAACTGGTGTGATGCCTTGTCGAGTTGTAGGCTGTAATTCTTAATTGGCTGTGGATTTGAATTTCTCAGTAAAAGCTTATGTAAACAGGGGAAATTCACATAGTTTTGTCATTTTCTGTCAACAAAATAAAGGAGTCAGGTCAAGTTCAGCTCAGTTTCAGTTGGCTGTTGCTTGAGAGTGGTAGTAGGAAGGGAAACCAGAGGAATTTCTGTAAGAACTTTAATAGAGTGCTGCCTAACTGTCAAGGATCTTTAGGAATAGATTATAAAGAGGAACACCTTTATTCCCAGTGATGATGGGTAGGGAAATAGAGAACACCTTCAATGCACAGCTTCTGATAAAGTAGGCAGAGCCTGCCCTGGAAATGATGTTTCAGGATTTCCAGTGTGTCTGTACTTAAGCTGTCTCAAGGACTTGCTGTTTGTATTTTTGTTACCAATCTATAGGTGTGTCTTCTTGCCTTCTCTCCCATCTTTTTGGGGCTGACTAGAAAACCTCCATTAATAGAAGGGCATTTCTAATTTAAAATTTACCGTGAATTAGATTACTGTAAAGACTGACCTGTCAGAATTACTGTAAAACCAGTGAAGTGTGTTTGTCGTCTTGACTTTGCCTTTTACACAGTATACACTAATTTGAACTTTGGTGTTTTGTTGTTGGGTTTTGTTTCATGGGTGGAATTTGATCAACTTACAAGGTTTTATGTGAGTCTTATAAATTTTGCTGAGGTCTAACATTTGATGCCTATTTGTTAATTCAGTATCTTCTAATACAAAGAAGGATATTTATATTTTCTTATTCCAGTTATACTTTGCCTTTTTAAATTTTATAGCAGTGAGTACCTCTGTAGGAATACCTTCTTCCTCTTTACAAAAAATCTACTAACACTGTTGGTTTTCAATTTAGCCTAAGACTGTGTAGGTTACCTCTGATTGAAAGCATACTACAGGGATTCTGGTTCTTGTTACTTTCCCGCTGCTTCCGGTGCTGCCTCAGGAGCATTGCCTGCTGACTATAAACAATGTTGATGTCTACCATATGTTTTGGTAGAAAGTGCAGGATTCCTGCTCTCCCACTAAACTCAAATGCCTAGCTTACTAGTATTTGTGAATATACAATGGAAATGTTGACTCCCCTATCATGTAACTCTGTAAGAAACTCTTGTTTTCAATCTCCAAAGAAATAGTTTTAGATTGAGTAGCAAAATCAAAAAATATAGTCAAATACTTTTTCATTTAAATTTACAGAACCCAGGATCTGGAGCTCAGACTTTTAACCCTATCAGACAGTTTGGCATTCCAGTACCAATGGTAAGTAAGATAGGTCTCTTCCAAAGATAAATCTTTATCATTTTCATGCATTATATTTGGTTCTTATGGAGCTTTGATATTGGTGAATATACTGCCTAGAGCAACATCTTTGCAGTTGGTTTTGTAGAAACTTAGGCTTTAACTCATGCCTTCTTTAACTTGCCTGCTTTACTTTGTTTTCATTTTGTGACTCCTGAAAAGTCTTTAAAAGGCACTATGACATAAACAAAACTGATCTTAAAGTAAAATTCTGTCTTTTTTTATGAGGCCATGCAGCTCAGAGTGCAGCTTGTGTTACTGTGTCTCACGCAGCAGTAGTGTCTCACAAGAAGAGGAGCGTCTGCAGATGTGTTAGAGGGTGTTTAGGCATAAGACTGGAGATAAGTGAGTCCTACTTTTAAGAGGGTTCTGTGGTAGTGGGTGAGAGTAAGGAAAGAAGTTTTAATAGCATTGAGGTAATTGTTGCTGCTCTGATGGTGTTGATAAGCTTGTGCTGGAAGATGAGTGAGAGACTTGGGAACCTTGATTAAACAAGTAGAAAAATGTGTTGGCAAAGCTTTTTGCTTTTCAGACCAAATAAGAGTAAGAGATTTTTGAAGTGAGGATAACCTTACAGCAGATGCTAAATTCAACAAGGAAGCAAGTGAAAATCAATCTGGAGTGTTGTTTTCC
Source organism: Phainopepla nitens (assembly GCA_013400175.1). Lineage (NCBI taxonomy): Eukaryota > Metazoa > Chordata > Aves > Passeriformes > Bombycillidae > Phainopepla > Phainopepla nitens. The sequence goes on along the minus strand of VXBQ01016507.1, from coordinate 766,514 downwards.
TGTTTCCAGGTGAGAAGATGAACTGCTGCATTTTGGACAAGCTGAAGTTTGGAATGCTGGGACATAAAGAACCCGTTAAGAAGGAAATTACAATAGTTAAGAGGAGATGAAGGTATGACTTAGGGCTTTGCAGAAACAATAATTCAAAGGAGATAGATGTAGTAGGTGCATGAGAATTCTGCCAAGATAAATTCCTGTGATGCTGGCAGAGTTGTATTAAGATGTGTTTTTAGGGAGGTATCATGAAGGATAAGTGTTGACCAGACCAAGTAAGGCCAAAAAAAAAAAAAGTGTTTGAAGAATAAGGTAAATGGGTTTGATGTTAGCTTGATGTTTTGGTCACTAAATGATATCTCTGGCTGAACTTGAGACCTCAGTGCAGGTTGTGTGTTTTCTCTCTACTGATGTTCTGTTTGCTAATTCTTTCATTTTGCATTCTCACTTGACCCTAGAAAATAGTACAATGGAAAATGCATGAGTGTTGCATCTGTGCAGGACACTCCAGGGAGCAGCTTAGAGAGCTTGATTTTATATTCCTGAGGCATGTGACCATTTATTTATTGATTTATTCATTGGTAGTGAAAGGCCACGTGTTTTATTTTGAGGGGGTAAGAGAGAGAGAAAGGTGCTGTGATTACTGCAGGTGCTTGCTGTGGCAGATTTAATTTGTGATTTGCAGTTGGAATGTTCAGAATTTTTCATCTGAGTACAGAATTTTTCGTCTGAGTACAAAAACTGAAGACATCCATGGAGGTTAAGATTTATTTCTCCTGCACCCACTAATTTAAGGACATCTTAGATAATTATTTTTGCTTTGTAGAGCAGTGAATTAATGGATTTCTGAAATATGTCAACAAGGTATTTATTTACCAGATCTGGAATATTTCAGTCTCTTGTACTTTCATGTTTGGTTAACATTAGCAAAATTTTCAAGTTTATTTCATATTGAAGGGATTCTTGTTATTACCCTTATCATGGATACTTTGTTTATTGTGCAGCGAGGACAGGGGAACACAAAACAGTCATTTTAAATTTTTTTTTACCTTAGGCAGAGGAAATTGCTCAGGGTGTTTCAAGGTCCACACAAAATCTACTCTTGAGCTGTTGACCTTTTGGTCAGGTAGATCCAGAGTTCTAGGGATTTGTAAACAGACTTTTTATTAGCTCCTTCTTCATTGTCATCTTGGTCAGTTTTCTCCACTCCAAAAGGATGACTGCTTTTGTGTCTGCTGCCCAAGACGGCTTTTGGTGTAGGGGAGCGTTTCTTTTTGCTTCCACTCAGTCGAGTGTCACTATACTGAGCTGGGAATTGAATCCTGAGGCCCTGAGCTTCATGCACTTGTAACCAATGCCAAATATGTGTATTGTTATGAAGTGGTAAATTGTTTTCTTGTATAAGTGTTGCAAAAAGAACTAGAAGTTCTAATCTTGCATCCCAAAGGAAAGTGTTTTTCATTTATTTGGGACTGCCAGCAGTTGCACTCATCAGTACAGCTGTTTGTATTTTGACTTTGTCTTTTAACTTGGCTGCTCATGGCCTGGATTGTCCAATTTCATTCCACCCACTGTCCTAGCTCATTTTATGAAGTACTGAAGGCATAGGAGCTTTCTGATCTTTCATCAGAAACTGGTTTTGGACAGTACGTTAAAGAGCTGGTGATAAGGTATTTATTTTTCCAAGCACTTGTGATTTGTATGTTGGTTTTGTTTTGTTTGTTGGGGGTTTTTGTGTTTGGTTTGTTTTTTTTTTTTTTAAGAAGAGAGAGCTAGGAGAGGACTATGCCATTTTATTTTACTATCTGTGGGTTATTTTTCTTCCCCCTAACCTCACAAAGTATTTCTGTGGTAGAATTTGCAATCCATGTGTTTCTGCACTACTTCCATGTGGCTTTTGACTAAGGAAAATTTTAAGACCTAAAAATGAGAATTTTCTTTTCATGAGTTTTAGCGCAGTGTGACGAGGAAGAGAAAATGTCTCATCTATGCTTTGAACATAGCATTTCAATTGGCGTACTGCTATGTAGAAAGTGGTGGAAGAAGCAGCCTCTCACCTTACATCATTTTGTGTATTCTGTGGTCACTTGATAGTGTTGAGATGGGGCTGTACCTGATGACTTCAGCTTCTGCTGGTTTGGCTGCCTCTTGTAAGGGAAGGAGGGTATAAGGCAGATTGCTCTTCTGATGCTGATGGGCAAGCTGTGGGCTTCTGCAGTAGGGTAAATGGTATCTCTCACTGTATGTGAGAAAATGACAAAATGTGGCAGGAATGTTGTGCAATAGGGAATATGGAGATGCATCCAAAACCGGTGGTTTATTTTCTCCATTATTCTAGATTAAAGGGGCCTGAAAACTACTATAACTTAGCATAGCCCACGTGTTTGGCTTGGACTGAGGCTAGAAAGGGTGGAAAACTCCAAAAAGCTGTCATGTTTGATGTCGCGTGTTGCAGCACCATTCTGAATGTCTGCGTGTGTTCCTTTGGGCTGGGCAAGTTTGCTCTCTGCCCATGGCCAGTGAGGCAAGGAGCGCTGTTCTGTGGGAGCGTGCTCATGCTGCACAGTATCCCATGGCTGGCCTTGTAGGGAGAGACTGAGCGGTTGGTGTTGTGTCTCACAGCTGCACATGCGGGTGTTATTGTGCATCCTGAGTTACGTTCTTTCTGTGCTTGGTAGTCTTCCTTTTCTTCCCTCTGGCACTTGCTTGAAGTCTGAGGAAAAGCTCTGCCTTTGTGTGAAATGAATAGCGGACTGTGATCAAAGTTAGAAGTCAGCCACACAATGTCTTTTTCTTCTCAGATGGCATAGCCTCTTACTCACCTGTCCTCCATTTGCTGGTTTGCTATTCATTATATAGCTCATCACTTCCTTTTGTTGCTTGTCTTTTATTTCACTTTTCACAGAATGTTGAGGGATTGAAAAAGGGTGGGAAATTAATATGGAAGATGGGTTAAATAGAGGAAGTAGTTAACAGACAGTTCTTCTGAATTCTATTATTAACTTTAGTTAGAAGACAAGTTAAGATTTGAACCTTCAGGTGAAAATGGAATGGAATTGGAATTTTTCCAAGCTTAAATTTGTTGTGGCTGTGACAATGTGCTTTGGGATCCTGGCCTAGCATGCTGTTAACCTCAGCTTTCACCTGAGTCAGAGCACATTTCCAGTGTGTCCTTTGAACTCCATGGCAGGTTGCTGAATTAAGGGTACTAACAGTGCATGTGAAATGGAAATGGCTGCATCTTGCTTTAGAGTTAAAGCAGCTTACATACTCATTAAATGAGTCAGTGTTTTTTTATTTTCTGACTTCTTTGGTGTGAATTAGCAGGTTAAAGAAGATCAGGAATATTTTTGTTGTGTTCAACTTCAGACACAGTTTAAAACTTCTGTGGGTTTTTTCTGGATAGCTTTTACTGATAGTAAAAAATATTAAAAATACAGAGGTAGTTGAAAAAGCAAAAAAATTTATCTTCCTTGAATATCTGGAATTACCTTTTCTCCTGAGGACTCTAATGTTAAATATTTATTACTGCTGCTCCTAATATCTTAAAGAGTAAAAACCGAACACTGCATTTGAGTACGTAAGCTGATGTTCATCTGTCAGGTTTTATTGTTATTTTGAAACTGTCCGGCTGAGTAGCTGAGTTCCGGGTGCTTTTTAATTGAAGACAGCATTAACTAATAAATATTTACAGCTTTTTTCTATTTTGGGGGCAGGTTTGTGCTTCTCAAATTACCCTGGAGCATCAGCCCTGGAGACACCTTCGTTTGTGTTCTCTCTTTGTACAGCTTTGCTGTGGGAGAGGTGACATTGTTTAATGTAGCTTTAAAGGAAGGTGAAATAATAATTTACATAGATAATTGTGATACTCAACTTTCTCCCTGTCTTTTACATGTGGATTTTATTTCTGTGTGGAATAGATGAGCTAGTTTTAGGCTGATTCAGGGAAAAAGAGGGTAATGCTTTGTGGGTTGAAGTTAGCATCTGAAAAACCCTGCATGCTGGCTTCAGAGAATGAGGATGTTAATTTTGAAGGTCTGCAATTCAAAAGTTGATCTAAAAGAAAAAGTGTTTTCATTCTGTATGATTTGAGGCTTTTTTCCTTTGGTACTTCAGAATGTCTATTGTTATTTGTGCTATTGTTTCTGCCTGGACTTGCAAGCTGCTACAGTTTTGAACATAGCTGCCCATCTGCTCCTTGGTTATTTATAGGCAGATTTGTGGAGCTCCTTCTAATCTCTCAAGTCTTCAAAAACATTAATGAATTAAACATCACAATACTCTTGTAAAAAGAGAATTAAATGGAGGAACTGAATGGAGACTAAAAAGGATAAATGACTTGCTGAAAGCCATATGTATATTTCATAGCAGAACAGGGAATAGAAACCAGATTCTTTTTTTCTTACTTGTAGTCCTGTGCTTAACAGACCAGCTACATGGTCTTGTGAGATACATGCTAAAGGAATGAAGAAAGAACTCGTTCTTTGAATCCTGCAAGAGATGCTCTTGTGCAGACTAACCCCTTTCAAGACCTTGCACCGTGTACTGAGAGTATTAAAGGTTTCAGGTCTAACAAACATGAATAAACGTGTCAGTATTAATTCTCATTAAGCCTACATTTGTTTTGATTGTTAATGTTTCGGAGCAGTGGTTTCTGCTGGGTTGCTTAGAAAGAAAACACCTGTTACTTGCAGGACAGCTTCTCTCTGACATCGTACTTCTAGTTGTCTAGTCAACCTGTCCCTCTTCCCCTGTCTCTTATAGTCTTTTACAATGGCTTTAAACAGTGTCTGGACACTGGTTCTTATTTAATTTTTTTAATTCAATGACAGTGAAGATCGGTAGCACAAAATGCAGGCAAAACTTTCCATTCATCAGAAATTTTGCACTTTGATGAATTACACCTAGTTCTTATTGTGTGTGAGTTTTTTGATTTTTGGCTGGGCTTTTTTTTCATGGTTTTTTTTTTTTGATTGGATTTTTTTTTTTCCGTTTTTGGTTGTTGGGGGTCATTGTTTGTTTTTGTTTATGGAAGAACTTCTGAAATTCTAGATGTGTGGAGAAAAACATTGTAATTTACAGTTGTTCCAGAGTCTAGAAATTATAGAGGATGCAGCCTACTAAGTTGTGATTTGATTTCACATTGGAGTGCAGCCTGAAATATTGTTTGCATTTTTTAGCTGTTCTGTAATTTTTTTTGAACTATTTGTTAATTATTTCTCATTTTCTCCTTAATGTACACGTATTTCATGTTTGTATGTAAGAGAATTTTCTATATAAATAGTGTTAGTTTTTGCTTGTCAAATGGATTGGAAGAGTTTTCTATTTCACTGGAATGCCTTTCAAGTATTTAGGTTTTAATTACAAATATTATGCAAATTGTGTTGCCACCTTCTTGTGGAAATCTTCAAAAGAATGAATACATTGTTGGAGACTGACATTGCTATATTGATTTAATAACCTGGAAGCCTATGTCATTCTAAACAAGTTCAGTGAGGTTCTTCAGAGTGTATTGAATGTGTCCAGGAAGCATGTTAAATAAAAGAACCACAAGTTCTAAAGTTTGGTATATGGTATTTTGTGGTATTATGGCGAAGTACATTCTAGATGGGCATACAGCACTCTAGATTGTTTCTGAATTTCCACAAACAAATTTAACCTCTTTATTTAATATCTGTAACGTTTCAGCATATAAAAGTTATGGTTTTTGATTTGGAAGTGATAAAATGCAGCTTCCTGAAGTATTTCACTTTCCTCACGTGAAATCTGTACTCTTCAGTGCTTTTTTTTTTTTCCTTCTGTAGCTTTTCTGTGTTTAGTGAAACCAATTGGGTTTTTTATTGATGAATACACACTGAATCTATTTCTTTCAACTAAATAGTGGCAGAATATTGAGCCACAAATCACTCTTTTCTCGTGCTAAATTGTGAGCTTGATGGAAAATTTTAAGAGCTTGTCATCTTGTCTTCCTCCAGCAAATTGAAGACTTTACATATCTTTTGTAGGTGTAAATACATTGAAAAGGTGCAAAGCTGTGTACCTTTTCAAAAGACCTTTAGTAGCTCCCATTGGAAAGTAGATGCCAGCTTTCTTGAAATGGTTTCACTTTCCAATATTAAAAAAAAGGCGTTTCATTTAATTCATCTTGAGACTCTTTGGACATCAAAAATAGAGAAGGATGCTAAGCTCATTTTTTAAATGTGAAGATTTTCTTTTCTTCTGGTGTGTTCTGATAACCTGCTCTGGTGAGAGTTTTTTTCTAGATGAAACCTATCAAAGCTCTCACAGAAGAGAGGGAATTGTAAACTTCAGGAGTTTATGGAACAAAGGCTAGGTGTTTGGAATTGTCAGCAGCTGTTCTAACTGGTCTGACTCACCTCCCTCCGCTCTGAACAGAATGCTTCCTTTGGTTCCAGGAAATACTGAATAAAAGAACTATTTTGATCCATGGGCAGTGCCACTACTGTGGCAGAAAGCCAAGCGATGCTTTCATATCAAATAAATAGGTCTTTTCAGAGCAGCAGAGAAACATGTTCCCTAGAGTCAGTAAGTTGATGCAGACTTTTGTTCCTATGTGAAAGTACGAAGATAATGAAGTGTGTGTAGGTTTGAACTTCATTCACTGATTATAATCAAGAGGCATTTCTAATAATTTGGAAATGTAACTTGGGGAAGAGGGGGAAAAATCATACAAGTATGTGTTCCACATCTTGAAAAAAGGAAAACAAAGAGAACTGCCGAAGCTAAAAGCTTACACAGAGTGGTTTGAGAGAGAAAAATGACTGCCTGAGTAATTATTGAATTTTGTGTTTTATGCAACAAATAACTACAAATCTTTGTCTAAAGCGTACAGGAAGCTTCGATAAGATGCTTTTTTGAGTAGTTTTTCAAAATGCAGGCTGTCATGGGACTCAGTTTCCTGAGAGAGCTGAAAGTTGTTTGTTTCCTTCTGTATATAATGGGCAAAAATTACACTTCAATATGGAGATTTTGGGATAAGAGGTGGGAATGAACATTGTGACACATTACACACTGGAATAGGAAGAGACAGTAAAAAGCTGTTGAAATGTGTTTTCTTTTTTATAATAATATGATAGTTCTTTTTTTGTTTGTTATGAAGCTCATTGTTTTAACATGAAAAGGAATAACTATTATACCTCGAGCTATTTGGATTTCTCTGGATTTTTGGGGTTTTCTTTTTTTTTTTCCGAAATCATTTATAGTTTTATTCAGTTAATTTCCCCCATGCCAGGTAAAAAAAAAGTTCTCTTTGTGTGCATTCTGAAGTATCCGGAGGGAGAATTCCAGGTTGCAGTCCAAAGCCCTGGGCCTGGAATGAAAAACAAACAAACAAAAATTCAAATTTTGATCTGTTTTTATTGTGACTGGGTAGTGGCACATATCTTGAATTGTGTATTTCTGAGCAGAATTAGTTTTTTTAATTATATGGGTTGATCTGTGGAAGTAGGACCGCAGAAAGTTACGAGCAGATGCCAGTTCCTATTTTGTGTAGGCTGGAAGAGGAGGTTGCACTTTTCAGGCATCCTGTGGATTTCTCAGTGAAGCAAAAAAGCTTAATCACGGTGAATTGCAATACTCAGTCCAATAAAAATTGCATGAGAGTAAGGAGGAGGCAAAAGAAGCAGGATTTCCAGGTATAGATTATAGGTAGGATGTAGTTATTCAGGCTGGTGGATGTTTTTCTTCAGCTGCACCCTGCTAATGGCAGGATAATGGCAGCATCCTGACAGAAATGTAGCATAACCTATTTAGATAATTATTATATTCTTGGTAATACCAGACTGTGCAAAAGCACAATCTTATTTGCACTTATTTTACGTCTGAATGAGCAAACAGATGACCTACCTGTAAATTAATTGTAGTTTATTAGGATTGGGTAATGGGATTTTGTATAAATTATCTTCTTGTCCTTGTTGAGATTCTGTTTTGGTTTTTGTGTTTGTTGTTTGTTCCCCCCCAATGAGGAAAAAGAAAAATTAAATATTTGTGTGGATAAATGCCTACAATGATGTTTTTTCCTAAGTTTTTACAGTATTTTACATTTTGGTTACAGTGTTCTGTTCTTCCTTCAGAAGGCTACAGAAGTGTAACACTGTGAAACACTGTAACTGATGTCCCCTGTTTGACAACTTCAACTTCTTGTGTTTCAGAGCTGCGAAAAGTATCTGAAGTAGAATGGAAGCGTCAGTAATATTACCCATTCTGAAGAAAAAATTGGCATTTCTTTCAGGTACAATTTCAGTTTTCCTCAGCTGATTCCACCCTGCATAATTTGGATGGGATATTTAAGTTGGTTTTTTGTATTTGCTGGATGTATTTAACAAAAATATATTGTTGGTTAGCACTTTGTCATATTCCAGAAGAATCTCTGGAACCCTTTATCTGGTAGCAAAGCTGTTGGTATTGGTGTTTAGGGTTTGGTTTTGCTTTAGGCTGTAGCTCAACCTGCAAAGTTTTTAAGACATTTCAGTCTATATGTGAGACACTGATGATTTAGTAGACATCCAAAAGTAATCCTTGCTGGTTTGGCTTTTTAGTTTTTTGCCAATTAGTTAATTCAGGAAAGACTGTAATTATCATTGTATTTAGTAAAACTTGCTGAATCTTAAGTTGAAGAAGGTAACTTTTTCTCCCCCCTCTTCCAGAAGAAAAAAAAAAAAGGGAATGCTTCAAATGGTGAATGACATTATCTTGCTGGTTTCACTGCTGTTGTGATAGCTGTGTTAGTTCTTGGTGTTTGATTGTCTGATCTAGTGTAGGTAGGTAACTTACAGAACACTTGTCAACTTCAAAAATTGACAAGGGTTGCCATAAATATTCTTCTGGTTTAGTTTGTGTTTTAGCCAGTCTAGTTTAGCCTGCTCCTGTCACCTGAGAAATGAAACCTGCTCTTTTTGTTGATAGAATTTATTTTGCTTTGAATTTTCCCACTGTCTCCAGCAATTGCAAATCTAACAATTCTTTTTTAAAAACAATCAAACCCCTAAAACTGGACTCACATTAAAGCCTGGGACAGTTCTTCCACAGTAACAGCAGATGTGTAGTGAGCTGGTTGTTCAGCATTATATTGCAAGGGGATATTCTCATTAACTAGAGTGCATTTTCAAATTGCTATTAAAGCTGCCTGATCCGTTTCAAAATACAGACGTTCTTAGTGGAAGGTAATTTATTGAGTGGCATTTTAAATGCTAGGAGCCATTTTGGACCTATGTTTTTCTAAGTAGGTTTGATCATTTTGGAATTGATTAGTATTAATGGGTGCTTTAATTTAATGAATGGTAAAGCTTGATGCAGCAGGATTTTGTAGCGTTCTTCAGTGTAAGTAACTTGACAGACACAAATCAGTTCATCATGTCTCTTTACATCAATTTTACTCCATATAGTTTTCTAATAGTTTCATTGAAGATTAAAAACATGTACTCAGAAAAATAATATTTTGGGAAAGTATCCTGCAGTATTTATGTGCTGAAGTCTGTTGTCATTTTTGAGTTAAATACAAATAATGTTGATCCTGCCCTTTTCTGGAAGTAAAACAGTCGTTTCTAATGGAAATCCATGACTGGTGTAGCTTTCATGTTGGTAAGTCATTACACATAGCACAGAAGAAAAGGCAAGCTCCTAAGTGAACAAAAGACCTCGAACAACCACTTTGGTGCAAAATGAACTAAATAAATTCTTTCTTTCTTTTTTTTTTTTGTTTTGGTTTTGGTTTTTTTTGTGATGCTCTCAGTTGCTTTCCTTAGCAGTGTTTATATGCTGCGAGAAAAACCTGTCAGTTGTTACACAAGATGCCTTGTCATGAAATAGTAATTTAGATAATTATTGTGGTCTTTTTGTGAAATGTCAAGAGGTTATATTTCTGGGGGTTGGGTTGTGTTTTGTTTAGTCAGTTCAGCAAACACTGTTTAAATCTAAGCATTTTTCCTTTTTCTCTGCTTCCTCACAGTAATTTTCAGGCTTTCTGCCATTCATAAACAGAAGGGTGGACAGTCTGTAAATAACTGTTGCTTTAGATTGTTTCTGCTGGAAGCATCTGTCCATTTGTCCTTTCTCATACAGCACCACTCTTCAGTTCTTCAGTTAAGAAACACAGTTATTAAAAAGTGCGTTGCTGTTTTCCAACAACAATTCTCTCACAAAAAAAGAGCAAGGGAGAGGAACACAACTACTGCAGTGGACCATTGAAAGCAGTAGGTCCTTTATGAAAATGTGGAAAATATCTATGTATCAGTGGATCTTTAAAACTCCAAATTTAGAGAGTTCGCACAGCTTTGGGAACAAGGAAGAAAGGCCTGTTGCAATTAAGATTCTAACATATGTTGTTTGTTCATTATCTTGCATGCACCTCATGGATGGGGAGAATTCTTATCAAATTATGTCGCCATATGTGTATGAGTGCAAGCATTACTGTGCTTTTGCCTTTTCTTATTTCTGCACGGCTGTTACTGTTCTGTAAAAAGTCCTTCTTACTGATTAGATGGAACGTCTACTGAACAACTTTATGAAGCAGAAGCATAATTTAATTGCTTTAGCTATGTGAATAACAGTTTGAGAATAACGATGTTCTTTCTCAGGTTATGGGAATTTACTTTGCTTCATTTTCACACAAATAAACCTGTGATTATAGATGTCTTTTTCATGTTTTTTCTAAACTATGGAGAAGATTGTTTAGTAATTGACTCCTACATGTGTTTAAGTGTGTTGTGGTTATGTTTTTTTCCTTAATAAAATAGATAATAACATTTATTGTTTCTAATATTGTGTAAGTTTTACCAGAAAAATTTCAAAATGCTGATGGAGACTAAGGCAAGCAGTTGTAAATATATATCTTAATTGAGTGATCACTTAGCTCTTTGTGAGGAAGTCTAGAAATTGTTCTGTGTTTGAAAGAACTGCCAGTTTAGAGTATGTGCCATGGGCAGCCTGTGTGATACGAGATCCTCCTGTAGTAGTCAGTGGGACTAGAAAAGTCCTCCTTTTCTAGGAGCTCCAGTTGGAGCTTCTGGGTACATGCTCAGCTTGGGAGTGGATTAGGTTTCTGATAGGCTAGTAGTGTAGAAGGTCTAGGAGATGCTTTTTAAAAATACAGTCTAAAAGCGTAACACTTGATTTGTGTTGTTTATATTGAAAGTATTAGATGAAAAATTGTGCCAGCTGTGGTTGTGGGTTATCCTCTGATGCCCTGGTGATGTTTTGAATATCCATGTGGTGAATGAACCTTCACAACTGAGAGGTGAAATGTCAGTTGAGATTTTCACAGCAACTTTAAACATTGTTTTTATGATGAAGTTTGACACTACTTAACTGCAAAGTATTTCTTCTGCTTAAACCTCATAACATTAACTTTGTAATTACTTTTTCTTTCTGAAACAGGAGGGAAGGACAGAAGAAGTGGCCTCATTCTGACGATTCCATTATGCCTCGAACAGACGAGTATGGATGAGCTGAGTGTCACACTAGACTATCTTCTAAGTATACCAAGGTGATTTGGAAGGCATTCTGTTCAGAGCTGGGTTGTTTTCCAGTTATAGAATGGATCTTTCTGTTGTTTTGTATTTCATTTGCTCTTCTTTACCAAATTAATTGTATGTAAATGTTTGTTTAGAATGTGATGCTGTCTGACTGAGTTAGAAACACAGATCCCAATAAGCTAAGAGATATTTACTAAGGCTCATCTGTGTCCTTTTTTTGTCCTTATGTTCTCCTTTCTTGGGACAGCTTTTTTCCTAATTTCTTTTTAATGACAATGCACTTAAATTGCTAAGTAAATTAATGAGCCATTCCAATCAAACTCCTAAGCTTGCAACGGCAGCATTGCCCATTGCCCTTCCTGTGCTACGTGCCTAAGCTTTGTAGCTTGTAGGACTTCAGTTTAAAAGTGCACTTAGTTTAAAAATACACTGTCTGACTGAAGTTAGTGAGCAGCTCATGGTACTGCTTAAATGCGCTGCCTGACAACTCGAGTATCCTGTCATCCCTAGCTTGCTGTAAAGTCATTGTTGTTCAAGTTCTGTGCATGGGCCACTGCCAGTTTACAGCCACTGTTTCTGGTCCTGGCTTAGTTATCTGCATTTCTATTTTCTTAAGATCCAAGGATTGATCTTTATCATATTTTTTTTTTCTCTCATGTGCCACTGCTTTATAAAGAAAAGGAGCCTCTCAGATAAATGTTTGGTTTTGTATCTTTTCAAATTTCTCTTCTGGAAACAGAGCAACAATGGCCTAACTAAAGATATCCAGTGTACTTTGCACATTGTAATCTATAAATGTTTATAAAACACAGTTAAAGGATCCAATATTGGGCTTTTTTTTGGTAGATAAGACTAAAAAATCCTGATTGGTGAGAGAGAAGCAAAGAATAAACTTAAATTCTTTAAAAGTAAGACATCAGTAGGTATATGAGTATACTGCACAACATTTTAGTTGTGTGAGTTTTAGGGTTTTTCAGACAGCTTGTTGTCTTTTGTAAAGTGATGAAACACCAAATGGTCATCCACACAAGTCATGTCATTGACTTAAGGACTTGGCTGTATTTATGGAGCAGATGCAGGCATTCTTGTTCTAGTAAGCATTAATTATACCAGAGTCTCATCCTGATGTATGTCTTTACATATATTAGTGTAACAATAACTGTCTAAAAGCTGAACCAAAGTGCTCTTTGTACTCAGTAGAAACTGGGAAATCTGTTTGAAAGTGAAGTCAGTGTTCCCACATTTAATGCTCTGTGTCAGTTGTGGAAAAAATGACCTCTCTTCTATGGTGACAGTATGGAAAAATAATTGTCGTTTTGGTTTGCATGTTGCTTTTCAGTGGGAAGTGCAAACTTTGGCCTAAGCACCTCTGTTTTTTGATCTGGAAAGATTTGCTGAACACTGTTTGGGAAAAATAGGGCAGAGGGGAGGGATGTTGTCCCAAACCCAGATAGCTGTCCAAGCAACATTAATACTATTATTTTCCCCAAGTTTTATGTGTAAGGTAACGTAATATATTTGACTTTGAATTCAGTTGTGCATGGCGTACGATGTAGCTACAACTGGTTTGAGATCCACAGTCTAGTGTGGATTGCTGGCTGTGTCCAAAATTTGAGGCATAACTGCTTAAAATGGCTTGGATAGAATTTCTTTGGAATATGTGTGTAAAACCATTCTAAAATTTCAGACAACTTATTCCTAGTGTTCAAGTCTACTGTTATGCCTTTCTTTGATGGTATTTAAAATTCTCAGATTCTGAAGAGGTCTGTTCAGAACTGAAGAATAAAAGTAGCAACAATATGGTGTTGTCTGTTCATACTAAAGTTTGCTTCCTTTGTTGTATTCTCTCTATTGTGGTTCAAATCACCAAGCTTTTTACTTTTTAACTTAAATACAAACGTTTGCATTGGCTAAACTTTTTAGAAGTGGTAGGTCACTTCTGAATTCGATTGGCTGTGTGTTTTGTTGGATTTGGGAGGTTTTAATAGGGTTACTAGTAGAGGAGCAGATGCTGGTACTGCTTGATTCCAGTGAGCCTAAGGAATTCATGTCTCAAGATGCTGTAATAACACTCTTCACCTTATTCTTAAAAAGCAATAGTATTGTGCCTTTTGAGTTGGTTTTGATTACAAATTGCATTCATGAAGCCTGAATGTTCAGACTGCTTCCAGAAAAATCATGTGTGTAATCTTAGAAGTTCCTTAAAACCAAGAGCATTCATGGACTGTTTAAACAGCCAAGTTCAATTATTTTTTCCTAAGAAGGCTAGTAAAGTCCCTTTTTCCTCTTTTTTTTTTTCTGAAATCGAAGATGAATTTGTCTTCCACCCATACCTGATGAAGCTCAGCTTAAACATGAAATAAATAACAGTTAATTTTTTGTTGTGAAACATAATGCGTACTGTTGCGTGCCTGGTTTTTTGTAGGCTAAGGAGATCACAGAAGTAGCTTTGTTTTGTAATGGCAGATTTGGGAAAGATTACATAATGCTTTCCTACCTCACATAAATGTCATGGATTTTATTTGCTTATAACTTTGCCAACACAAGAATTTCAACCTGGGACATGATGTCTAGTGTGGTAGCTAATATTAAACCGTGGGCTCACTTGCAAGCCCTCTTCTGGATGCTGCTTGTGAAAACTGACATCCCTTTGTCTTCCTTATGGCACTGTAAATTGATCTCTTTTTTTTTTGAGGATTTTGTCACATTAATGGTTATGAGACCTTTCCAGAGTTGCTACATTTTAAGGAAATTCTTATATTATGAGATATACTTCAGTGCTACTGAAAAATTGTAATTTGTAATATCTAATAATATGCTGGAGCAATAGAATTGGAAGCTATTTTATAAATGAGTGAACTTTAGGTTTATATGACAGTGTTTTTATAAGAAAAAAAACTATGTAGTTGTTTTTTACAGGAGACTTGAAATCCAGAGTTGTCATGATATGGCACTTGTTAGAGCGAATTTTGTTTTTCTAAGTGTTTGGTTTTTTTTCAGTGAGAAGTGTAAAGCTCGAGGATTCACTGTGATAGTGGATGGCAGAAAATCTCAGTGGAACGTGGTAAAGACGGTTGTGTTAATGCTCCAGGTAAATAAACAAATATACATTCATAGCTGACTGATCAGTTTCATGGATGTGAACTCAATGGCTGTGTATTGTAGAGACAATAATTTCCTTAAAATGTGGTTCTGTGACAAGTTCTGTGCGGCAGGAAGAAATTCTGAAAAGCAGATGCTGCAGCTCACTCAAGTGAGACACAAATTCTTTATATGCTGAGAACACACAGCAGACCTTTCTCTAAAATGGAGTTTTAGTTAAAAACGTACAGAAATATGCTCCTGGCATCGCCAACTATGAGCAGTAGGGATGTGTGCAGGGCTGCAGTTCATACAGATGTTGCAGCTGAGCAGGTTTTTGTGCAATATATGCTGTACTACCTGGTTTCCTTTGCAATAGGATATGGTTGACTTAGTTGTAGATCGTAGTTCAAATCACATCTTATGTTCTGTGTAGGAAAAGAAAAGTGACAATTTCCAATAAAAAATTTCTAAAAAAAAATTATTTTAACTCTTAAGAACTGTGGGCTGACAAATAGTCTTATTTCTGATGAACAGTATAGATTATTTTCTGGTCAAAGTGGTCAAAAAAAATGTGAGATACAGCATTTCTAACATATTAGAACACTTAGACTACTGCCTTTCTTATTGCACAGATGGTTCTTCTTTATCAGAGCAGGCTTCCTCTCAGACTTAGATGAAGCCTCAGAAAGTGTGTCAAGTATGAATAGTTTCTTTTTTTTTTCATCCTGCTGGGTCATTGTTGCTTCTGGGTTTTGATGTCTCTGTCAAGGTGTCTTTCGCCTGTTCTTGACTAAGATAGTTTCCCTATTAATAGAGTTACAGTATTTGAATTTTACATTCTTGTACAGATGATGAAATCTAAGTGGAATTCAGTTCTGTGGTAAATGAAGGTTTAATCTCAAATGTTTTACTTATTTTTTCATTTGTTTTACAGAATGTTGTTCCAGCTGAGGTGTCACTTGTTTGTGTAGTAAAGCCAGATGAATTTTGGGATAAGAAGGTTACACATTTCTGCTTTTGGAAAGAGAAAGATAGACTTGGCTTTGAGGTATGTTGAGCTTTGTCTGCTTCAGTCAAAAATACTGTTTCTGAAATACTGGTGTCATTAGATGACAACTAAAGTGTCTTTAAAATAGCTGTATTCCAGATGCCTTGTGGATAACCTTAACAAACTACTGTGGCTTTTAACTTTTTCCATTTTTATGAGACGTTCTTCATTTAATATTCTTACCTTAGAAATGTGTAACATGTAATTCTTTGCTTAGGAAGAAAAAAATAGCTATTTGATACATATTGTAGATGTTTTGAGTTAGCTGCTGTTGTACAGGATTTAGTGTGAAATTTTTCATGACTTTTCTAATAGACTGTAGAGATATATGGTGTTTGGTATCACTCTATCAGCTGTAACCATTCTGACAAATATCTTGTTTATATTGCATGCGTCTTCTCTCATGTTGTGAGTTCTTTGACATCAGGAACAGGTTGTAGATCTCTTGCCAAATACAAGCTGACACTGTTCTGAGTTGTGAGGCAAGAGATTTGTACAAGAGACTACACGTTAATGTTAGCAGTTCTCTCATTAGCTCTGTCTGGGAGGAAAACCTTGATTTTTCCCTGTTTTTTTTAGAAAATATCTGTGTCATCAAACTTTCCACTCATTTTTGAAGCTAATCTTGTTTGAACTACAACAGGCATGTAGCACGCAGCCCAGTTAATTTGTTTTAATATAAAACATGAGTTTTATAAACTAGCATATTGTTTGGAGCCACATCCAAGATGAGAATTTTAAAAGCCTCTGAACTAGCCATCTGTACTCAAAAATATGATTTAAGAGCTGCTGGTTAGAAAGTGACTTAAGTTTGCAATATTCAGTTTCATACAGATCTTTCATGGCATAAGGTAAATGTCAGAGTCCAGAGAGCACCAGTAATAAAGGCAGAGCCTCTCTCTGGAAGTCCCTACTGTCTGATTTACGCTTTCTTTTCCCAGCTACACTCCTGTAAATAAAGTTATTGGGTAAGTTCAGGAAATCTTTGAAGTTGTGATATTAAAGTATGTGATGTAACAGTTGTTAGTGTATGTATGATGGTGTTGCCAGTTTGGAAGTTAGTTCTTCTGGAAGATTCTTCCTGGGTTTTTCTTTACCATGACTCAGCTATAATGCATTTTTAGACAAATAAGCAGAAAGCCTACAGAAAATATATCAACAAAGCAGAGATAATTTTACATTGCTATGATAATAAAAAGATTTCTTTGTTTCACTTTAAGGTTTAGCTAACTGTCCTTAAATGATAATCCTTTAATTTAGTAATCTTAGCAATTTTATAAAGTATGTTCTGTGCTAGTAATTATCTTGGCATCGTTGGCGTAGACCACTGGAATTATGTAAGGAAACCTTTTGGTTTCTGTTACGTGGTTGCAGTCAGGAAAATTGTTTCAGTAAAAATGACCCACCTTCTTTGAGCTCCAAATATTTGTGTCAGAGACAGGAATATGTCTTTCCTCTATTCCAAATACGAGTGCAGATCACTGATAAGGTTATGGAAGGCTCCAACTCATGCACAAATCTACAGCTGCATAATTTTGCATTACTGGCAGTAAAAACAAGCAACACCCAACTCATGGTTTGGATCATGGGTTATATTTGTGTAACTACTAGGAAAATTCAGGATTGGTTTTGCACCAGTGAAATAGTTATGAACTAAAAATTTTAATTAAAATATGAAATCTTTTTATTCACTCAGGTGTAATCTCATTTTATTTGAAGTAAATACTGTGTAACTGTGATTTCTAATGGGGCATCACATCTACCTCCTATTTCTTACTACCTGGTCTGTTCTTAACACCTTGCTTAATATTACCATATGAAGCCATTAATCAGTGTGTTCCTTTCTGTTCAAAGTCAGAGATCTTTGCTTCACAGTGAGATGTGGTGATGATGAGTTGCAAAGCACTGAAAGTAAATGTGGGAACTGAGATCAAACAGTACTGGGTGGATAAGTACAAAGAGGTGGGCTGATTCAGCTGAGTAAAAGTTCATATTTTTATTTCTGGTTAGTATTAGTGTTAGTTTTGGACTTGCCTCAGGACAATTCCCATTTGTCCTCCAGCAGAACTTTGTTCTGTAACTTCATTCCTCTCTTATTAGCAACCAGTTCATGTGTTAATTGAAGCAATTTTATCTGGTCCTGTGCCATGCTTCATAAGAGGAGAGTTGTCTTAATTGTTATAAAGCTGTCTTTCAGCTGAAATGTAATATGAAATGAAATATGACACTGTAATACTTAATACAGTTAATGTTTTAAAAGATTGAAAAACAAGATTTGAGTATAAAAAGTGCTGTGTTTTAGAGAGTTGGGAGGTGGTGCTTTTTGCTTTTCTAGTAATATACTCTACATAGTAATGTGAAACAAATCACTCTTTTAGTAGATGTAGTGTGTTGTATTTGAGCGTGAGCTTTTCTTATGAGAACAACGAGCATAACTGGAAGAAAAAATTTACCATAAAAATAGGAAATGTACAAATTTGTACACAATGCAAAATTGCCTATAGGTTGGTGGGGTTACTTCACATATGCCATTCATTTAAGGAACTTAGAGGAAACATAATCTCTGAGCCTGGTTTGGATATTAGATTAGTACTTTGAAATCAGTTGTCAGGAGCAGGAAAGAGGAGGATGTGCTTGCTGTTCTTATCCTTGTAGAAATCAGGGAGCAAAATTTTAAAAGTTCACTTAGGTTTTGGAGATAAGAAATCAAATGCATTAAAGAAAAAGGAATAAGAGAAAGGAAAAATCAGGTGGTAAGCTACTATGAATTAGTCTAAAAGATTAGAGTGTATAGCATAAGGATCTTTATAATCCTGAAATCCAAAGTCTGAGTTGTTTTAAATGCTTCGCACTTCTACTGTAGCAGCTGACAGATCTAACTCTCTAGTAAAGTGTCACAGATTTCTTATGGTAATTTATCTGCAGCATCTGCTATGGAAAATCTCAAGTCTCTAGTTTACCTTTTAGGAATGATGCTAATGAGCAGAGTATTGCTCCACAAATTAAAGAATGAATAACACTTTGTAGGAAGTACCTAATTTTGGTCCATTTTCAGTTCAGTGTTTTAAAACTGAGGCACCAGAATTTGTAACTTCCATGGGGTTACCTAAAAAGGTATATAGGAGTTACTGTCAAAATTTTTTACTTAACTGCATCTCTTTTCTTCTGTATGCATCTGTGTTGCCATCTTAATATGGAAGGCAACGGGTCCTTGGACAAATCAGGGCATTGTCTATGTGGAGCTGGGGTGTGTAAGCCTGCATTTATGTCATGTCCTGAACTCTGACCAAAAATAGTGTGATGAAAAATACAAAAATCTTCTCTGGTATGTAAAAATGAGAGAGTGCTAATTATTGTGAGCCCTCCAGGGTAAGGTGAGTGAGTGGGTAAAACCATGAGTGAAGGAGGCAGTTCCTGGGAGTGGAGTTCATCTTGTGTTTATTTAGGTTCTGCCAACTGCTCTTGGGTTTGCTAGTATGACAGATTTCTATGGCACTGGCCAGGTAAATACTTAGCTTGTGTTTCTTGGTGTAATGTTAAAGAAAATTATCTTTGTTTAGATTAGTATTCCATATTAAACAAGTACCCTATGCTACTCAGCATTTAATCAAATTGTATTTCAAAAAATTGATTGAAATAGTATTTAGCATCAAAAAATGGGATTATTCTCCTCAGGAAGAGGTAGCCTTTGCTTTACAGTTCTGTGGCAATGGAGATCATATTTAGATACACCTGTTTAAATTTTATATTCTCAAGGGACATGTGTATTGTTCTCTTTTGGAAAGTAACTACTCCTTTTCAGATTCAGTAGTGTGGCTGCTCTGATATTACACACTTCAGAAAAAAGCTCCTTGTTACTGAAATTTTACAGCATCTGGCTCTCAAGTAGCTCCTGTGACATGTATATTAAAGAGCTTTTTCATTTCTTCCCTTAAGAGAGAAAGTAAGTTCAGATGGATGTATTTAGCACTTTGGGGGCACTTTTACATGTCCTCTTGAATATCTAGCATTCCCCTCTCATCTTGACTTCTGCCTCTATCTCCTTGTAGATGATCAATGAAAATTGCAGAAAACAGCAAATGGCATATAAAGGTCAGCTTACTGCAAACAGTATTTAAAGCTTTTTTATTACAAAAGATACATGTTGCATGGATCAAAATAATGTATTTTCACTCCTGAAAAATAGAATTTTGCACTTAAGGCACAAGACTTTGCAGTCCTTGTTTTTAGCTTTGTCTTTCTTCTTTTGCTTGACAACTTTTACAAAGGTTGTTTTGATGTTATTTAAAAATACAGCACTTCTACTTTTCCCAAAGCGCGGTTCAGAGGTATTCCTTTAAAGGCTTTCGCAAGGATTTAGCAGGCCAATATTGTACAGTGCAAGTTTACTGGCTAGAATAGAGCAAGGATGAGAGCTGCTACCACTCTTTCAGGTTTTAAAAAGAACTGAGTGCAGTTGAGGATTCCGTGACTCTGGTCAGTAGCAAACAGGACATGTTTGAAACCTTCTACTGTTGTCAGCTTATTAGCTGTCCCTGTTGTCAGAATTGAGTGGATCAAGTGGGAAGGAAAGCAAAGATTAAAGGATTCAGTAATTTATGCTTTTTTTTTTCTGTTTTACCATCTGTCCAGATCTATTTGTTTCTCCCTTGGGAAATTTAAGCTCTTCATTTTAACATCTAGCTATAATCTGCTGTCCAAAGGCTTTTACTTTGGAATATGAAAGCTGCTTTTTTTCCTCCGTTTTTCGGAAATCAACATAATTTGACTTGGGGAAAAAAAAAAAGGAAAACAAAAAATCATTTCAGTTGCAAGCAGATGGGGTTATTTCTGGTTTTACAGCTGCAAATTACCTTCTCTTTACCTGTGGTAATATGTTGAAGAGTGAAATTCAAAGGTAGGGGTGAAACACTAATACGTAAGGGACAATTTTTTTGAGGATGTGCTATTTTGACATCTATTTTCACAAAAGGTCAAAGATAATTACTCTATTTGGATTTTGAAACATTTTGGGAATCAGCAGAAGTTTGCTGAGCTTGAAGTAGAATTCATATCTGTAAAAGAAGTGTCTTCTCACTGTGCACATTGCATTTTTCAGCATTTTTCTCTTCTTTGGCTCTTGGTCTGTGTACTTATGAACTATTAATCTGTAGTAGCTGATTAAAACATTATTTCTGAAGCTTCAGAGAGGCAAATTGCACTTTTGACACCTAGAAAATATCAAAGCTAATTTACTAATTTAAAGCATATAGAGGATATTAGGCTTGTACTGCCACTAGCTCAGGTTTAGAGCAAGAGCTAAATTCTGTTCAGGAACCTTCATTCCTGCCACAGCCTTGTCAAAAATTCAAATGTTTGTTTATATTGGGAAAAATGCAGACATGATTTTAGCAGCTAGCCCAGTGAACAGTCAATAAATAGTTTAAGAAAGAAGTGGTTTTTAAATCGGAAGCCTAGAGAATGAATGGGTTTGAGAGTAATGCTTTTGAGTTACAACAAGGTTTATTAATGAGGTGGAAATTTTTATTTTTTTAAGTTTTTCTAATAAGATGTAGAAAATTTGTATTTTGTATGATCTCTTTTGTGGGTGTTTTGGGGTGGGTTTTTTTTGTTTGTTTATTTGTTTGTCTGTTTGTTTGTTTATTTGTTTGGTTTTTTTTACAGACTTTGCTCTTTCAGAATTTTTTTATTTTAAAAACCATCTCCCTAGCAGAAGTTTACAAGGCCTGTTCCTTGTGCACTCTCCTTCCTGAAGGATCTCAGTTTATAAAATGTGAAATAAGTGGTCTCAGTACAGTCCATCTGTTTTGTCAGGCTATTTGGGTTTTTTTCAGAACTTGGATTTCAGTAATGGGAACCAGCTACCCTGTTTGCTTTAGTTCCTATACCAAAATGTCCATACCAAAATTAGTTTTCTTTATTTTCATGAACTCATAGAGATGAATATTAAAAATTACCTAAACTATGAAGTGTGCCAAAAGAAGGAAGAACAAAGGCTTTTTTTTCTTCTTTCTTGGATGTAGAATCCTCCGGGTTTGGGCTGGTTACTGGCATTACTTAAACTACTAGCCAGTTCCATTTACAGCAGCCATGTACCATTAAGAGTACAGGACAATAGTGTATATTTGGATGTTGCTGAAAGGTTTTCCTCTGCAATAATAGACCGTTTGTTTGGAGCTGCTCTGAATTCTTTAGCTTCAGTATCTGCAGGGAAATGGAGCTGGAATAGAAGTCTCTCTCTGGTTAGCTCTTTCCACATATTCTTGTGCCCTGCAAGAGTATGTGAATGATTTGATGGATTATGGAAATTTTCTTTCCTTTTTTTCTTTTGTTTCTGGCTATGTATTGCCAATATGCCTGCTTCCATAGAGAAGTTGTTCTTGGGGTTTTTTTCCCCAGGAGTTATTCCTGGCTTAGCATATCATTCATCAAAGCAAGCTGTGCTGCCAACTTTTGCTTTAGGCTCATATGTATAAGGCTCATTCTGGAGCCTCTAGAATGCAGAAATGAAAGCAAGGATTTAGTTTGCCACCTTGCAGTGGACCTGTGCTTTCCTGTATGCCCTGATGTAGCTGATGAACTAGATTTGTCTCCTGGGTGAATGACTCTGGCTTTTAAGCATACTAAGATTTGAATTTTTGGCTGCTCATGGAAGGAGTATGATTGATCCAACTTTTGCTGAGTGTATTTGCACTACAGTAAATGCAGACACTTAACTTTTATGGCACAAGCTCATCTCTGGGACTGAAAGTATTGTCAGGGACTGGTAAAAATACTGTGAGTGCTTTGCAGTATGATAACCTGCTACTATATTCACTAGAAATAGATAGTGTGGTATATGCCTTAATCAGAAAGCATCAGTTCCCAGCAGGAAAACAGATATCCAGAGAACTCATTTCTTCTTCCCACTGTAAATAGACAAGGTCATCGAGATGATCCTCTTAGAGGATTATGCATGAGGTATACATTGCATGTCAGAATTACCTGTCTGGATCAGGCCCACATTAATTGCAAGCAGCCATATTTCATTTAAACATTTAGAAGTAAAATCTGAATCACAGAAAGATCTCAGTTTCTCTAGGCACACTTCTCAGATACTTAATGAAAATGTGAGCATTACCTACAAGTGACCTGTTTTATTGTTGCAGGTTATTTTAGTATCTGCTAACAAGCTGACTCGATATATAGAACCGTGCCAACTAACAGAAGATTTTGGAGGAACTCTCACCTATGATCACATGGATTGGTTGAATAAGAGGCTGGTTAGTTACCTGTGTTTTGGGGTTCAGGGATGTTTTAATGTCTCCTTGAGCCCTGAAATTTTATTTGTATAGGAACTACAAAGCATTTAGGGAATGGTCACATATGTAGTTGTGTAGTTCATTTACATGAATAGTTTTGTGATAATACAAGAAGACCAAAACAAGGGGAAAATACTCGTACTCTGCACATCCTCCTGGATTATCTCTTAGGTCTTGGCTGCTGTGGTTTTAAGCTGTCCTACACCAAAACCTCTGTCAGTGCAGTTTCCCCAGTAGACCAAGAAGCAGTAAATGTCTAGGAGCAACTACACCCTTTAATTATTATTCAGCACAAATTGTTTAAGCAACTCTTAGTGTGCATAGCTCTCCAGAATGTTCTTAATCTTTGTTCTTCATTGTTACTTGCTTTTCAGTTATTTAAATAGAATTTTCCAAACAATATTTAAAATCTTCATTGACACAGCATGTTCCTTTCCTGTTTAATCTGTTCATAAAATGTGTGTTTCCATCTAGGATCTCCAGGTGTGTTGCAACTGCACCTGCTTTCCCCTGAAATTTTAAGTAGTCCTAGATAAATTAAAGAAAGGTAATTGGCATGCTATTGGTTAATAATTTAATAACAGCCAAAAGACCTGAAAGTTACTGTGCATATCACGTAAGGCACCCAGTTGTGCTCAGTTCTCTTGAAAAACAAAACCAGCCCTCAGAAGTAAGGTACAGAAGAGTTGTCTCAACAGTACAGTGTCCTGACTGTACAGGTGTTATCTGGCCCCTGAGCTCAATGAAACTGATGAGGATATTTTATTCTATATGATCTTCCTATATAATATAATTTATTTTCCTTTTATTTTAGTTTTTCATTACAATATGGTCCATTTTAATAGTGATTGGAAGCTGGAATCTTTACAAAATTATTTTAATCCTTACAAGTAAGCTGTCCAGTAGTTGTGTAACATGCCGTGATTCTCTGGCATTATTAAAGGCTCAAATGAAAATGTAGAATAAATATGTCCATAACCTCTTAAAGGTTTTGCAGATATTTCAATTATTTTCATTATTCATTATATTCAGTGTAATATTTACTATCTCCCTAAGGAATCTTAGTGCTCTTAAGTGTTCCCTAAACAAAACTTTGTTTTCTGTTGTTTACTCCCTGCCATCTGAATGCTGGGAAATAATCACACTGTGTAGAGGCTGAAGTGTAGTGATGGAACTACTGGATAAATTTGCACTGATGCCTTCAATACAACTACCTAAAATTTTTATTTCTTAAATTAAAACCTTCCTCTTATTTAGGTATTTGAAAAGTTCACGAAAGAATCAACGTCTTTACTCGATGAGCTTGCTCTAATTAACAATGGAAGTGATAAAGGAACTCAGCAAGAGAGAGAGAGGTATGTGATTCACTTTTTGAAATCAATGCTTTTGGATTATAAAATTTCTTTTGAACTCCAGGGAAATACTGAAAAAATGATACATTTTAAATACCTTGAAATGTTTAAAGAAATTCTAAATTTTTATAATGTGGACTACAAAATACACGAGTGTGTGTGTAGATGGATGCTCGTTCAGCTGATTACATGGACCTCCACTTGTGTTTTGATTCAATGAGTTGAAAAAGTGAGAACTTTACTAAGTGAGAAAAAACTTAGTCTTTTAAGACCTTGAGGTAGTTCTAGCCTTAGCTGAAATTTATAGTGCTACTGTAATACAAATTTTAATAATGTGTTTGTTATTTTTTTCAAAGATCAATAGATTTGAACTTCCTTCCATCAGTTGATCCTGAGACGGTGTTGCAGACAGGTATAGTAAGTCAAAAAATTAGAATGTTGGTCAGTAAGGTGACATAATTCATTTTAAGCCCCAAGGGAAAGCACAGAGGGCACAGTTGTTACCTTAGCCATCTTCACAATGTAACAAGCTTATCGAC
Source organism: Phainopepla nitens (assembly GCA_013400175.1). Lineage (NCBI taxonomy): Eukaryota > Metazoa > Chordata > Aves > Passeriformes > Bombycillidae > Phainopepla > Phainopepla nitens. Next base: position 741,704 of record VXBQ01016507.1, on the reverse strand, counting down.
TGCTGTAATCTTTGGGTTAAAAAAAGTCATGCTAAGAAATGGAAGAACTCCAAACATGTCTTTTTAAATACATATTTTTATAATCCCACTAACGTCTTTACAATGTTACCATAACTGTTATGTTTAATTTTGGGAATGCTTTGTTTCTAGCTTATGTCAATATATTTGCCTTATAGAATGAATTAATCTCAGTAGGCACCAAATGGTTATGATACAGAAAGCATTTTCCTGCACAATTCTGACAATTTGCATCAGTCTAGTTCTGAGCTGATCATCTGTCAGAAAAGTGAAGCAGACTTCACTCCTTGGACTCTCCATTCAGCATTAAATTATTTGGGATCCTTTAACATCTTGGGTTTAGAGTAAATTTCCTATTGACAATAAAGTATAATAGTCTATTGATTTGGACTGGAATTGTTTTTTTTAGTTAGTGCCTCTGTGGATTAAGAAGTAATGCATAGTGTTAGGTGGTGATCAGAGTCTGAGTGCTTTGAATTTTTACCTTATATCCTCCTATAAACTAACATGTGGATCACATGTAATACTTGTCACAGTGGCTTTGTGTGCCCTCTGTGTAAAAATTTAGCTTATATAGATGTATATAATACTGGATAATACTGGTTTGAGTTAAAATGTGAAACAATAATTTCTTACTCTGGTCTTTGAAGTTTTTAAAACATGAAGTGTCTGTAGACAGTGTCACTAGATTTTAGCCTAATTGTGTGTCCTTGTCTAATAGTAAGATTTTTGAACAAAACAACACACTTCAATTTTGTGTAAGCAGATGTCTCCTTAGCCCATTAGTTTATATGCATTCTCTGTTTTCTTAACTCTGATAATGAATTTTTTTTGATGCTGTAAGGTTTCATTACTTCCATGGGACTGGACGATCCTTATGGCGCCTTTCCAACTCAGCATATTCGGTGATTAAATTATGGGAGTTTTAAGAAGCAACCTTTCTCTGTTAGAGTCACTGTGTTGAAAGGCTGAGAAAAAGAGAAATTAAACTCTCCCCACTTAAATTTTTATCTCCTAAGGATAGTTGTGAACAGAGGGTTTAGGTAAAAGGCTTCTGTCTTTCATAACTACAGGTACTGTTCTTTTCACAGCCTCCAGATCCATATATAGAGTTCCTAGAATTTGACAAGAACTTAGTTCGAAAAGATGTTTTTACCTGGAAAAATGGTGATCCTTTGCTGATGAAACAATACAATGAAACTTCAAAATTACCCCAGTAGAACACACTTGTAAAAGCCTAGTCTGTTTGCTCTGTAGCTATGTGTGGAGTGTTATAAAAGATGAAATCAGAGATGTTTCTGCTATAGTACAACAAAATGTGTTTGAATTCTTAAGACGGTTTCATTTCGCAGTAATATATGCTGAGTAATTTAAAGTTGTTTGCTGCAATCTTCAAAACCCTTGGCATTTTGAATGTCTCAATAATAGCAGTTGAACTTAGTCTTTTGTTTCTGCATTTACTTTGAGGTATTACTATTACTCAAGTAGTAGGTTTTTTCTTTTAGTGAACTGTTGTGTTACTATTTTAAGACCTGCAGAACTAATAATCTCCAACAGCACATTTTCACTTTCACACTCCTTAGTGACCAAACACTGTTCTGTTTTAACTGTTTCACTGAGCTTTTGAGGAACAAATCGATGGTCTGGGTTTACTACACTACAAGTAAACATGCTGAGTTTAAATGCCAAGAACTTTAACACAAAAATAACATTCTTCAAACGGTTTAAGCAAAAGATTAAATAGTCAAAACATACTATTTTTGTGTATGTGGAAGTCATTTCACTCTAGAGACTATGTACCCTGATATGATGCTTAAAAGCACAAAGGAAAGGGCAAGACAGGTGAGAACAGAATACTGAAAAAATAGTTATTATTCAGCTTCACACTGAATAATATGAAACTCTTTCTCTCTATGAAAGACTTGCACTTGCTATAAAAATCCTGAAAGACAACAGAGAAATGATGCAGTCAGATTTTTAGTGCCTCCAGAGCATTCATTCGATATAAGAACATGAATTGTTTGAGAGAAGTACTTTGAATGCTGCTCACCATTTTGAAGTAAATCGGAATACTTCAGTGTTGTTTCAGGCTCAGGATTGTGCTTTTCAATTTTACTCACATTAACCAATGCTATTGTCAATTTGAATGTTAGTCACAGTATCTCTTTTATATATTTAAATATACCACATTTCTTTTCTTCTCTTTTATGGCTGATCCAGCCCCACAAACTGGGGGGGGGGTGACCAAAAAGTGACCAAAGCTCTGCTTTAATGAAATTCAATGAAATTGTATCATTAAATGTGCCCAATGTACGAAAGATCATTAGCTGCAAAAATGCACCGCTGATAGTTTAAAAGCAGGCAATCTTACTACTAATTTTGGTGGTTTTATTCTTCAAATCTAGATTAACCACATCATTCTATGTGTTCTTAAAGGTCACGAGTTGCTCTCCGAGTTACAGCAGCGTCGGTTCAATGGGTCAGATGGAGGGGTCTCCTGGTCTCCCATGGATGATGAGCTGCTGGCCCAGCCACAGGTGATGAAGCTGTTAGACTCCCTCCGAGAGCAGTACACCCGCTACCAGGAGGTTTGTAGGCAGCGAAGCAAGCGCACACAGCTAGAGGAGATTCAGCAGAAGGTAATGCAGGTAAGCCTGGAGCTGCTCTTGAATTTGATGAGGTGGGCTTTAGAGCTCAAGTCCCAGACTGATTTCTGCAAAAATTAGAAGGGAGACCTTAGTGCCTCCCGTCACTTCACAAATGTCAGTGTGCTAGTTTCATTCAGTGCTTTACGTTGTGGCTGCCACAGTGGCTTTCCAAAGGCTATTCTGGTCTGTGGAGCTTGTTATGAATGTGCTCTCTTGCCTTGGGGCTGTCCCTTTGCTGCGCACTGCGTCAGGGCATGGCTCCATTGTTGGAGGTGCCAATGCATGCCCTGCTGGCAAAGAGAGGAACACCTTTGACTGAGCGTCAGCTTTGCTTGAGGGTTGAAAACCTTCCCCTGCCCATGCCATTTAAAGTTCCTGTTACTGAAGATAAGCCATTATTTATTCCTTTATTTGTCTAATGCTTGGTGGTTTGACCTAAGCTGAGGTGCTTAAACTGTCTGTATATCAGGAACACCCTGACTAGAATGAATATAAACTTCCCAATCAATTGCATGTTAAAGGTCATGATGAACTGGTTGGGTCCTTTGGAAACAGCCATGTAATTAGCACTTTCAACGTTTTCTCAGCAGAGTCTCAGTAGAGAAAATCAAGGAAATGGAATTAATTTATTCTTCTTGTGTTTGTCGCTTGAAATTAGATATGTATATTTTTAAGATTCTGTTTGAATATGCAGAAAATGCTTTTAACCTTTCAACATTGGCATTTCTAATGCATGAGGAGTGCAAGTTGAGTACTTGTACTTTACAGCATTGTAGATATGGGTAAAAATAAAAACTAATCAATTTTGTGATGTCTAGCAGTGAAAATAGACATCTACAGAGGAGATAATTATAATTTCTATAGTAATTTGATTACTGTAAAAAAAAATCTAAAAAGCAGATGCCATTTGTTGATATATTGAGCTGTAAGTATTAAAAATACATGTGAGATTAATATAATCCTATATAGAGCATAATAGCACAGCTGTGGATATAATCAGGTGAGGCTTTTTTTTTCTGTGTTTAAGTTTTATTGGTTGAACAAGATGTGATTTTTATTGTACTTTGGCAAACTGACATTGTTAATGCATTTACATAGAATTGTTTACCATTACTCAGCCTCATTTTGCAATATTTGTAGTAGAAATAGTTACTTGTTTGCTCTGTGTACACTACAGATGTTACCTGGCAAGTGAACTGAGTTTCAGTACTCAGGAAGAATGTGTTCTGCTCTTTTGCCAAACTAATCAGGTTTTTTAAAGTGCATTTAAAAGCTTTCTAAATGGCATGCAAATATTTCTGAAAAACTTACTAAAGCTAAGAAATTATTTTGTTTCCTTTGGGTTTACAGCAGAAAATTAGGCTAATAGAGTTAAAGGGTAAAAGTAAGAAGCTAATGATGTACAGAAGGAAGCCAATAGAGGCAAAGTGCCGTGGAATTTATTTTGACAAAATAAACTGAAGTCACCATGTAGCAGTACTTGCAGTGCCTTAATTAGAATGGATGTTTTTCCCTTATGTTGCTGTTATTTTTTTCTTCTGTGTTTTGATCTTCTGCTAGCTTTCTTTACAGTTACATTCTTATTTCATTATTTTTGTACCATCTTATATTGCTAACCACTCCTGTCTTGCTTTTGTATTTCTGTGTCAATTTCACTTTTTGCTGCTTCTCCTTACTGTGATAGGCTTAGTTCTTACTCCTGTCTCAAAGCCCTCTTATCCAAAACCGACTTGTCCCTCATGCCTTCAATATCCTACCCTCTCTTTTGGATTACCCCTTTTGCTTCTGTTCCATGTTCTTTGTCTTTCATTTTGTAATGGAAAGGCTGCAGTGATTGTCAGATGTTTTGTAATAAGCAGTTTTTCTAGATGCTGCTTATTATTGTAACTCTGTAGGTTAGGATAAACTCTGGCTTTGTCCTTCCTTAGGCAGAGGTGTTAATTACTATTTTTCTAATCTTAATTCACAAAAATAAATGTGAGGTCTTGCAGTAGTCTTGTCATTAATGATTTTAAAATTTGTTTTGTGACAATTACATCACATTTTTCTGTGTGTCCCCTAGTAACTCTTCCCTCCTCAGCGTAAGCATCTGTCACAAGAACAGCCATGTGCTGGCCTAAGCAGTTGCAGAGTCAATGCAGTAGTTGCTGGAAACTTGTCATGGGGAGGTGGTCTTGGGTCTTGGCCAGAGAGGGCAACTGCTTAGCAGTAGCCTTGTCCACTGTTTCAGACCTGCATGAGAACATGTGTAAGTTTTCCAGGCCACTCTGACCTTAGAGGGGGACATCTGGGTCCTTTAACTTCTAGGTCAGTTCCATATTTAACCCATAACAGCTGTGCAGGGGTGCTGAGCACAACAGGAAGTTTCTCTTTAAACAGAAAGAACCTGCAACTGCAGTGTCTTAATTTGTCCTAGAAATGATAAAAGCAAAGAAGACTCGGAATACTTTTGGAGCAATGAATATATTGAATATATGCTCTGAAACAGTGCTTTGGCATGGGGCAAAAAAGGGCAGTGGGAAGGCAGATACGTAATGACTCAAAGCTGGAGTGAATTGAGTAGCCTTCTGTAAGGATGATTGTTCTTGATTACTGTTGCAGTGCTGTCTAGCAGCACTAGGAAAATGGTCCAATTAGTCTCTGTTTCATTTGTCTGCATGTTTATGGGGTTACATTGTGTATTGTATTATGTTTCCTGAAAATCTGTGTGAAGCTCTTTTGTGATCAATCTTTAAACAAAACTCACATTAAAGACAGGAAGCTAGCTGGCTTCCTATGCCTTTTTATTAAGGTTCAGAATCTGGAGGTATTCCTGCATTTCCTTACTTCAGGACTCCAGTAGTAAGTGACTTCTGCACTTGGTTTCATTGCAGATATCTCTGTTTGCCAGGTATTTAAAAAAAATATCAGGAAATTTTCCCTTAGATATCATCTGATAATTCAAATTGGTGTAAGGAAACCAAGATTTGAGACATTCTGTTTTGCTTTGTGTAATATTTACATCAAAAAATAGTATTTTATTTCTTTTATTATTATTTTGAAACTACAGTCCAAAATTGTGTTGCTGTGACCCTGCAAAGACAAATTCCATGAGATGTGGCTACAAACACTCAGTAACAGGTTTCTGTTATTCGAATAGAGCAAGTTGGTTTATAAGTTTAATTTTGAAACAAGTATGTATCCTGTACTTGAGTGTTAGTTTATTCAGCCAAAAAAGGAGAAAGCTCTCAGGTGTGAGGTTGAATACAGCTGTGCACTGTAATCACTTGGGCAAAAAAAATTTCTGGTTTGAACACAAGAGATCCATTATCATTGTGTTTTGAGCTCCTTTATTGATAAGAGGTATGAAATAACATTTGACTATATGAAAGATCTTGTAGCTGCCACCTGTTTTCGTGGAGCTGACAGGCTAAGGTTAATGAGAAATAGTTTCTGCTTAAAACTTTAAAGGATGTGAATGGATTCAAAAACAAGATTTTTACAGAGCTGAAAAGGATCAGTTTTTTTCATAAACATATGCTTATTTTTATTTCTACTTGTGTTACTGCTTATACCAGTTTTTGTATAATTGATTTGCTAATTTTTTTCTTTATCGTCTTTATCCTACTGACAGGTAGTCAATTGGCTTGAAGGACCTGGATCAGAACAACTAAGGACCCAGTGGGGAATAGGAGATTCCATTAGAGCTTCACAAGCTTTGCAACAGAAACATGAAGAGATTGAGAGTCAGCACAGTGTGAGATTTCCCATACTCATAAGTATCAAAATAATTCTAGATACATGTAGTTATAAGCACTTTTGGTTATGAGTATCTAGGAATTTTTCATAGTGCATGATGTTATGAATTACAGAGGAAATTACCTGAGCAGTTACAGAACTAATATGGTCATTATATTTGCCCTTTTTTTTCCCCACTGTAGAAAAATATGGATTTCTATCTGTGAGTTTTCTTGATTTTAGTATGTTACAGCAGCTCTTCCATTTCTGTGTAGAGTGGAAGGAGTAAATTTACTTTTTCCTCTCTGTCAAAATGTCTGACAAGTCCTGCACTTCTCAGGTGAATAACTTAATGTTTTTGTCTCCTAGACTACACTTAGTAGTAGCTGAAACTGGCTTAAGACTTTCATTGACCAAGACTTTAGATATACTTTCTTTTCATAATGAAATCATGAGGATGCTGTTTTGTAACTACAGTAACTTGATGCCTTTGCTAATTTTGAATACTTCCTAAGCTTCAGTAGAATTTTGTCTTCCCATCAGATGATTAACTATAATTAGGTTATGAATATTCAGTGCTCCCAAAGGGAGTTTTGCTCACAGTGCTGTTCACCTTTTCTGACTTTCCTTGTTGTGGACACTGGCAATTCTGTCCACTTTTCCTAAGTTCTGTTTGCAGTCATGGCAACAAAAACAGTAACTGGATTACAGTTTTTTGGATATAATCTAAGGGAAAAAAAGACCCCCAAACCTTAAATCTGAGAAACCCAGCACCCTAGAAAACACAAGTTCTTCTGACTCTACCTTCAGTGAGTATGGTTTCCTTGCTGGATGCAGCAGTGAAGGTGTCTGTGTTTGGTTAAGTAAATCCCATCTCCTCTGTCTTGTCATTGCTTCAAGCTCTTCAAGCAGTGTGGAAACCAGTACCTTCTGAAGTGTAAAACATCATGTTGTTGAAATCCTAATTGAAAAGGAAAAAAAAAACTCACTAGCACCCTAGATTACCTAGATCATTGACAAAAATAAATTTTAGTGTCTTTTAGTTATATTGGTATTTGAAATTGAAAAGAGAAGACAAGACTGAACATACTGTTTTCACTTGGATATCTATAACAGAGAACTGTGATTTAGCTGGGGCTAAATGCAGTCCTTGACATCCCACTGAAGTTTGCAGGCTGCCCTACAGTGTGCTGGAGCACTGGCAGCATGGAACACAGCTTGGTTGTCAGGTGCTGGCAGCAGTTTGCAGAAATAACAGTCAGAAAAAAAATATTTTACTTTATATCAAAAGAATTAATTGAAAGATTACTGTCCTATCTTGAATTTAGATGCCTGTTTAGAGATTAAAACATTTTTTTGTGAACAGCACTAGAAAAGTGTGCTTTACCTTTTCCTTTGATTTTTAGTGTACACTTCCTCTTTCACTGTTTTCCTGTTTTTTCTCTCCTAATAATTGAATTGACAGTTTGCATACTTGCTTTCTTTCATCACCTTCTGTTTAATATTGATTATAGTATTTTGAAGAGATTTGCAAAAATGTTTTATTTGTTTTGAAGATACTTTTTAACTTCAATTTACTCTGAAGTGAAAAAACTAATTTCCATAGGATGTATTTTTGTTTGGATTTTTGTGAGGAGAGGATAGTTGGATTTTTGGAGGGGTTTAATTTTCTGATAGTTTTATTCATGAGCAATATACTAGAACTGTTGTTTTTGAGCAGGTCTTTGCTCCATGGATTTGAGCTGTTGCATACAACTGTGCCTAAGCTCTGCCATGAAAAAGATGAGAAGCACTTTTTATACCTGATTTGCTGGTATCTTAATTTTACTGATAGCTTGATCAAAATCAATCACTACAACTCTTACTTACTTCAATGCTAAAAATAAAAACTGAAAAACAAACAAACAAAAAAACCCCCAAACCCTAAACATTATTAATCTAAGATTTTTTTTGACCTCTTATATTAGTGTTGATTTGTTGTACTCAACTGGATTTGTGTGTTCAGTGTCGAAGAGCTGTTTCTGTGAACTGATTGTGCTGAATCTATATATCTACAGTACACGTCAAAATGGAAGATGTTTTCACATTAGGTCATCATAGTTGCCCCTTTTGGGACAGATGAGAGATTTATTCTGGTCTTAAATTTTTGACTGATTGCTAATTTAACTTTTTCATTACTTTCTCTTTGTTTCCCTCCTTGCTCTTTTCGTACTCCTCTTTTTTCACTGAGCAGATGGTTGAGGCAGCTTTGGGGAAAAAAAGAAAAAAATTCAGACTATGGATATTTATATTCCGTTTTGCATGATTTGTAAATAAATGATGCAAAAGCTGAAGACATAATTCACAAAATTCTAAACATCCCAATAAGAGCGAGACAAGAATACAAATTAAATGAAATATTGTAGGCCAATAGATGGTGCTGTTCCATAGAAATGCAAAGGACGCTTCAAGGTCAAAATTAGAGCTGTTGAGCAAACACGTTTTGCTTTACAGGCATCTCAGTCGTGCAAGATGTGAATGTGATCTGGATGTATCAAGCTGTTTTTAAATCTCCCCAAATTGTTAAATATTTGAACTATTTTCCTATGCAAATACCCCTACAGGACAACATAATTAAATCTTATGTACGTATTTAGTAATCAAGTCACGTGAAAAACAAATCTGCATATTTTGAACTGAATAGTATAAAGCTTTCCTTAAATGAGAAACAAGGATCATTGTGAAGTCTCTGTGTATGGATTTTCTTTTGTTCAGAAGATAGAGATTACTTCCACTTTATCAACAGCAGTATTTTTTCTAAATATTTTAAGGAAATTATTGCTAGTTTCAATCATGTCACTGAAAGTAACACCTGGATGGTCCTGTGAACAGTTTTTTTATAAAAGCTGATCACTTGACAAAAGTGGTGTTTTGTTTCAAGAGACCGGTACAGACATTTAAGCACTAGAAATTTATTTTAAAATGTCAGAATTTCTATTTTGGTGGAAGTTTGTGCTGGGACTAGGAGCCATAGATTGAACTCTTCCCATCTTTCTGCACTAAATTTTTTATCCTACAATGCATGTATTAACATCTACTAAGCCCTTTATTGAGAGTTGATTCGAAATCAGGAATATTTTTTCTTCTCTGAGAGATAGTGCAGTCTGTAATTACCTCCTTTTTCAATCTGATTATTTATTAGCCTGCAGTTGGATGTATACTATTTAAGAGAAATAAAATTGTATTTGGCATTTTTAATTCTTCATCTTCTTGTGTTTCTAGGAGTGGTTTGCTGTTTATGTTGAGCTTAATCAGCAGATAGCAGCTCTTCTAAATGCAGGGGATGAGGAGGACCTTGTGGAATTGAAGGCATTGCAGCAACAGCTGAGTGATGTGTGTTACAGGCAGGCCAGTCAGCTGGAATTCAGGCAGAACCTCTTACAAGCAGCACTTGAATTCCACAGTGTTGCCCAGGATGTAAGTGTTTCTTTTTATTTATTTTTTTTAAGGCACTGTCAGTAAATTAAGTGCCTTAGTAATGTAAATGTCAAATATCCTAGAAAAATATTCAGGGAGAAGAGGGGAAATATAATGCCATTTTGAAAATGCTCTAAGTTGTTGTTTACTTTAATTGAAGCACTGAGAAAATGGATTGCCCCTTTTTTTAGGAGGGAAGTACTTTGTAATGTGTTCAACGTTTCAGTAGGATTTGAAATAAAAAGGTTACTAGCTGAAAAGTTACTTTCTCACTCCTCTTTTTTTTGTTTAGAGACACATGCATTAATTGAACTGTAATTTGTTGTACTTTTCATAGTTTCTTTTTGTGAAATGTATGCTCCTTTCCTGTATTTTCTTAAAAACCAAGTAGAACCTTAGCTTCTTACTCTCACCATCTAGGGATGTGTGCTCTTGGATTTCTACAAGGCAGATGGGTCATTTGTCTTTCATCTTGACTTTCATTTCCTGTAGCTGCAGAGAGAAATTTGAGAATGACAAATTTCCAGGCATTTAGAAGATTGTAGACCCAACCATCTGACGCTCAAACTTCTTTTTACATATCAGCATTTATCTTCTTACGTTTTAGTTGTCTCAGCAATTGGATGGTTTACTAGGAATGTTGTGTGTGGATGTAGCACCAGCAGATGGAGCATCAATTCAACAAACATTGAAACTACTGGAAGAGAAATTGAAAAGTGTTGGTAAGCAAGATATTTCTGCATTTCTGACACACACATTCTGATGAGTGCATTGCAAGGGGAAGAAACAGTAATCTCTTCCCAAAAAATCACCAAAAAAACAGGGGGAAAAGATCTTATGACTTCTGATTCCTCACTATGTAATGTTCCACTGAGCTACTTTGGTCTGGCTTATGCCATCTGCTGTGTAGTAGTTTTGTCTGGGGAAATGATGTAGAACTGTTTTCTTTTAAATGTTTTGCATTTAATATATATATTTGTTATATGCCATTATCATGCATTTAATCTGTAAACAAACTTCTTTCCCCCATTAATCTTCTTTAGTGATAGAGATTATAATGCTTAGATGATCTTTTTGTCTCCAGAAATGCCATCTTGATGTTTAAGGTTTTATCCACTCTATTTTAGAATGCTTATACTGGGTATTTTGCAGTAACTTTGAATGTATATGCTAATAAATGCCACACTGAACGATGTTACTCTGTCAAGCATATGGAATTAATTATTTCAGTTGGAAGGGGTCTACAGGTGATCAGCTTGTTCATTAAGTTGTGGGAGAAAGAGGTGCAAAGAAAAGTAATTTATGGTAGAAGTAGGTATGATTGGAATATAGCAGTTTGATGCATAAGTGAGATATTCCTTCAGGAAAACAGATAGCAGAGCTGCCAAGTAAGAGATGTAACAGCAGATCCCAAGTGTTGGCAAATTTCAGTGTAGAAAATTGTATCGGCCTTATAAGATGTATTATAAAGTAATAACTTCTGCCAGCAGTGAACAAACACTTAGACTACAACTGCTTAGCAGTGATAAATATTATAGGAATTACGTAACTCTGTGGATGAAAGATATTAATTAGCTATGTATATGCTGAAAAGCTGACCTGCTGTCAACTTCTATTCCTTTTCTTGTTACCTGCTAGGTCATAAAATAGCAAAGCCTTAGTTCTTTGTTAATATAGACAAATGCTCACTCAAACTTAAATTGGAAAGGGCAGTGAAGGACATAGTAATGTCCATTTCATTTTCCAGGTTCCAGTCTCCACCCAGGTAGGATTGTGTTGCATTTTTCTCTCTCTTTGGTGTTTTTTGAGGAAAAAACACACCAAAATTCTGAGTGATCATTGACCTTTTTTTTTACTTTCTCTTATTAGACTTAGGCTTGCAAGGCTTACGTGAGAAAGGTCAAAGTCTTCTTGATCAGATATCTAACCAGGCATCATGGGCCTATGGGAAAGATGTGACCATTGAAAACAAAGAAAATGTGGACCATATCCAAGGAGTGATGGAAGATATGCAGCTAAGAAAACAAAGGTAAGAAGAACAATCCTAGTCATTAAGATTTTTGTGTGTTAACAAGTCACTTTTTATACAATTTAGTTTGTTTTAAAGAGCCCAGTTTGTTTTGTCTTCAGTTAAGGGATGTATTACAACTGTAATTTATATTTGTCGTATATTTGAATGGGACAGAAACTTCCCTGACTAATGTGTTGTAGTGTATTCCTAAAAACAATCACCTTTTATATTTTGGTACTGGGTGGAGTACTTGAATGCTGTCCTATGCTTGTAAATGCTCAGAAATTATACATTCATTTTACATGAAAATATGCAAGAGGCATCTTCTATATGTTCGCAGTTTGAGATGGAAGTGTAATATGACTACATTAGTGGTGATGGGTGTAAAATTCATATTAAACAGCCTTGTTAATCCTCTTTATCACAAGCTCTATCCTTTGAATGTGGTATTTTCATTCCTGAAGATAGGAAAACAAATGAGATAGTGTTGGAGGGGACAGGATACAAAATGGAGGCACAGATTTTCAGTTTTGAAAAATACAGATGATGGGATACCGGGCCATACAGTCAGCCCAGGACATGGAGTTTGTGAGTTTTGGGAAATTATAGACAGTGAGGAATAGAAGTTGCAGTTGGGAAAAATATTGGGGAGACCTGAATCTATAAGAAGAATGGATTTTGCCATTGTCCTCTTCCTCCCAAATTTGATTATTTGTATAAAGATGTAGTTGTATTGGATTTTCTGTAATACTGCAATTTTTTTCCTACTCCAATGTGTGAAAGAATTAGATGTTATTGATGGTATTACTGCCGGAACCCCTGGGACAATGTAATACTGTCCATAGAAAGGGCCTGACATTCTAGGGCATTGGCTGAGCAAAAAGGTGCCTCTAGGCAACAGCAAGGTCTAGTGAGCATCAAATTGCCCATTTTAAAAATTAATTTCACTATTCATAAATTGTTTTCTTAGGGAGCTTAGTGTAAGAAACTATGTGCTTTGGTAGTGCTTAGAGAAAATACTGTTTCATGTCTGCCCTCTGAATACTATTAATTTAAGCAATACTTGTGTTTAGAGGGCCAGCTGCAAAAAGCTACAGAGGACGTGCCCCTGTGCAATAAAATGGCAGTTGGAATTCCATACTGAGAAAAGAGATGTACATGGGAGAAGGAAAGACGTGATATACACAGTAATGGACTCTGAATCAGCTGTGAGCTCAAAGATAAACATTGGAAAACTTGTAGAAATTGCTTTAGTGTTCAAACAAGCACACAGGGAAAAGAAAGTAGTATGCTAAGAGTTATTAGGAAAAGAATAAAAAAAATGAAAGAAGAATGTCATCGTGTCACTGCATAGATTGGTAGTCCATTTCTGTTTGCATTATGCAATTCTGGTCCCTATTCTCAGAAGGGTTACAGAATTGTGGGAAGTCAGTTAGAGGACTAAAGCATCAATAATATTTCCAGAGAAAGGTATGAAGCAGCTTTCAGATGGTGAATGATTAAACAAGGTTTTTAGCCTGGATGAGAGACAAAAAAGTCAAAGGACTAAGTATGTCTCAGTAGCATGTAATAGTATTTTTGCAACATTTAATTTTTTTTTCCAAATTCTGTTGAACCTTTCTTGTTATTTACATGCACATGCATTGTAATATTTCTTTTTAGGGGCATTTTGCTGCTTTATTTATGATTTTGGAATCCATAAAGTGTTTCCCAGCATTATTAGAGCAGCTGATGTCCTTTCTGTAAGCATTGCAGGACGTAACAAAACGTGGCATGCTAACAAACTGTTCTTTGGAAGAGCTTATGTTTGTAACCAATTTGGAAAAGATCATACACACAGTCCTTTGCATTTGCTTTTAAAGCCAACTGTTGTTGACATTAGTAATTCCGTTTGCCCAGAACAGGAGCGTGTTTCTTGCTGTCTGCTTAGTAGGCTCTAAAACTAAAGTGAGAAGCATTCTGCTAGAGGTATTAGCTTAGGTCTCATTGTAGAAAGAGAAGGACTTTCAACACTTTATTGGAATTCTGGAGAAAGAACTGCAGACTGTGTTCAACTCTGAACAAGATAATTAGGGTCAGTTTTTATATCAATTAGATTTTGAAATGCTTCCTGACAAGTAAAGCGAAGGACATCATCATATAAGGGTTCAGCTATTATCATCTTCAGTCAGCTAAGAAGAAAAATGGAAAAATGTGTTGTCTTTTAAACAGCCTCATCATATTCATCAAGAAAACATTGCCCCCAGCAAACAGTACAATTCAGAATTGTGCCAGGTTGAAGCCAACTTTCATCTGAATTTTAGTAGGATAAAGTCTGTCTTAGCCACTTAAGCCTCTGTGTGGCAGAGCTTACCTGTGCAGCAAGGTAAGGAACCTGGGATGCTGCTGCAAGACCTTGTAGCTGTCTCTGGTGTTTACTACCTCCAGCTTAGCCATGTCAGGAATCTTGAGGATCAAGATTTTGGTGGCTTGGAGTGCTCAGTTCTATTTATTGCAAGTTTCTTATTGTTCTCTGCGGCATTAGGTGTTTTAACCAAGCTTAGCAGCTTTGATCATCTTTTCATGAACACTTGTATCTTAATGTTTCTCACTTGAAAACATTGTTGTCAATGTCAGAATGTTTTGTGTCTACTGTACATGTGTTGATGAGTCTTTCTGTGCTGCTGTATAAGGTGTGAGGATATGGTGGATGTGCGGCGACTGAAGATGCTTCAGATGGTGCAGTTATTTAAATGTGAAGAGGATGCTGCTCAGGTATGGAAATACCTCTAGAATTTCATCATTCTGGTCTTTGTAGTCCACTGGGTTGATTTATGGGGGCTGGTAGTTTTACAGTACATTTTTTGCAACTTTAAAACGTAGTTTTATTTAGGGAATATGTACAGTGAAAATAAAGGATATAGCAATGTCTGAAAAGAGTGTATTTGGGGATTGCATGCATGATCTACCAGCTTGTGACAGCTCATTTAACTTTTTTTCTGTATTAAAAGTATATGCTAGTACTGAAGTAATGTCACCCTTCTGATTTAATTTCTTTTTAATGTATTAGTTTTTATTCTTTTGGCTTGTTTTTAAGGCAGTAGAATGGTTAAGTGAACTGTTGGATGCTCTGCTGAAGACACACATCCGGCTGGGAGATGATGCTCAAGAAACAAAAGTTTTACTGGAGAAACATCGAAAATTTGTTGATGTGGCACAGGTGAAATGTGTTAATTTTTTTAGCAGTATTGGGTTTGTGCAGTTTCACATCCTCTCCTAAAGACAATCAATATCTGTATGGACAGTCATTGAACAGCTGTCACTGGTCTTACTGGTTTGCCTCAATGCCTGAGTGAAGAAATTGATTGCTGAAGTTGGTGATGGGCCTAATGAGATGTTGCAGTTCCATCAAGAGCAGCAATGCTGCAGGTCACTACCTTTGGTTAACCTTCACACAGGCAATGCAAACAACCAAGCTAAGTGTATTGGCTTTTTTGAAAGACATATCTCAAACAGTCTTTAAAATTACTTTTGACAAGCTGGGCCAAAGCACAGGGTCAGGTGCTTTGTCAGTCATTTACTGCTTTTAGGAGTGTCTAATTTGGACTTGTTAATTAACAGATGTGATGTTTTCTAATTTCCACTGTTGCACTGGAACTGATTGTCTCTTTTGATGAGTAGGAGTTGATGATGACAGGAGGGTCATTTGCTGTTATAGTGGTGTGCCTCAGGGCACACGGATGCTGGCTGACCATAGACATGGTGCCAGTGAAGTCAGGGAGACAGTCCTCTCGGCAGTGGATATCCAAGTGTCTCTTGGAATTCTGTTCAGAATTTTTGGGAAGCTCTCTTCTTTTGCCAGTGTGAATGCTAGGCGGCAGCAGCAGCTATTGGAATTTTTTTTAAGAGTGAAGGCACTGGTCATTACAATTTTGTTTTACTTCATCAGCATTTTCTAGTAGACCAGGTTAGTTCAATGTAGTTTGTGAGTCTAAGTTGTGGAGCTTCCATAAACTTGCCTGCTGTTGCTTTAAGATGCTATTTTGCTCCCAGCTAAAGGGCAGAGTTTTTACATGCACTTTTACTCTCCCATCGCCTCCAATTCTTAGAGTACTTACGATTATGGGAGACAGTTACTGCAGGCAACAGTGGTCCTATGCCAGTCCTTGCGATGCACTTCAAGGTCCTCAGGGGACACACTTCCCAGACTGAACAGAGTGTGGAAGCAGTTTACAGTGACTTCTGAAGAAAGAGTACACCGGTTGGAAACAGCTGTTGCATTTCATTCAAGTGCTGAAAAGGTAAGCATTGTGTTTTATTAAGAAGAAAAAATTCTTACCTGAGTTCAGGCAAACAAAATGTAAGAAATATGAAGTTGCTAGTGTGTACATTTACCCTTTCTAAATAATAAAAAAAAGGCAGAAAGAGGAACTTAAGTATATTTTTCCAATCATTAACTTCAGTACTTAATTTAGTAATTTTTCATATACCTGTATTGGTATAGGACCTGCTTAACAAAAAGGAGAGCAGCAGTCTTCAAATGGGAACTCTGATATTGCTGATAAAGCATTTCTTTGTGTCTTTTAGACTCTTAGTTCTTAAAAGCCAGGAACACTTCTTTGTGCAAGGTATGATACAAAGCTGCGAGGTCATTTAAGTTCTTTGGAGAGTTAAAGGTGTATTGCCCTTTAAGCTGTATGGATTTTGGATGGGATAACCTTCTCAAAAATCCTAAATGAGGGCAGCTCTTGCCACTTTAGTTTGCACACATGCTCTCTTGTTCCATCTTGTATTTTGCACCTGGGGTGTTTGAATGTTCTTTCTTCTTGAACACACCCCTACCTTGGCATGGTTTTCAGACTCCTCTAACCAAATGTCTCACTGCTGCACCCAGTCAGGTGATGCAAGAAGCACCGTGAAGGATGAGCAGTCAGCAACAATGTGATGAGGAATAGTTTCTATTCAGTAACAGTTTGCTGAAGGGGGAAAATGTTGAGAGCTTTCAAATGCTTGAATTTGAGACAATGTCCTTTAATGTAGGTCATGAGGGGTAGAGCCTTTTTGTCCACAGCTGCTTTTTTTTTTTTTGTGAAGTCATGTGTTTTAAAAAATCAGTTTACTGAGTATGTGTCTGAAATATTGACAATAAAATTGCATGTAACTGCAAAAAAAACCAAATCTTGCACATGGTAAAATAAATTCATTCTGTCATTGAAAGAGAGCATGGATTCAGAGTTGATTCATATCCTCTTTGGTTTTATTAATTTCTTATTTGTATTAGTGGAAGATACTTGGAATTTGCAGGCATTGGGAGTTGATGGAGGTTCACAAAAGCAGAAATATATCATCTATGCTTCCAGAGATTTACCTGATACCAAATTAAATTTCAATGGTTCATAAACTCCTAAAAGAGTGGAATCTCTCCATCCATATTATGAGTATTCTTTCATTATTGCAGGAGTTAATTCCTGGGTTTAGACAGTCTTAAGTTTAAAGAAAAGTAAATTAATGGCTGACAAAACAATGCTCTTGTTCAAAAATGTAATTCTCCTTTCACTGTTGGACATACATTAATGACTGTGTGGAAAATAGACTGTTAATATCCATGCTGCTTTGGAAAAAAGTAAGAATGGCAGAGTGAGAAGTGGAAGAAAATAGAGTACTGAGTACTAATATTGGGTTACAATCCCATCTGTAAAGACTTGTGTTCAGATTTTTTTGGTCCTACCTGTTCTATGCCAGATGTGGGTTTTAGTTTTGAAGCCTGTTTTAAGGGACTCTTCATTAACCGCGGTGTTTTCACTTCACATTACTGTCTTTTATGTTTAATGATGTCAGTCACTATTTTTATGCATTTCATATTTGTTGCAGGAATATTGTCTAGGAAGACTCTTAGAAGTAACATAAAACATTCTAATATGAGACACTGGTAGCCCTGAACTGTCTTCTTAATGGACCTTGATCAGAATTTTTTCTTGAATTATATATGTCAGTTGATCTCATGTAAATGTGGCAATGTAAATGCCAAAAGAATATTGACTCTGACAGTTAAGGGCATTTAAAAAACTACATGCTAGCCCTTGTGTACTTCATTCTGTATTTTCTTACTTTCATTAAACAGATTTTGCAGGAATGTCCAGAGCAGCCTGAAGCTTTTAATGAAATGGATCAATTTGATGAAATTGAAGCAGTTGGGAAATCACTGTTGGACAGACTAACAGTGCCTGTAGTTTATCCTGATGGGTATGTAGAATGGTTTTTCTAATGCCTTTGGAGTAATGCTTTTGGTAAAGTTTTATAATAGTCTCATATGCAGAAGAATCCTGAAGGCTTATTGCTTAAATAGAGAAGTGAGCATGTTGTTTTTGTAAAGTTTGAAATAGGACCTGCCTGCTTTCTGTGGAAAGATGGACAAGAACTTTTAATGAGCATTAATGCGCTGCCTTTTTAATGCACTGCACTACTTTACTTTTAAAGTAATGATTTTTTCACACTGAATGATTATTAGATTTATGCAGTCTTTGCACAAGCACAGTATGGAGAAGTAACAGAAGAATGACCAGTCCCAGCCTCTTCTCTCTGAAAAAAGATACCAGATGAGAATTACTGGATTTCTGTTTATTTATTTGCGCTTCTATCTGTCTAAGCCAATATATTGAAGATTAATTTATATTTGATTTACTTGGTAAACAAAACAGTACTTCCCTCTGGAAGTATTCATACTAACTTTAAATTGCTAGTTCTCTTGAGCTACAAAAGCAAATTGAATTTGGAATCTCAGCCATAATAGAACTCAGTTTTAATGATGTCTATGGTTATGCTGAGCTTGTAGTTAATTTCTCTGTGAGTTACAGCCAAGCTATGGAGCAGCTCTCTGGTGTGTAGGATGCCACACCACAATGAAAAAGGTCTGAAATAATGATATTGAGTTAGAGGCTGAAACCTTATGAGATAGCATCAGGCAACTGCATTAAAGGTTACCTGAAGTCTATCTGAAAAATACAGTTGCAGGAAACTGGTCATGAAAATGTACTGTTACCTTATTTCCAAAATGCCGTATGCCTTCTGCAGTGTAGATCCTTCAATACGAAGTGCTAATCACGAAGATGGGCCCAGGCCTGAATTAGTAGTGGGTTTTAATATTCTTTCAATAGACTGTTTGAAAATAGTGCAGAATTTTACAG
>VXBQ01016507.1:668931-722634 GCA_013400175.1 Phainopepla nitens | reverse complement strand
TTAAAAGCAGGGGGAAAAAAAAAAAAAAAAAAAAAAAGGAAAAAAAAAAAAAAAAGAGACCCAAAAGAGATCGAGAAGTGTTTGTTGAAGTATTTTTGTATAACTTCTGTATAGCAGATTCTAGTGACCTGGTAAAAGTAGTTTTGCATATTCTCCTTCACAAAAATGCTATCGTAGTTGTCCTGTATCTCAGGACCCCCTGCTGATCATCCTGGAATTCTGGTTTTGAGGTGTTTAACAAATAGCTTTCTAATTTTTGTTCATTATTAGAAATGGTTTGAGATTTAAGAACATGCAAAATGTCATAAATGTTTGGGGGCATTTTCATCAGGCTGTTCATCTCTTCAGATTTTTACCAGTATCTTTTTGGAAGTTCAGGTCACTGTTTCCTTTCCTGCACGCAGCTTCTGCTCTGTATGAGGAAACGCTGTGATCCATGTGCAGTTATGCAGTAGGACCAGTTGCCTTCTCAAATGAATCTATTCCTGCTTAGAGCAACTTTTCTGTCCACTCTTGCCTGTCTGAAAGTCCTTTGTCCTACTGCCATTTCCAAAGCTTCTGTGCTTTGTAACTGTTTTCTGAAACACATACTGTGTTCAGACTCTCCCTTTGCTGACAGCTTGGTTGGTGGTTTCCCTAACATTTCAGCTGTTCTTTGTTGTATTTGAATTACTCAGCCATGTGTTCCTTTCACGTTGAGAGGGAGATGGCATAATTTGACAGCCTGTGGTTGAATTGACATGTGAAGAGTCCTTTAATAATGCAGCAATTTTATAAACTCAGAATTCATGTATAGACAGGTATCATAGATTGTCACAGTACGCAAAATTACAGACTGACTTGGGAGAGAGCCAGAGAAGGGAGGTAAGAGTGTTGGGAAGCATCCAGTTACACCTGTAGAATAGTGCCTTGCTGTTCAAATCACAGAATGGTTTGGGTTGGAAGGGACTCTAAAAATCATCAAGTTCCAATCCCCCTGCCATGGGCAAGGACACCTTCCACTAGATCAGGTTGCTCAAAGCCCCATCCAACCTGGCTTTGAGCACCTCCAGGGACAGGGCAGCCACAGCTCCTCTGGGCAACCTGTGCCATGTCTCACCACCCTCAAACTTCTGTTGAGACTGTCTTTTGGATATGAAAGGTTCATTGAGTATTTGTAGAAATTTTATCAAAATTTGCTTCCGAGTCTTATCACTAAGTCTCCAAAGCCTTTTAAAGATGGCTTTTAAATGACAACAGGAAAAAGTGGCTGTTTTTCTTATCTGCTTGCTTTGTGCTTTCTACTGCAGTTAACAGGTATATTCGTGTACGCGCTTACTTTTTACTGATGATTTCTTGTGGTTTGGGTTTTTTCTAGGTCTGAGCAGTACTTTGGAAGCCCAAGTGATATGGCTTCTGCAGCAGAACACATTAGAGAGAAGATGAAGTTAGTTAGCCTGAAAAAGCAGCAGCTGAGACAACCAGAAGCCACAACCCCAGAGAGCTAATAATGACCTTGTCTATGAATTCATAACAGGACTTCAGTTTGTAATCCAGCATGTTGTTTGCATATTACAGAATTTGGTATAATATATTAAAATGCATTTCACAGCTGTTACGAGTCTCATCTTTTTTTCAAAGTAAATGTTCTCAGCATCTTAATACTGTACATCTATCAAGCCATAATTATTTAACATGCTACGAAACCATAGACTCCAAGTATCTTATGAAAAGGAACTGTAAACTTTGCACTGAAATTTGCTGTAAAGCTTTACCTGACCTGTCAGCTGCTTCTTAGTTAGACAGCTGATGCAAGCTTTGAGTGGTGCTAATTAAAGTGTTAGAAGTTCCATATTATGAAACTAGTTCTTTGCTTTCCCCATGCCCAGGTGATGTAGTAATTTTAGACTGTAAGGAAAGTATCTGCAGTGTAGACTGTGGTAACCCTGTAATTTTAATTTGAAATACTTAAAAAAAAAATCATTTTTATTGTGCCAGTATGCAACCTGCACATCAGATCTTTGATATATCAAATTCATTAAACAGATGTTTTCCTATTTGTATTGATAATGTATTAAAAACTGTTTGTGCTTAATAAAAATCATCTTTTTAAAATCTAAGATAAATTTGTTCTGGTCTGTATTTCCAAATATTGTTTATATTACATTTTTTTGATAAATGATAGTAAAAATAATTATTCCCCCATTATATTTAGAAAGTCTATAATTTTTCTTATGAAATACATTGTAGCTATGAGGGAACTGCTGTTGAACTGTTACTGGTCGGTGTGAAAGTCCAGGCTACCTTTTTCTTTCTTTCTGATAGCAGTACTTGCAGAAAAGTAAGATGGTATTTGCCTAAGTCAGTGTTACATTAATCATAATTTTCTTCCCTTGTAAGACTGGCACAAGTCTCCTGTGCTTTATTTCCAAGTCCTTTGTTTCCCTTTGAATGAAGAATCCTGAATAATGTGAATCTCCCTGTTGGTACATTTGCGGTTAAAGGTTTTCGTGTAATGAAAGAGAAGTTAACCTGAGGCTCATAACTTAAAACCATGAGATTAGTAATAAAATGAAATTTATTCAGAGAAGGGAATTGGATTGAAACCAAATCAGCTGTGTGCATGGCTTGGTTAACTTCTTAATCTTCAGGATGCAATCTGGATACATCAGTTATATTTTTGGAAGATGGTGTGGGATCTGACCATTTTAGAGTGCTGTGTGTGGAACAAACAACTGCAGATCTGAGAACTGTTACTGCACTATGCTTTGCTCACAGTAAAGATAATGCTCTCTTCCTACAGGTGTTGCTATTACTCTGCAGATTTTCCTGATGGATCTGTCATTCGAATATTATATTTACTTATTTTTCTCAATTTTATATATCTTATCTAGAGAAAAGTGATGTTTCCAATCACGCCATTTATTTTTAAAAGTCATTCCAAATTAATGGCTTATCTGTAAATTCAGTGATAAAGATATTTTTCCTCTTGGGGTATTTTATCAGAGGAAATACACTTTTTTAAAATTCACTTAATGCAATGGTACAATATTACTTTAATATTAGTTTAAAACTAGCTGAAGTTTTACAGACATTATTTATAAAGAGACTTTTTTGATATAATCTTTTCAAATTTAATTTAGTTGCTTAATTGCATTTGAGAAAGCTGATTACAGCTAATATTTGAAGGATATAAATTCATTTAGAAAGGGCCCAAACATGAAAAGTATACATATGTTTAATATAAAGTGCAAACACAAAAGTAAATTAACATAGTCGTTAATAAGCACAGTGTTGCCATTTCTGAAGCATTTGTAAATTTAATTTGCTTATGGTAAAGAATGGTCTGCAGTATAAAATCTCATTAAAATACTAGATTAAGCAAGTATTACAAACACTTTAAATTATTTTCTGGTTTTTCTTTTATTTTGGGTCTTTTAAATTTTATTTTCTTTTTTTACTTTGTTTAGGGGCTCAATACTGTATGCGAACCCAGGGCAATATCAGAAGCTCTTCACTCATTCCTGGGACAGCTGCATGTACAACTTGGAGCTGATGACTGCTCACCCCAGTAACCCTGATGTTAATTTTGGCTCAGTGTGTGTAGTCCAATCTCGGCGCTGCTCTTATCTGTCGTTTGACATTCCTAGGGGCCAGTGGATCCTGAATTTCACCCTGTTGACTCTAATTGGGTCTCCAGTAGAGTATCTTGGGCTGTGCCAGCTTCTGCTCTGCCTTTCTGCTCTCTTCCTCTAGAATTCCTTGCCCTTAGGCAAATCAAATATCTGGCAAAGGGCTGTTTACCATCACTTTGCTATTTGCCCATTTTCTATGTATCAGGAATGAGGGCAGGTAGTTTAACTCATGCTGCATGAGAGTCTGCCAGGTATTTCAAA
Source organism: Phainopepla nitens (assembly GCA_013400175.1). NCBI lineage: Eukaryota > Metazoa > Chordata > Aves > Passeriformes > Bombycillidae > Phainopepla > Phainopepla nitens. The sequence continues at coordinate 718,759 of VXBQ01016507.1, read as the reverse complement.
TCCTATGAACTAGATTACCTAGCTTACTGAAACAATGGAAGAAGCATTTTCTGTTAATACTGCTATTGAATGTAACTGATTGAGAGAGTGATTTTTTTTGTGTTGGTCTTTACTCTTACTCCATCCCCTGTGGTTGTACTTGCTACTGAACCTTCAGGAATAAAGAACCTTTAATAGCACACAAAGTCAATGAGATACAGACTTGCTAAAAAAAAAAAAAAAACAACCCTCTGCCCAAGGGTTTGTTACTTGTCTGTGCATTTACTACTGTGAACAGAAGTGGTGGCTCTACTTGTAGCTCTTGGTCTGCATTTTTTTGGTTGCAAAAATAATTCAAACAATGGAGTTCCAAAAGATGCAAATATGTTTTGGATTTTTTAAACAGAGATTACCTGCAGTGAGGGATACAGTGCTGCTAGTTGTGAGATGGGGAGGTGCCCACAGAAAGGGAAGGATTGATTGTAAGGATCGTAATTATTACGCCCCTCAGTACATTACAGCTAATGACTTGGAAGTGATGGAGTCAATCCTGTTCATGGTAAGGAAATAAGAACCAAGATTTTCTGTGTTCTGGTTGGCCAAATTTGGATGTATTTGAAATGTTTCAAAATATGATAACTGTTTTGTTACTCGTGCTGGTAATGTAATTGAGTGTGCTTTTTGTGACAGTGAATGGAAAGGTGATCAGCTCAGTAAGTGCCATCCCTTTTTCCTAGGGCATCAGTAGCACAGACTGACAGCCGTAGAAAATGCTTATATCTACAAGCTCTTTTATTACAGAAGGTGTGTGGACTGTTGTATTAGCATCCATAAAAAAATGTTTGGTGCTGTTCACCACTTAACTTTATATTGTGTTTAGTAGGATTAATGGGGTTACATTTTTCTTGGAAAAAAACCAGATTTGGACCATGGACTTCTATAGCTTTGTGTGAGTGACTGATTTAGCATTTTAATAAAGCCACTCTGGAGGTGCAGCAGTGGGTGGAGAAGGGCTGTGTGCAGAGCAGGATCATATAGCACTTCTTATTCCATCATGCTAGCCAAGGGTATCAGTGCCAGCTGACAAAAAGATGAGGGGAAGATTTTTTTTTTTCCGTCACAGTAAAAAAATAAAAGTGTCAGTAGGTCATGATAACCAAGTAAGGTTGTCATGGGCTTTCTGCAACAGTAATGACATGTAATGGTGTTATAATAGCCTCTAGTTTCCTGATTCTTTCTACAGGATGATTTTAATCTGTTTAATGAGATTATTAAGAAGGAGGAAGAAGGAAAACTTTTGGATTCATAGATTAAATTCTTTAATAACTCTGAAGCTAAAATGCTGAGTAATATATGGAAGCAAAGATTTGGTGATTCCTAACTTCTGAAGGATTGACTTAGTATTTCTACAGATTGTTGTATTGGTAAAAAGGGACTTAAGGCTGTAAAAATGAGAGGTTGTTAGATTTCTGTTCTAGTTTAGAAAAAATAATTGATTGAAACATATAGAATAACAATTCGTACGTATGTAATAGCTGCAAAAGTATGTGAATGTGAGCTGCAGAGCCAAAAACTGTTTGAGTAGCTGGAATTTGCATAACATTGTTCCAAGTAATTAATTCATGATCTCTTTGGAGAGGTATTGTCTTTTCCAGGCTTGTGGAGGACTGATACACTGAAATTAGATAAAAAGGCAAATAGTCAAGCAGTTACACTACTTGTGGTTCCTTGTACAGTCATTTTGAGTCTTGGTGGATTGAGTCTTTTGTAGTATGCCATTTCCACAATTTTCTGATATGTGGCATTGCAGGCAATTGCAGAGTTCCTTCTGCAGAATCAAAAGCAGATGTTAGGAAAATATTGTGGGATGTTAAAATTACTGATTTCCATAGTCGTCCCACTTTTGTTTCCTTCAGTTAAATAGTGGGGGGAATCATAGTACTGATGCCTGTCAAGACTGCATCTGAATTGAAAATTTTATTAAAAGCCCAGTTGCATGCCTTCTGCAAGGCTATGGAGTCAAGGAGTACTTCAACATATTTTTCATCTGATGCTCAGTGGTGGAGGTAGTTTTGTTGTGAAGGTTTACTGTGTGAAAATACAGGTAAGTCTAACCACAGAAAATTAGAAGTGGGATTGATTTCCCACTTCTAATGTGTCCCTTTATACAGATCTCCCAAACACATGGTATTTTAGGACCATTTTTCTGTAATTCCAAGATTAATTTGGAACGTGAAAATGAATCACTGAAGAAGCTTGTGAGGATACATCTGATTCTGTGAAATTGGAAGACAGCACATAACATATCAAAGATACTCATCAAAATAGATGCTTGTGTGACTGTAAAATTTTAGCAATGTTGATACAAGAATGAATAGAAACAGGATGTATTAAAAAGCTTTTAGTATATTTAAAGCACCAATGAAACACTTAAGCTAAAAATAGCAAGGAAAATTAATGTAACAGCCTTCTCTTTTCCTGTCAGTTGACTTTAGTTTACATGGGTGTCTATTACAGCAAAAATTATGGGAATATAACCCAGAGACAAGAGGAAGGCTGAGTCAGGAGATAAATGCCTCTTGTGAAAAAAGTATGCTTTCTTCAAATTTCATATGTACTGAGGAAATATATTGGAAAATGTTAAAAAGAAAAGTGAAAAAGTGAAAATCCTGATTTTTAATGTAAGTTCAATGGGAAAAGTTCAGCTAATTTTCCAGATACTAGTGATATTTACAGTGTATAGGCCAAAGAGCAGGACTAACATTTCTGGCTTTTGAAGCACGAAGAAAAGCAAAGGAAACTTATTTTGGTATCATTTTGGAACATATTGAGAGATGGTTGTTAAGTGGAAACAATTGGCTGTGTTAGCAAAAGTTGTGCAGGTAATTTACATTCTTTTTAGTGCAGATAAACTCCAAGTTTCTAAATAATAGTGCAGTTTCATGGGCAGTTTAATGACCGCATTGAAACATCAAATGTGTTGTGATTACCGAATGCTGAGGAGAAACTAAAATGTGCTTCAAAGTGTGCTTAAAACCTTAATTTAAAATTGTTAATGCATTGTTATTTCTAATTTTACAGTGTTAAATAGATTTTTCTTACATATTAGGAAGCCTTTTAGCTTTTCCACCAGCAGCTAGCTGATTATTGCTATCCTGCACCACTGATGCATGCTCCTGTTGGGAAACCTCTTAATGCACATTGGATTTGTATGTAAAGGGGGAATACTGTAAGCTATGTAAAATATTCTATTGATTTTCTAAGATCATACATCTGTGCTTAAAATGTTTGAGTGGACCTAATATAACCACCTTTACTTTCTAATACTCAGAATGTTAAACTCTGTCTTTGAGAAGGCAGATTTAGCCCCAGATTGTGTCAAATTTCAATAGCAAACCATACCACTGACTGTTCATGGCTCAGATGAATCTGACTGCTTTGCATATCCTGCTAAAATGTGGTGTCCACTTATGACATAAAAATACACTTGGCTCTTCTGAGGATCCCGGTGTAACAAATCCCAGTCTTGTGCTGTCTGCTCTGCTACAGTGCTGTCACTGTCAGAAGGGAACATAGGTTATGCGGATTAGAAAATAGTGAAAATGAGATTTCATGGTAGCTATAGGTCCTAGAACACACACAGCAAGATGCTTGGGCAGCTCTGTGTCAATGTGTATTGTGCTTGGAATGAGGTTGTGACAGTTCATGGTAGAACAGCCCTGAGACTTCAGTGAAGTCCTGAGAATCTCTGGCTCCATTTGAATGGATATAAATGTTTATAGGTTGGGCCTTAAAAACTTTGAAGCTTTTTCCGAGACCTCACACCAACTGTTAATTCTAATCATCCATAAATTATGAAAATGGAGAGGAAAGCTTATCTTAGCTGTAAGAACAGACTTTTGGAGGAACTGAGAGAAGACCTGTAATTTGAGGCATTCTGTATCAGAATGGAGCATGAACAAATACTTATCAAAACCCTGATTTTAATTTGTTAGCATTCTCCATTTTGACAGAAGCAGTCAGTGTGTTAATTTCAACGGTGTGATTTTCAGGCATAGTTCACTATGTTACGCTTGGTTTGCAGTGAATGAGTTGCCATCTCAGTTTTGGGTTTTCTGCTTCCCATGTTCATTTTCCTAGCATGAGTTGCAGATGCTGGTTGACAACGTATTCCCACTGTCATTGCTGAATTTCCAGGCATGCCAGAGTTGCTCATGAGTCCAGTGCCTCACAGGAGGAGAGGCTGCAGAGTTCCAGTGGACTGTTGAGATCCACTAGGATGTTTCTCTCAAACACTGTGCCAGGATTTATATGTGATAAGTGTCTTTTAACATTCTGTTCTCCCCTCAAGGTTTTTAGACAACTAAGAAAGAAGTAGCTTTCATGGTGTCTCAGCCATTTTCACAGGCAAGCCTTACAGCATGATTACCTGATATTTAATGTGATTGTTTGATACAAGTCTGGCTTTCAGAGACTTGGGAATAATCCACATTCTAAACTGGTACTAAGAGCAGCCTGTTCTTTTTCTCAACCTTGTATACAGCTCTGTGTGCCTCTATTGGGTGGTAGATAACTGCAAGCTGGGCTCAGCAGGGTGAGGATTGTGCAATGTAGTCAACACATTTGAGTGCTGCTCCACATATCAGTGGTGATGATGTGACTGTGATGCCCACTGTCTGCTTTATGTCACTTGGTGCCTCTCAGAGCGTGGCCTTCCTCCTCTCCTCCTCCCCAAGACTAATGTGTCCAAAGGAATACAGTATTATGGTAACATGTAAGCCAGGGTTAATATTAGTGCTTTGCTAGAAACAGCATCAAAATGGTGCAGTGAGCCTCGTGTTCAATGAGCCTTGTTGGCTTTTTATTTCCACTCATCGCATGTGGCCAATTTGTTAGGTAGCTGCTGTTTGCAGGCATCATTTCATGGTGCATTGACTCTGCAGAACCAGCCACACATGAAGAAGCCAGGGCATTAGTTCCTGCGGGTGGCAGAAATGTGAACTATTTGAGTGATTTTGTACTCACTGTTAGCTGTTACCTCTTTTCTAGGTACTACTTTGTCTTCTGGATTTTATCAGAGGTGTATGTCCACGTGTCTATACCACTAAACTCTCTCCTTCAGCAGCAATTTCATCAAAGACTTTGCAAGTGATGCAACAGACATTCAAAGAGTTTCTTAATTGTTTCCAAAGTAGAGTTTACTTCTGGGATGAAATGGTTGGTACTGCCAGTGTGTCTAGGGGGAGGGGATGACAGCTGCATTCCCACTTCACAGTGTTGGTAGAAAGGAAACCTCATCCATATTAAGGAGTGGCAAGATGTTATAGTCATGAAAATCATGCACACACAGAGAGAATATAAAAAGCACAGCTGAAATAATTTTCATGTTAGAACACTGAGATTAAGAGGATTTTCCCTATATGTAGTAGTGAGACCTGAAGAACAGTAGCAAGCAAAAAAAGAATAGGTGGGAAAACTATTTGGTGAATGGTGTATGTGTTTCACATACAGTGACAATATTTATAAAAATATTTTGGTTTCAATAGGTGGCCTTTCATGTTTTGAAAGATCAAGCTCATCCTTTGAAGTCAATTAATCAAACACCCTGCAAAAAGAAGGAATATTCATACAGTGAGAAAGACTAATGTAAAGAAAGGAGTTTAATTACAGGATACTTATCAAACATCAGATCAAGTGGACAAAAAAAAAGGTACGCAGCTCATGAAGTACTCTTGCATGGTACTTTCATCCCAGGAGCACTGAAAGCAAGGTTCTGAAACATGGTTACTACAGATCCTGATGCATTGACAAGGGATGACTCACGGTACATCAGTCTCTGCCTCTGAAAAGACTTACGTGTAATGAAAGGAAGACAGAGGACTCCTCAAAAGTGTTTGTTAATGAAGGCCAAATTCTGGGATTCCTCATTAAAATGTGGATTTCAGTCTTTCAGCTGTTTCCTGGAACTCCTTATGTTGGATTCAAGCTCTGTGAGTTAAAAAATGAAAATGAAATAGGTAAAAAAAAAAAAAATTCCCTTGTTTTAGCTAAAGAAATATCCCACAGTGATTATATAACTGTAAAAAAGTCTAAATCTAATATTCCGTTGTGCAACTTGAGAGGATTACTTAAGATATTTTTGTAAAATCTGAATAGTACTGTAAAACGTATTGCATGATTTTAAACAACAAATGCAAAAATAGACAAACATGAAACAGTAAAGATTTGCAATTACATTAGCATTGTTGTTATTATAAACTTTCTGGATATACACCTCTTTTACCTCAGGCCCTCAAAGTAACATGCTGGTTATGGTCAGTCGCAGATTAGAGGACAGGAACCGACTGGAGCAAAACCTACTGCACAGCAGTGACACCAGGATTCTCCCATAAGCATCCTGTAAAAACGTCCATGAATTTTCAATATGGCTAGTCAAAACCTCAATCTGGAAGTTATTTTGCATTGTGAGAGTTTTACCTCAGCACCGTAGCAATGTTATTATTGTCAGTGACAACACACAACTGCTCTCAGGCCATAACATCAGGAAAGTGATGCCTGAGAATACATGCCACAGGACTCTGCCTGCTGAATTCTAACACTGAAATTGTGTTAAGGTTAAAAACAAAGCAGGAACCTTTGTGCAATTTGAGAGAGTCAAGCAGTTTACAGTTTTACTTGATCTGGTATTTCCTCTCCTCTGTCCCCCAGTCCCATTATATATAGAGGGCCCAAGTGCAGTTCTGTTACTGACTGCAAATTTCAACTATAAAGCTTGTCTGCCTGTGGTCTTCACAATGTGAAATCATCACATCTTGTATCCACCATACTACTAAATCTCAATTTTTGTCCTTTTTTCAAACAAAGTAATTTTTGTCCCAGGCAAGTCTATTTTCAAGTGTAAAATTTAAGGTGATTAAGCAATGGGGATCCTTGATCAAGGACTGCAGAGTTCACTAAAGGACTGATACTTCAGAAGCAGCTGGTTTGAGAAATCAGAAAAAGTGGTCAAAAGTAAATTTTTCTGTGATCCATAGGAAAACACTTTTGTCCTGACAGAAGCATTCTGGACATGTGGCAAAGCAGAGGAATGCAGCATTGCATCCACATAACCTATATAAGGAGCCTGAACAGACTGTCAGATAGGAATGCACTGCCAAGATGGGCTTTCAAATCCTGGGATCACAGCATGGGAGATTCCAAAGGAGTGTGCACCTTCCAGAGCTGATCCAGGGTCATTGTCCCTGGAATCTGCAGAAAAATCCAGCAGGGAAGTGCTGACGGACTACTGCTACAGCCAGGTAAAGGTGGTGATATTCTGTGCATATCCTTGGGGAAGAGAGGCTTCTGGTGATACTATAGCACTGGGTGCAGTGGTGTGAAAAAGTGACACCTGTCTCTGGCCTGGGAGCATGGGCTGCTATGCTTTTGAAATTAATCCCTTCAGGACCCTGAGCTGTGACAGAAATCTTCCTGAAGCAGCTCCCTGTTCAAGTGCACTTGGCTGGGTCCTGTTCTCTGTAGGATACCCAGTCCTGGTGCCCAAGTGAGCCAAATGTGCAGAACACCACATCAACACAGCTCTCTATTCCTTATGGTCCCCGTTTTTAGACATACTATTGGGCCCTCTCACGGGAAAAGACATGGGAACACCTTGGATTCTTGTATATTTGTGTGTGGGGAAGGAGTAATTCCTGGAACAGTAGAGGCCCAGCTGTGAGGACACTCTGGAGTAGCAAGCATGGGCAAAGATGACTGATGGCCCATTATGAGGCTGAAAACCCTGAGTAGTGTTTCAAACAAAGCTGAAGCTTGCATGGTAAACATGCGAGCTTTTCATCTCTCCTTTTTGCTATTACTTCTTACCCAAGAAGACAGCTGGAGGCTCCCATCCCCACCCCATCCACCCAAACAGGCATAGAGCAGTAGGAGATGACAACTTCTCAGCAACCAAGACTACAGAGCAGGTTCAAACCCTCAGAAGGGAGGAGAAGACCTCACTTTTCAGGTTCTGGAAGAAGGAATCAAAAGCACCAGCTATGACACAGGAAAGGTAATGCTGTCCTAATGGTACAACATGATACCAGCCTGCATTCAATTTCCAATGCCCAGAGCTTTTTTGCATTGTTAGACCATAAGAAAAGCCATTGCAGGAGTATTAAAAAAAAAAAAAAAAAACACTTTAGGGCTTTATTTTCATAAAGTTTTCCACTAGGATAAGCCTATATTCATCCCAGATACTGTCCCCACAGGATTACACCATAATGTCTTGTAGCATGCACTGTCATGCAGGCTGCTCGCTCATCATGGTGTCCCTTGGAAGCAGCATGAAGAGCACTGGTCTACATAAAGTCTTGGTACCGAGTCTCTGTCCCTTGAACCTGTCCTTTTGCAGGTACCCACCTGCTAATGCAGACAGCAGCACTCAGATCCAAAGCAGTTTGAGCACATAGAACAAGGAACAAATCACCCACTCCTGGTGATTGTCTTTTTGCTATGGATGGCAAACACTGGTTCTGAAACATGCAAATCCATCTTCACTGCTCTTCAGTGTTTAAACAGTACTGAGCTGGGAGGTGGGGGATGCTTTCTTTTGGTTTGTTTTGTTTTTTAAATTACAGGCAATGCTTCCTAGATTTATGTGGGACTTGAATTCTGAAGCGTTATATGCTAACCCTTGTAGAGTGAAGGGTCACCTAAACTGAGAGGATGGCGGGAGTATCCTCATACCCTGTAGCCACACTCCTGATACATTGAGTAGGCGCCATTTGTTTAACAGAGCTCCAGGCAAATAAACTGGGGTGGGTGGGGCTGGAATTCCAAGATTTCCTCTCCTAAGTAGGTGACACAATTTGGTACTTACCTGAAAGGGACAGGCAGGACCTGGTAGGTGCTCCATGTTTGAGGAATTGAGGTCTGGAAGAGGGCAATGTGTGAGCAGAACACACAGGAATCCTCAGCAGTGTCAGCCTTCAAGTAGCAGTTATACAGGATGGACTTATCTTTTTAAAACAAAACAAAGCATGCTATTTATAACCCTACTGATAAATGACTTTTTAAAAAAGGATTCTAAAGCCTCATGGTTCTCTCAGACCTAAAATTCAACTGCTCTGCTGAATATTTCTTTTCTGGATAAATATCAGAGGTGTACAGTAATGTTCTACTAGAAGTGTGGCTGGGAAATATATTTGTAAATGTTCTAAATTTAGCCTTCTGAATGTTGTGTTCACTTAATACAATTTTTCTGAACAATAGCAACAATATGGCTTTTGTGTTTTGGTGTGGTTTGCATGATTGTATCTATTTAATTAGTCCCCTGTTAATAGAATGGCTCATACTGATCTTTTTGTATCACTGCTAGCTGATTGTGATTTATAAGTCTGGACAGAGAGTTTTCACTCTTAAAAGATGGTCCTAAGAACCCAGTTACACTGCTTGAACTCTCTGAACAGTCTGTGTGATCTTTAACTGATGTTTTTATTTCACAAATTTAATACATACATCTGTATTTATGTATAAACATTGAACAAAAATTAAGTGAAATAATCTTTTAATACAGCTGAAATATTAATGCAAGTTAAGCACAGAAAATAGAGACATGGGGCCAAAGTGCCACTGTAGTATGTTACCTTATTAGTGGTAGCTTGTAGCTGCCCTGTAAAGATACCAATCTGTATCTTTATCTTCCTTCTTTACAGAGAGGAAGAGTAGCCTGTCTCTCATCTATATTTGGTGCAGAGTGCATACTCCACTGTGCTAACACACCACATCAGGAAGGAATTTCAAATGCTCCCAAGGAATTTAGTTACAAAAGTCCTGTTGGCTTTCCTTACATGCATGGGCAAGGGAACATAGTAATCCTGTGTAATAAACTCTTCTCTTGCTGCTGCTGCTGGAGCCTGAACAAGGGACTAATGAACCCTCTAATGTCTCTTCGCCCTCCTGACAGAGCTGGATATTCTGAGCCACCGTCTTTGATGACAACCTTTCAGCTGGGCTGACTTGTGCATGTGCCACCTGTGAGCTGCTACAACGGCTTCACTTTTGCGTTCGCCAGGGTAGAGCTCCATAGGCTGTGCAGCATTTGTTTTGGACAACTCCCAGTGAAACAAAAATGTTGAGCTTCTCCCGGGGTGCTGATGGGGTAAGTCTGTTCTCCAGCTGATTCTGTGGGAACTGGAGAGCCTCCCTGCCATTTCTACAGTAATCTTAAGAGCATATGCTGATGTCTTCACCTGGAACATGAAAGAGAATAAGATATGATCCTTTTGCAATTCACTCTTGTGAATTGTTTTCGGTTTTGTTTGATCTCTTTTACCTCATTCAAAAGTTAAAATTTTCACTATCTATATTTTGCCATTCTATTTACATCGAATAGTAATCAAGTCACTTCTTTCTTATGTCTTTTCTCTAGCTGTCACTTTAAGGAAAGGTGCAAATCCAACTTGTATTTTTTATTGTCTGTGACAACAAAATCAAATTAAACTTGCTAAAAATATGATAGCAAATAACTAATGTGTTTCAACTTGGAAAAATCTGTTCAGATCGCTTGACTTTGAGATACAGCTGTTAATCACTCAGAGCTGTCAATGTCTTCAGAATTATTGCAGGGGCCTGCTTTCCCCTCTCTTTCTCTTCCTTTCCTTAAAGAGCTTTTTATCCTCTTCCTCCAGTTTATCATTGTATGAAGCCACCTCAAGATTATCTGCAAGTAAAGAATCTGAAGAAATATTTTTTTCTTGCATGGTTTAACAAGGAAAGGAACTTCTTTCTGAAAGCACTAATGTGTTAATCCATTCTCAGAACAAGAAATTTGTTTTGCTGCAGGGGTTCTTAAGCAGAGAATCCAACACCTCAGTTTTTTATGCTGCCCATCTTGAGTCATGTGCTAAGATAACATGATATGAAGAAAGCAGATTAGATGAGCACATTACTGTCAAGCTTAGTTTATTATAATTTCTGTATTTCTGAAAACAGGGCAGTTATACTCTCTTCCAGAATTCAAGTCTAATGAATAAAAATATAAGTCCGTATGTGCTGCATACCTCTTCATCTTGTATATAAGACTAGTAAAGAACTGGAAGACAATTTTTTAAATAACAGAGGATAGAAAGAATGGTGTTTGTTTATATAACACTTACAATCTGGAGTTCTAAATTTAAAGTTTATATGAGGTTTCTTAAAATTAATGTGGAGGTTGAAATGACATTTAACCTTAGTCAAATTTGCTAAATCTTTTCTATTTATTCAATAAATAAGAGAGATTTATTATTTACAGGTTCTAGGTATGAATAGCATGTATACTTTGTGGAAATCCTTTAAGATCCATAAAGAGGGATACAGGGAAGAGAATGCTTCAGGATGAAAGAGCGGAACATGATAAATTGATGACCAGTGGACTGAAATGTTTCAGCTGTCATTGCTCCCCATGTCTGTTTACTGTATGGGTTTTTTTAAATGTTGTTGTCCTTGGAAGCAAACAAATAGTGATTTTTGTTCTTCCCGTTGCACTGAATTAGCAGCATTAAGCTGTTTGCTGGTTTCTTGATCTCTGATACACTGCGGGTTTTACAGTTAGCAGCGCTGCTTTATTTTCTTTCACAGAGATGTTCAGTGTGACAGGGATAATTTTGCTTTTGGTTTCTTCTCTGCTTCATATGATGGTGCTTTTTGGGTAGCTTTTTCTTTTCATGCTGATTTCTTAGTGTGGTATGAAGTATCTTCAGGACAGGTGAGGTAGGAGAAAGAGTAGAAAGGTTTTTGTTAGGGTGATGTACAGGAAAAATGGGACTGTACAAGAATATAATTCTTCACTATACTTTGATTTTTTTAAAATAAAATTAATCTGGAACTATTGTATCTGAAACTGAGATGATACTCCAGGCAACACATAATGTGTTCTTGAAACTTTTTGCTGGAGAGAAGCAGGTTGTCTTTTACCCTTTGGGCACTTTTTCACAGCAGTTTCCTAGCCTTTTACTAGGACTTATATGCTTTCCCTTTCCATGGTGGCAAGGACAGGACAACCTCCTTTTGGGGCCGGCAGGGTCCTGGGCTACTTTGGAGCTGCCTTTCCCTAAGTTCCTGGGCTCTCAACTTACAGGGAAACCCCTTCTGCCTGTGCTGCAGCTCTTACCTACCTGCAGTTAATGTCATTTACCCTGGCTGGCCCTTTCCCTCCCCCTCCCTGCTCACAGCACCTCTCCTGCCTCCAGAACTTGGCAGCAGTGACCCCTCACTGCTGTGGGGGAGCGAGGCTCATGTTGGGTGCCTGCTGCTCCCAGGTGTCTGGGCTTGTGGGAGGACAGACTTCCCAAGTCTCAGGGCCCTGCTGAGGCTGTGGAGGAGCTTGTGCTGGTCCTTGCCCTGCCTCTGGATGCAGGAAGTTGGTTTGTGCCCAGCCACTATTTGTTCTGTCCCTCTGGCCCTCAGTAACAGAGGAATGTCTGCAAGGGCCGCGGTTCCCTTCTGTTTTCTGTCAACCTTCTCTCCAAGGCACCTCTCTGCAAAAAAACTTCTTTCCATCTCAGTGTTAAGAAAGAGGTGATATTCCAAGTTACTGCTCCCCACAGGCCATTCGTGTATTGTCTGACCTCTGGGAGGAGGCACCACTGTTTCCTGCCTTTTTCCCCTGACTGTTGCCAGGATGGTTTTTATCATTCTTTGTTTGGGGTTTTAGGAATAGTGGGTTAGAATTTCAACCAGTTTGTCTCCCTAGAAACTTCTTCAAACAGTGTAGGGTAAAAAGGGACCTCTTACAGGAGGAAAACCCGCCTTTTGCTCAAAGCTCACCCTTGATGTGACCTCCACGGCTGTTTTATGAGCCTGGGGAACTTGCAAGGCTTCTTGCTTTCATTCTCTCATTCCTGATCATACCTGGAAATGATCCCTACTCAAAAGGTGAGACCAAAGGAACTAGTAAAAAGTAACAAGGAGTCTTGGAGGGGACTGATGTCTTTGTCCCTGTTTCAGGTGAGGCTGTGGAAGCAGTGTTTATTGGAAGCATCTTTTTGCAAGCTTCATGAAGCCCAGAAGTCTGAGGGATGCTTCCTTCCCTTCTTTGCTGGGTGTGCCTGTTCTCCCAGATGTGAGACAGGGAAGAAAGAGGAAACACACTACATTTATAAACCAGGCAAAGTGAAGGACCTTGCATCTTTGCGGAAGCAGGGAGTGAACTTTGTCTCTCCCAGAGGCATTTTCATAGTGCACCAGTAGCTCAAAAGCTCTCAACAGAAAGAAACTTATCTCCAAGGAAATCAGACTCTTTTATCACTATCAAAACTGTGATTAGCGTGCTTGGCTTGCTATGCATGAGAAAAACCTGTGAATTGGACACTCTATGTGTTGAAAATGAAGTGAATTTTATCATATTTACCTCTCAAATCCTTTTACATGCAGTTGTTTCAGATATTACATGACATTATTTGCACTAGAGAGACTTCACCTTTTTTTCTGTTTTCCTGAGACTGTTTCTTTTGTTCCCTTGTTGAGTTTTATTGTTTCCTGGGGACAGCTGTAGAATGTTCCTTTCTTCTTGTCATTTTTACTCTCTTCTTTCGCACAGCAGTAGCAAGGGGAAAATATTTCTCTCTCCTGTCACAAATAGTGCACCTTTTTCTGGCTACTACCAGGATTTTTGTTTGTTTCAGACAGAGGAACAGACAGATAAGTAAACAAGGCAGAGAAAGGCATGCTTGTTAAATTTTTTTCCCTTGGACACAGCTGAAACTGTTCATCATGCAATGCCAAAATCTTCATATTTTTTTTTCTCTTGGAGTTATGTTCTAAGATATGTTTTGATTCCTTGATAACTTTTCTCTGTCACTACTCCGATGTTTCCCTGTCTCTATCTTCCATGCTTCACATAAGATGAATAAATACAATATCCATGCATTTGTTATCAGATGTTCTGAATCACTTGTCTCAGTTGTTGCCAAATTTGTTTATAGTCAACTTCTTGAGTGTGGCATTTTTCCCTTATTTCCAGCTGTCAGCACTGTGAAAAATGATACCTCATTTAACTTGAGTGAAAAACAGCTCTTAGGTCTGGCTACCCCAGGGAGATGATGGATTGGCCCAACTTGTGCCATGAAAAAATCCACTTAGAATGCTCTTCTGAGAGAACAAAACTCAAGGACTATTAACCAAAATTGATTTGTAACTCTTGTAAGAGTAAAAAGAGGTTTGGCTATTTTTTCCTAATTAGTTTTTCCAACAGCCAAGTGCTGTTTGCCCTCCAAGTGCAGTTCTGTCTGCAGGGTAAAAAATACAAAGCTACTTGTCTTCTCAAAAGTTTTTTTGAAAGCTGGAGTATTTAGCAGGTCTTGTAGAATGGATCTATCTTCCATTCAAACCAATATAGGGCTCTCTAATGTTTCAAATTTGATGTTTTCTTTAAGACTTCTGTCTTCCAGATTTTATGTTGGAATTAAATATCAAATTTTTGTTCTACCATACTTATTACAGGAATGCATACAAGTCCCAAGGAGATTTGTCTAATATTTCAGTGGCAGGATCCCTGGGCCTCTTACAGGTGTTAGAAAGAGTTTCAGAAAACTGTGTGATGTTTGTTCCTTGGTTGGCAGCTTGAGCGTTCATGGTTGTGTTTTGGCACAAGGGAAGGATTTTGCTTTGCCAAGCCCATTTTGTTCAGCATAAACCACAATGAAGGGCTTCTTCATATCCTGCTTCAAACTCATGGTTTGAAGGTGGTGCTCAGATTAAGATTATAATCTGCCAATAATTGGAGGAGAGGAGAAATGAACAAACAAGAAGAAAAAACCCACTTTGACACATAAATTGAAATTCCCTGTAACTACCTTAAGTTTCTTCTAATCCAAACTATTTTATAACTTGGTTCCAGATCTTGGTTCCACTGCAGATGTGCATGTTCTTGTATGTAATTGGAAATCTAGTTTATATAAAAATGTATTTAAATGTTATATATTTTGAAACAAACGAAAGAAGCAGATGCTTAGAAGTGATGTATGCATTTAGTTTCTTGGGTGGAATTGTTTTTCCAGAGTGACCTGCAAGCCTAAACACCAGTGTCACTTTCTCAGCTGTTCTGTGGAAGGAAAGACAGCAGCTGCTGTCCCATAGTGTGGGCTACTTGTGGCATGCTCTGGACTAATGGCAATAAAATTAATATGTCAAACCAATATTGTAATCTAAACATGTCTAATAATTCCCCACACTGAATAAAAAACTTAAGCAGTGTTTAAGCAGCTATTAGAGAAGTCTTCCTTATGCTCATTTAGAACAAAATGAAAACTTTACAAACAATTTAAGATTAAATTGAAAAGCAGGTAAATTATCTTAATCTTAGGAATAAAATATTCCTTAAGAATTCAAGGTACTTGGTTTCCTTCTCTGATTGTTATGGTCATTATACCTTTAAGTATTTTTGGATTAAAAAAACCCTGTTTTGATTAAGCATTTGACTTATATACACATGCTCATCCTGTTTAAAGACTTTGATTCAGTGGAAGAATCCTGTTGAACATATATATCCAGTAACTAGTAAGTGAGAAGGTATTTTACTGGTATAATGTGAAAATGTGGATTTGATGGTTGCATGTTTGAAACCTGATAATACTGGGTTTGTTAGTATGGAATCAATGGTAATCTCTTTTTCTACCTGTTTTAATTTGAGAACTTCTTTTAATTTGGTTAGATGGTGTTAGGTGACATCCATGGAAGAAGCCACTCACACCTCAGTTGGTGACAAAAAAGAACAGCCAGCTTAATGCTACCAAACTAGGGGTGTGTCAAATCTCACTCAAGAATGATAAACTCAGTGGAGTTGTCTATTTTTAACCTCCTGTTCTTTCCTTTTGGCAGACTAATCAGTGTTAGCTGAGCCGTTTCACTGAATGAATCCAAGCGACTCTGGTGCTTTCTGAAATGAGCAGTGGACCCTGAAAGCGTCTCAAGCCTGCTTTGATGTATGCAGCCCCGCTGTGAAACACGATGTCAGATGAAGCCGTGGAGCAGAAACCTTCTACAACAACAGTCAGCTCGGTTGCTGTACAGGCTGGGGATGCCAGTATTGTTATAGCTGTGCTTAAGGTAAGGCAGCACTGCTGGCACGTCTGCTCTTGTCTTCCTGCTACTCCCTGATTAATACTCCTCTAAAATATTCTGAGCAAATGAGTAGTTAGCAAAAAAAGATACAACAAGGCCATTTAATTAGTCAATATCTAATAGACTGTCCTTGGAAGTTGACACTTAATTCTGTTCACAATTACTCTTGGTGGCTTTTGGGTTGTTGGCGTTTTTTTTCAAATAGGATAAATAATTTGGTCAAAACATGTGGAGTCTTCGAGGGAAGGAATTCCTCTTACTCTGTTTAAAAAGTTAAATGAACAGTGGCTTAAAATGTTTTTAAAGCCTGATGATTGTAGTTAAGCCTCCTTGAGTTATTTTAACCTGTACTCATCAATAACTTTACACAATAATTTGCTCTACAAACTCCACAGATGAGGTATTTTCTGCAGGGAAAAAAAAAGTTCAAATTTAATAATGAGTAGTTATTTTTGCAAGCTTTGAATCCGCAGTCCCACATGTTTCAGTGGAGCCCTTGTGTGCATACAGTTCTGCTTATCAGCACCGAAATGCCTGTTTTGTGAGGTGGAATCCACACCTTCAGTTGGCATAAAATTCGGCATTGGGAGTAAATGTGGATGCTGGTAATGAATCCCAGCTGGAATTTATAAGCAGTTTGATTTTTCACTCTTCGTACAACCTGGAAAACGTGCTAGCCTCAGCCATTAGAGTTTGTAACGGAGAATAAGGTGCTAATGAGTTGCGTTGCCACCTAATTCAAGTGATTATTCAGGATGGCTTACCTCAGTTGTAGGAAGGTTTTTTGAGGTCACTTTTCACCCTTCCTGCAAGGTGGTCTGCTGATCCGGGGGAGTAATTTCATTGCAAGGAGACTCAAGCTGAGGTTGAAGACATTTATTTTTCTTCTCTGTTCTGTGGAACCATGCTAACTTGCAGTGACATCACAGCTCCTGTCCTTATCAGCATCCTTTGGTTCCTGTTCCAAAGGCAGTTAAGTGTCCCTGCTGCTACTAGTGCAATGTCTTGTTCCATATATTCAGTATAGAGGTATGTTCTACTGTGGTGGAAACAAGATCTGAGGCTATGGTTTTTGCATCTGCTGTAATATATTTGTTACTTCTGCCTGCCCCACTCACTCACCAAATTCACTTAACTATCTGTGTCATCTTCAGCTGAAAAGGGAGATGAGTCAGAGAAGAATTTTTGGCTCATTGTGATAATTTTACCCTTCATGGGCAAAAATCAATATTGGAGCACCTTCTGGATAACACTAGTCTGGGATTTCCTTGTTTCAAATGAAGTTTATACTGTATTCTCAGTGACTTCATTGGGTGTGTGGTCTCTGTGCCTATGACCATGGAACGTATGTGTGAACTGAGAATCTGTGTGAGTAAATAAATGAAGGAAACTTTGTGTTTCTGAAGGCTGTAATTTTCTGCTTATTACAGTGTGGAACATGGGTGAAGCTTCAGCTAGCTGAATCAACACCAAATATATTAGAAATTGGCAGCAATCAAGATGAGACTAAAAAACTACTTCAAGATCACGAATTCCTCCTATCCAAGCTGAAGGTAAGATGTGCTAAGACCACAAAAAATTCCTCAAGTCATCACAGTTCAGGTACAACAGCTGATGTCGCTGCCTGTGCCTCCTATTGCAGTATGGTGGTTATGTTAAACTCCACATAGGAAAAGATATGTTCAGCCTTTGTCAGTGTAGTAGATCTTTGATGGTCCTTGTGGGTTCCTTCCAATTCAGGATAGTCTGTAGTTCTCCTGAAATCAGGCTTCTTCACAGGAAAAATATGCTTCTGACAGCAGCAGTAAAGGCACAGTTTTTTCTACTTTACACATCAGTGTCAAGTGAAAAACTCCTATAGCCCTCAGTAACTGCCAAATATAATGGAATGTCCATTTTTTAAATTCTCCAATGTTCACAGCTGTGAACACAAGAAAGCCCCTTGTAAGAAGTAGATATTCCACCAACATTTTAATTGAATTTTAATTGATGCAAATTGCATTGGGAATTATATTGTAAGATTAAAACAGCTTGTCTTGATCTAGGAATATTTTATTAAAGTAACAGTCCTAAAATCACACTTTGGCATTGCTGACAGCAGATTATAGGAACGGTAGCATTTGGATGCTGAGTGAAGGCTTGCATGAAAGAACTGAATAATTTTAAATGTGGGTGTTTGACACTTAGAGGTCTGAAGTCACCTAAAAAGAAATGTTTCAATATTTTCTTAGGGCAGGCTGACTTTATATATGTAGACAAATAAATTCCTCTAACGTCTTTGAAGCTATGAACAGTAACTTGTCTATTTAATTTTTTTGTGCATTACATAAACTTGAGAACTGAAAGAACAAATATGATTTGGATAGGATCAAGTATTTGATTTAATACCAATGACTATGTGCTTCCCCAATCATTAAAAATATCCAATGAGTGTAAGGTAATTCAACACAATATATAGAGAGTGGAGCTAATACACTGCATTGTGTGGATTTTGAAGAGTATGAAAAACAGAATTATGGAAAAATCCAGCAAACACCCAAAACTAACCAAATACCCAAATCCTAGAAAGAGGTATTTTTGCTTCCCTTTGTTATGCAAGTGCCTCATCTTTATTGTCACTAATGCAACATTTGGGTGTTCTTGGAACAAGTTGCTGTGTCCTGTTTGAGCAATTCAGAATTAGAATTAACTGAGTTCCTACACACTGATGAAGGATAAAGCTGATTATTTTTCTCCTAATTTCCAAAAATAAATATTAACGAGTAGAAAAAGAAAATAGAGTAATTCACATCTTTGAAAGAAACTCTTGTCTTTTTAAGAAAAACAAAGTTTTTTCTAAATAACATTTTACTTTTGTGTCAAATCAGATCAGAAAATTTATTATACATAAACGGTTAAAGAATGCTTTTCATTCAATTACATTGGGAACAAATACTCATTATTTCATGTTTTATGCCTCTGGTCCTTGCAAAATTTGGCATTCTTTAATGAATATTCTGTAAAAGAATTAAGTTCAAAATGACTACTTTTCCTCAATGATATGAGCTGTGATAAAAAGGGACTGCAACGCTGTTATAATTCTTCCTGGCTGTGCATTTTTCAGCCATGACCATTTGTGACTTATAGTAAGCTGTTAACACTTGTCAGTAATTACATAGTCTTAAGTCACTAAATCCACTCGTACAAAGTTTTTCCAAGATTGATTCTCAGTTTTTGAAATATTGTTTATAATAAGATTTTTCCACTTAGCATTTGATAATGAATTATGCCTTAGCTTTGTGAAGATGAGTACGAGGCAGTTTGAATTGTTTCCCTATTTCTTTTTTATTGTCATTAAAAAAAAAGGAAAATAAATCCTGACAGATACCCATACTTAATATGCACATGCTTAACTTTGCTGATTAAATTAACCCAATTCAAAATTAAACTTTTGTGCAGGTCAGGCAAAAATTCTTGAATGAATAATGATTCAATCATGAAACTAGTCCTGCTTAAGGCAAGAGTTAGATGATTCATACTAAATACACCTTTGGAATCAGTAGAGATGGACCTATTGACTTTTAGAAGACAATTTATGGAATAGTTGTCCATTCTGGCAGTATCCCATGTTCTTCTGTAAACTCGTTCAAGGTTTTGATCACCCTTTTGCTTTTTAACTTCATTATTCTCATCCCAGTATATTTATTGCAAGTTATAATCAAAATATTCAGGCCAAATTCTTTTGTCAGCTTAATATGTTGAAGATTCACAGATGTAAGTAAGGACAAAATCTGGCACAGTGATCAGTTTACAGTACCTCTGATGCTAGAGAAAAAGGAATGTAATCCAGCTCAGTATTTCAGGGAATTGGTTTTGACTTAGCAATGCTAACAGGGTTAAAAAAGCCAAATAAACAGTTTGACACTTAGTAAGGAAGATGGTACTTTAAACAGTAATTGGAATAGACTTGTTGGAAGAGAAAACAGCAAAAAAAAAAGTGATAAAAATTGGTTTGTGTTATTCAGGGCCATAGGGAAAAATATATCCAAAATACTTCGCTTTGATAGAATATACTCTTGTATATTCATTACTGATTTAGATTTGTTCCATTAAATTTGGGGATTGGGAACACTCTACTACTTAAACAAAAAGCAGAATACAGCTTTTGAAAAGGGCCCCACTTCAAATGTTTATGGATTAGGAAACAGATGTGTTATTATTAATAGAGTTGAAAGAATAAATATTGAACAGGAAAGATTAAAACTGAGACTAAACAGAGAGCATGTATACAATGTTTATATCCAGCTAAAATTCCCAGCAGTAGTCTCATCTAATTTGTTCTGATTCTAAGCTAATATATTTTGTTTCTGTTTTGCAAAATCAGACTATATGAGCAGCACCAGTTTTGTTGAAACCATCAACTTCTCTGATTTCATGCAAGTCTCTTTCCCAATATCTGCCTCATCCTTCTTTAGGTAACTTTCAGCGGGTTTATGTGTTCTGGAAATGTGTATATGTACATTTGGATGTCTCATCTTCACAATTTAAAAAGAAAAATGAGAAGAATCAAACCAGTAAAACCTGAGACAAAATTTCCAGGTGGTAAAATTACAGAGATTGCACTTTGCATAGACATTTCTCTGGCATTCTGCTCTTGTTTCCCACAGAAGTACTACTTGGAGATAACATGATTTCTTAGTGCTTGGGTGTCTCAATATTAAAACTCACTGGATCATCTGGAAAAAAAAAAAAAAAGAAAAAGTGTGTTTATATGCATCCACAACAATGTTAAAATTCCCAATAGGACATTCTTGATTTGCTTCCAAAGTTCTGCTTTTTATCATGAGAGAGACTGGCAGACCAGCCACAAAACTGAAATGAATCTAGTCTATAAACTCAAGTTTAAAACCATCATTGTTACTGATTTGGCTCATGAAACTGAGGATTGCTCCTAATTATTTTATTTACTTTAATTCACAGAGCATAAATTGCAAAATATTAGTTTATATGCTAATAGCCAAGAGAAAAAAAAATCAGAAAATTACATTCTTCAAAAAGCACTAATATAATACAGTCATTTTTAGCATTTGATATCTTTTAAATATTTTCAGTTATTTCAAGCAAAAAATATTTTCAAAATGTTTATTTTTCAGTAATTTTGTTATGGAAGAAATTATTTGTTAGCATTCTGAATTATTAAAAATATTATTATTAGTTGTAAAGGTGCCCAACAGTACAATTAGCAGCAAAGTTCAGCTGTATTTTTATCAAACCAGAGCTGATTTTTGCAAGTGACTTGAACCAAAAAAAAAAAAAAAAAAAGAGAAGGTCAAATGTAATAAATATCTTTTTTCCGTGTTAGTTCAGCTGACTCATTGATTTCGATATTTGTATGAACAAAATTCCCACCAAAACAGTATTTGCCTCAAAGTAGCTTTGTGACTATTTTCAGGGTTTCAAGTTAGCAACTGTGTTGTATAATCTCAGCACTGCCTTTTTAGCACTAACTAAAGGTTAATTTTAGCAGCATCTCAGTGCTAAGAGAATGGGAGGGTAGTTTACACCTCTGAAAATTCCAAGTTGTGTAGTCAGTGCACAACAACTCAGGAAAGGCAAATGATAATTTCCCCCTCTTATTCCTTGCTCTTTTAACAAAAGGAAAGGTACCCAAATAATGGACTGTGAACAAATTAATACAAAAGCTATACTATCCAACACAACTTACATGAAAGACTTTTCTGTCTTTGCGACAATATCAGAGGCAAATGTACCCTGAGAAGGAGTGGGGGGAGAGGTGTGGCTTTGCAGCAGCTGCATCACCAGGCAGTGAGCATTCCTGCTGCAGGCCTGGGATTGCACCCACCCAGTATCCCTTCAGTCCATCTGAACCAGAGCATTGCTCCCTTTAAGCTACCAGAGCTCTTCTCTTGGTGTGGTAGAATTAGACATATCATAGGTATGTAATAGAAATTGAAATTGGTCTGTTGTATTTAGAGCAGTGCTTTTCTGACATGGTTTTACTGACAGCAACAGAAGTTGCGTGTGTGCACGAGCTCCTTTTTGACAACATGCTAGGCATTCCTTGTATTGTGGAGCTTCATTCCAGCTTCTCAGAGTCCAAAGAGAACTCTACTCTTCTATTTTTTTTAATTTTTGTGTTCATAGGGAATGATACATGAGATTCCAAAAGTGTTTGAAATAATTTTAAGTCTCTACTAGGAAGCTCTGTTAAGTTCACTCAGTTGATAAAAATCTCATTAAAATTCAGGTTTCTGTGAAATATTTTGTTTTCCATAAGTCATCTTTTTTTTTAATGGAAATACACATTTTTTCCTCTTACTAAGTTTGCTTCTAGATCAAGAGACACAAGTTGGAAAAAAGGAAATACCAATCAGATATTAGGAAAAAAAAGAAAAAGTTTGACCATGAAAAAGAATTATTCTAGAACAGGTTGTGCAGAAAAGTTCTGGAATTTCCATTGTTAGGGATATTTAAGACTTCATGGGCTAAATCCTTGAGTAACTAGAGAAAGGGATTAGACATATGACCTGAAGAGTCCTGTTGAAATTATTCCTTGACTCTGTTTTGATAAAAGGTTTATATTTTAAAGATACAAAGTAGAAAACCAGTAATATCAATCTATTTCATTTAAAATAAACTATTCACATATATAGTATATGGAAACTAATATACTTGAGGATAATTTTTTTAGAAGTTCACAGTAACTAGTGGCTTTGACAGTTGTGGGAAGCATAATTTTAAACTCATGGCAATAAAACCTTAATATCACTCTGACCGTCTTAGGTATTTGAACTGTTTCTCAAATAAAGAGTAGTTTCTTGTAAAATATTTCTCTCCTTTTTTTTTCAAGTAGTCTGTCTTCTCAAAATGTAATTTTTTCTGTTGCTGAGGAAACAACCAACACGACAACTCTTGTGATACCATATTGGGTTTTTTGTTGCATTACAGGAGCTATTATTTGAAGGCAATAAAATACACACCCATTTTAAATGAGTGAAACATATTCAATCCATGTTAAAGGACAAAATAAGTCTTTATTTGAAAACTTCCATTAATCAGTTCTAAATGCTAAAAGACTACTACATATGAACAGTTTCATAAATCTTTTTTTTTTTTTTTGTATATTTATGCACACTAGTTTGACATTTCATTAAATGCAGCAGTTTGGTTTGCTTAACCTTCTAAATTTCTTTGGTTGGATTTGAATTCATCTCAGAGTAACTGAATTTTAAAGATGCAGGAAGCATGACTGATAACCTTTGAAAACTATTCCACTTTTCTCTGTGTCTTAGGGATTAGCTGTGCCTCACAGCTAATCATTTACTAGAAAATAGAGCCTACTTGTCAGGGATAAATGGTAATTAACAACCTGTTCAGAAAAAAGGCTTCCAAAAGAAGAAAATCTACTTCTGGGTCACATACCGTTTGTGTAGCATTCATCTTGCACAGTTAGGAAAGATTTAGCATTGAAATGTCTTTTAAATATGTTGAAGCTGATGTAATATTAGGATAAAAGCATACCTAGTTTTATTTCAAAATATAAAATAGTCAGCTCTTTTGAAAAGCTAGTCTTTGCCAAGAAATTCTACATGGAACTACCTCAAATGTCATCTGGTTTTCTACAGTGTATTCAGAGCCTCTGTGAAAGAGGTCTGATCATTTTGGTAAAATTAACCTTCTAGTGGTAAGCAGTTTGGGTGTAAATTTCTGAGAATATTTTACCTCTTTTTTTTTAAATGTCAGCATTGTCATGACTACAATGCTTCTCATTAACTGATGTTAAGATGTTGAGTTAGTAAAGAGACTATCAATATCTCATATACTCATTTAATTCATGTTATATTTGTTACAGAGCCAGTCTAGAATGTTAATAATATCTCATGTTTGATAATTAATAAATGCCACTACTTTTACAGAGTTGTTGTGCATGTAATAATTTTATACCTCATCAAGAAAGAAACATTATAAAGATTTCTCTTAGAGTGCTTTACTTTATCAACTTTTTATCCAGTAGTATATGAATGGCCATTTAAATTGCCTAATAAAAATTTATTTTCACGTTACATATTCATGTGGTGGCACCTCTAATAACAAGAAAAAAGGGACACTTTATTAATTCATGCTCATGATAAAACTTAAGATGGGGGTTGGGAAGAACAAAGAACAAATGTTTATCAATTTTTCTGACACACTAAACACACAGCGTAACATGTGCTGGAAATGGGCCAGCAGTTAGTTATTTTTCTTCTGGTGAGATTAATAGAAGGAAACAGAGAAGAATTATTTTGACAATAGAGCGTTATTATTTGGTGGCCAGCTTCAACAATGCAGCAAGCTGAACTTGAATTACTACGTAACTTAGGTGTGGTTTTTGGGAGAATATGTGCTTATGTTCAAACTACTCTTGTCTGGATTTCATTGTAGTCATCAGAAACTTATGAGTAAATTACCTCACAAACTTCCAAAACTTCTAATGTTCAGTAATGTAATATGATGACATATGAAAGAGGAATCAAAATATCTGCACTGCTACCACTTCCAGGAAGACAGATCAGTGTGTACGGACATGTAAAAACATCGGAGTGTAAATATTAGACATAACATGATAAATTCTCTTAACTCTTATTTGTATATGAATTTTATAAAACTATTGCCTCTTAAGTGCAGATGACATTCAGAAGCTTGCTTTAAAACATGCAGAAATAGCTACACTCCTATCAGTGGAACTCAAAATAATGCAGGAGTAGGAGGATTGTGGCTCCTGTACAGACCCACTGTAAACATATGCTGATGCCAGTATCAGCACAGTGTTTTGGATTTTGTGTACAGATTTCTTATGTTTGGTTTGGTTTGGGATATTTCCTTCTCAGGCTTTGGAAGACAAGGTATGGGACCTGCTGCATGAAGCAGACAAGGTTGCAGAGGAGAACAAAGAAAAGAGTCAGGTTTATGATGCCATGGCAGAGACCCTTGGGGATGCATGGGATGCCCTCATCATTATGTTGGAGAAGCGACAGGCACTTCTGGAACTTACTTCAGTGTTCTTTGAAAATGCTCTGGAGGTTTGTATCTAAATCAAACAACTGTTAATTTCAAGTTGCCCTCATCTTACAGGTACTCTGACCACTGTCATTTTAATGTTCATTGTATTCCTAAAAATTGAGGCAAACAAAAAAATGAAAATCTTGGGATGCATCCTTCCTTTTACATCTTTTGGATAGTACAGGATGAAACTGAACAAAAAACCATGTAGACTTTAAGAAATATTTTAGTCACAATATCTCCTAAATTTGTACTTGACAGAAAATGCCAGTAAAAAGCAGAACCGGACCAATTCCTAAAATATGTATTTCAGTGGCTATGGACATCCTGCAGAATATCTTTCATTCCTTATGATTGAAATTATTTGGCATTGAAAGACTTATTCTCAGGTGACTTCACTAATGCACACTGATGATTGTTCACTGAAGGTTTTACACCAAAATATCCATAAGGCTGTTGTAATTACATAAAGCAAACATTAGTCTAACTTGACAGTGCTTCACCTGTGAGACTTTGATGTACAGATGGACACAAAAGAACAGCTGTGTGATACCTGTTTACCCAGTTCTCACTTATTCTAATTCACTGATACAAACAGGGAGCTAAAGAAGAGAGGAGTTCCACACCCTGCAGGTTTGTGCCCATTCTGTGTAGCCTCAAATGTCCCCACATCTTGGAACTCAAAGAGTTTAATAATTTGCCCGGATAATCTTGTTTCTATAGTATGCCAGTGCCACCTACAAGTTGCAGAAGCAACCATGGGATTCCTAACTGTCCTAAGAAGTCCAAGATCAACAATCTACTAATTATTGTGTCCTGATAATGTGTATTATACAAGGAAACTAGATTTGGCATAAGGCTTTGTAGGAAAGATGATTCACAGAGTGGCAAACTGTAATTACAGATTGTGTCAACTAAAATCCTTCAATCAATCAGTACCTCAAAGAAAAAAACAACTCACAAGGTGCATAGAGGCCACAAAGCATCTGTATCTGTCAGTCACTAAAAATGCCTTTCTCCAAGAATTTATCAATTCTCACAAACTTTCCCAGTAACACAGAGATTATGATGTAGGTATGCAAAACAAAATTATAGTGTGCTTCTCCATATCCTTTGTTTTCTTAATGCAGTTTGCTGTTAAAATTGACCAAGTTGAAGATTTCCTGAAAAATGCTCAAGAGTTTGACAATATTGACTCTTTGAGAGAACTTCTTCTGCAACAAGAGCATCATACAAAAGGTACCAAGTGTTCCACTCCTGATAGCATGTGGCTGTGCGCGGACTTCTTGAGGAATTAATTTTATTCTTTCTATTTAAAAATATTTTTAAAAAATTAAAGGAAAAAGCTTATAACAAATACACGAAGGTTCTATTTGGAAAAATATAATGATAAGATAGATTTTAGCAGAACTGCTGAGAGATGTGAAACTCCTGGTTTCAAGCTAGCCCTTGCATTTCCCCTTCAACAACTTTCTTGCACATACCTTTGCCCATAAATTTTCTTCCACGTGAATTCTTTTTCTTTATTTAAGTTTCCATGTAAAGTACATTCTGCCGTATTGTGGCACATCCAAATCAAAAAGAGAAAAAATTTTTGGAACTAATCTCATTGTATGGATACACCTTTGCAGTTCAATATGGTTCTGCATTTTTTATAAGTCTTAAGAGTCCATCTTTGTAATTTTAATCACATTTTGCTAAATGATTACTAACACTTGGCAGAATATAAATTATACTTTATTATTCACTAGTGGAACACAAGCTAAAATATTTTTAGCTACCTTGAACACCAGGTATTCTTCCTGGGAGGCTGAATAGATAATTCTAATATGGGGTTTGGGTCTTCCAAATTGATCTTCATGGGAGCAAAGTGCTCACTGCATACCAATTTAAACTTGGAGCATCTGGCAGCAATTTACTGCTGAAAAGATGGTGTCTAACTGCAAGGATAAGATGAAATTATTTGCCAGAGAAAGACTGCTTTGATGCCAATAAGCCTTCCCTCGGAGGAAAGTGGCTGCAATTTATTGACTACTTATTCTACTTCAACCACATAAAATTTTGAAAGCTGATATTGAGCTATTTGATAAAAAAACGTTTCTTTCTACAAGAAGGATACGATCTACCTGCTCCAAAGAAAGGTGGCTGAAAATACAATCCTACCAGTATTTGATAAGTAGTTTGTCATAAATGCTTATCACTCTGGAATTTAAAAAAAAACAACAAAACAACATTTTGACACAAATGCATTCAAAACGGAATAAAAAAGGTGAAAAATTATGAAATATGTTTGTTTACCCATTTCTATGTGTACTCAATTTTGGATGGACTGAAATTAAACACTTCTGATTAATACTATTTTTCTGGAAGGCAAGAAGTAAAATGGACAGACTTGCTGCAGTGAGCTCATGGAAACTAATCTCTCTTGTTAGCCCCTGGTGACTGAAGAACCAGAGGCCTCCCACTCTATTTCTTCCCTAAGTGTTCTACATTAAAGGTGGGGATTTAGGATGCTTTGCCTTGAATTACCAGTAGAAGTACTCAGCTGGGAAGATCAAACTTTCAGGACAGTTGCTTCTTGTTGTTTTATTGGAAGCTCCTGGCAGATATTCCTTTCTTTATAGTTTTCTTCATGTCTACCTGGCCACTTATATTGGCTTTTATCCCCTTCCTCATTCCATGCCTAAAATTTTCCCTTTTCGTTTGAAAGATTTAGAAATATTGATCATTGTCTATTCAATAGATTTTGAACTATATGACTTGAAGGAGCTGGAACAAAGACAGACATGTGACTAATAGGTCAGTAAAGTGGAGTAGTCCACTTAATTTTAACCCTGAATGTGTCTAGGTAAAGGCTATAGAAAGAAGGTAAGAGTTCCTGATACCCCTCACTTATTTATAGCAGCCTCCAGGCACAAGAACACTTTCTTCCCAATGCCTGTGAGGGATGTAAAGACCTAAACTCAGCTTGCATCACTAGTGAAAATCTGCAGACGGTACTGACCCACGCAGGAAGTAGGATAGAAAATTCCACTTCAGTTTACCCATGGGTTAGGAAACCATCAAGAGGAACTCAGTTTTGAGAAAACAATGACACTTCTGGGTTATGTTTTGATGCCTCTCATTACACATATGTGTGTGTGTGTATGTTCGTGTGTATATATGTTTGTGTACACACCATCGTACCTTTGTAGGTTTACATAAAAGGTGTCCAAATTGAAATATCTTAGTATAGATATATCTTCTAAAATAAGCATTCATGTTCATGCAATGCATGAAAATACTTTGTGCAAATAGATAGTTTGAAAGATACTTGAGTAATATTTGAAATACTAGAATCACAAAGCACTCTGGGTTTTTTCCTGATGAAATTCTGCTCTTATAGAACTTTTGGAGAAGTCATTTGCTCTTTTAAACAAAAGCCAAGACCTAACTCAATTCATAGAAGAATTCAAATGTGAGGGGCCAAATGCAAATCCGGAGCTGATTCAAGGAGCCCACAGCAGCTGCTTGAAGATTGACAATCTCCTTGAGATGCTACAGGACAGGAGACGGCAACTGGACAAATTCCTTAGACATCAGCGCCAAGGACTGGAGCAGGTTCTGCAAATTTGCTTGTGGCACCAACAAGAGAACCAGGTTAGACATATGATATCAAGGGAAATCACAGCATAAAAAACAACCGAGCAACTGTTTTACAGTACAAACAGAAAAGGAGTTTAAATATATTTATTAGGCCAGTATTTCTGGGCCACTTCTTTTAGAGGAAATCTCAGCTTTTGAATATTTGACTCATGTTAATGAGAGTAAAGTGGATACAGAGAAAGTAGAGGACTGGAGACATGCTCTGCTGTATTGAATCTAAGAGTAGCTTTTTGCTCTTTGTGTTGCTTCTGTTTTTCTAGGCACAACTGTGTAGTCTAGAAGGATGCACAATCTGTGTGTTGTTTATCCCTTATTACCAGGTTTTGAAGCACTAAAAATGCAACATCTCCCTTTGATCTCTAACTGGAATGTGATGATCTGATAGTCATGATTGTAACATGTTTCTTTTTCAGAATTTTCAATGTGTGAAAGCATATTTATTTTACATAGCCTCCTTTATGGAAGTGTCAGCTTCATATTTTCTGATACCTCTTTCATTAATGAAAATCAAAGGCAGATTGGCCTATTTTATGCATAATTAGTTATCTTTGGAAAAAGAAAGTAATTAATCCAGTCAATAATTATTGCAAATGAAAGATAAAATCTGATTCTTGAAAAACAGGATTGATTTTAGATTTCAAGGAAAAACCACTGTCTTTTTCAATCATCTGTGTTAACCGTGTATCCTTTCCCATCCCTTCAGCAAAATCACTGAAAGTGAAATTCTGTGGGCTTCTTGCTTATAAAGCAAGTTAAGAATTCTCAGCCATTCCTTCAGAGCTAAGGCAGCACAACAAAAACTCAAATACTCAGAGGTATTAGCTGTCGTGGAAGCCAACTGATTAAACTCACTCTAAGGGAAAGGAATATTGCCAAGTGGTAAAGGGGTGAACACTTTGCTATAACAGGGTTAAAAGATGACTTCTTCCTCTGCCTGATATTACAGAAGTACTGGTTTGTTTTGCTAAATAGATATATGATAAAAATGCCCCAGCCCTAATTTACAAAGGAATTTTTATTTCCCTTTTAGCACAGTTTTTTATTGACCACTCCATTTATTTGTATTTTGATGAATCCATAGTAAATGTTCTGTGAAAATGTGCTTCCAGGAAAAATGTGCCTGTCAGTAAGTCCACATCTGGAGGATATGCTCAAGAAATGGAGGCTTAGTATCAAAATAATTTGCTTACTTCCCTAGGTCTGTTGGACTCAAAATGTGAACATTTTTAATGTGTAACTGAAAATATTTCCAACATTTTAAAGGTTTTTTCTTTTTTTTTTTTTGCAATTGCTTAAATTTATTAAAAATAGCATGATTCTACATGAGCAGATAAAACAACAGAAAAAATTTCTAGTGAGCTATTAAAATCTGTAGTACCTAGAGTACAGAAATTCTTAATGTACTGTTTATGATCTAAGTATAGTAGTGATTTTCCAGACCGGAAAGATTGGAGGAAGTCCTCTTGATACCAATAACTAATTCTGGATACTATTTTAAAATGTGGCACTTCACTCAGGAATTCTTGCCATGTATTGTTTACAAAGAGAGTGAGAGGTACCTACCATGAATCAAGCAACTAATAAATGCAACTAATTCTGTGGAATTTAGAGGATGTAATTGTATACTGAACGTGTTTGCTACATATACTTGCTGAAGAAGTTAGTAAGATGTAATAAATGTGTAAATCTACATGAGATTATTCCACACAATGGTATCCAATTATCTTTACTGTGTTTTTCAAGCCAGGGATGGAGAGGTTCTATCAAGTCAGAAGTACTTAGATTAGTAGTATTTTACTGTAGGCAAATATTTAAGTTAATGTATGTCAAGGGAGAATGTACAATATTTTTATGGTATCAAAAAGCATGCATTTATTCTATGCATGGCTATAACTTCATTCTTCTTTTACTGTGTTAATTTACAATCTGGTCATACTCAATGAATACATTTTTTTCTGTTTTGTCATACATATCCACTATGTGCTTGCTTTCACATTAGTCCTTTCCTCCAGCATTTGTCATGACACAAATGCAAGTGTTTAAATATAAGCATGAACACTAGGAATGAAAAATGAAAGGAATGAAAATGTGAGGTTTTTTTTTTTATTAAACTGCCTTGTACATATTTAAAAAATGGACTCACTGAGTTCTTTTTATTATTTAATTAGGTAACATCTTGGTATAAGAAAAACATCAGAGATTACTTTCAGAAGCAAAACTTAGGTTCATCACTACTGGAAAATGAGGAGTTACTTCAGGAACTTGAAGAAATGGAAGTCAAAGTGAAAGTAAGAAATACCATAACTGGTTGGTGAAGCAACTTTAAAAATGAGTAGCAAAACATGAACTTGGGCATCGAACAAACATGTATAGAAGTAGACATTTTCTATAAGTACATGAGATCTATATCTCTATATGTCTAAATTGTTTTAGTAAATTTGCTTGCAAGGGGTCCTTGTTTCTCAGATTTCCTTTTTTTCCTTTAAATTTTTAAAAGCTGCCCATAAGTTAAAAGAAGAATAACTCCTGATATTGTTTAGTTGTTTTTTTCAATTTAATGATCAAGTTCCACACTGGTTATTTACATGTAAAATCCTGCAGTGAAAAATAAAGAAAAGGAATCTTATTAGAATATTAACAAATTTTAATGTTTATAAAGGACAAAACCCCAGCCATTTCTACCATAATTCATTGTCAGTGACCTGAGTACATGACTAGAAGATGTATTCCCCCATTTATTTCTTGTGATTACAGGTAATTGAAAATCCTTCTTTCATAGTTAGTATCAGTTTTCCAGAGAATAAATCTGTTACCGCCAGCCATAAAAGCAAAATGAGATTAAAGAAAATGTTTCTTTACGAAGAAAGGATCTTAGTATGCAATAAATTGACTGTATTTAGAACCTTTTTTAGGTAACTGAAATGTGTGTCATCAGGAAGTGCTGTTGCTGAGTCAGGATCATTCCCCAGGTTATCATTTTCATGCAATTGAATTTGGATAACCCAGATGACCAAGTAGGCCTTTTTCATCCAGAAGCTATTCCAGTAGAAGTAAATGCCTTTTAAAAGGTTATTGTGTTGATAGTAAGGGGCTTCTGATTGTTCACAGATCTGTTTCCTTGTAAGCTTTGTAGTTAAATGTCACATGTTTGCCTGTTTGCATAATTAACAGTTGACTGCTTCAAGGCTGTGATGTAAACACAATACAATAACATTTCTAATGATTCCCCAAGTAGCATGTCAGGAAATGCTTTTTTTCTTGTTAAGGGAAGATGAGAATGTAGAGATAAATTCTTCTGAACAGGCCTTTAGCACAAGAAAAACAGATAAACCAGTAAATGAGTATGCTGTGGAGTGTTTTCAGAGAGAGACACACACAACAATAGGTGTTCTAAAGCATTGCTGAATTTTAACCAAATAATCATTAATCTTTTCCACATTTCATTTTCACAGGCTATTCTTGTAATTTGCTGTCTGAATTAGAAATTAGGGTGTAACTGCAGAAAGGAAAACAATATGCATTTTCATTTTGTATAATAATCCTTTTCATGGCTGAGTATCTAGAAACTAACTTACAATAATGACACTTATTATTAAAATTTCACCTAACAATTCTTCTCCCATACATTATGTAATAGATCATTCGTATAATTTTAATTAATTGCCTTTTTAAATGAGGTCATTTTAAAGTGTCTAACATTAAACATTTTTGTTACACATCCATGTGAATTATGATTTAGAGCATCTTATCTTTAGCCTTCTGCATTTCTTACTACCAGTGTGTTCTAGCAGAGGGAAATGAAATTCGTGAAGGGGCTGTTACTGAGCATTTTGGTTTTGCTTATGATGTGCAGAAGAGTGGCGAGGTTGAAACTGCATGCTGAACATATAATTGAGAAAGCTGTGAGTTACAGGCATTGGTTTTTGCAGCACAGAACTGCAGATGTTGAAAACAGAGTAAAGGAGAAACCTGTTCTAAAGTAGTGTAAATAAATCTTCTCAAGTAACATTTCACATGTGTACTGTAGCTCAGAGCAAAATGTTTGTATGTAGTAGCTATGCAGAGAAAGTTTAATTGTTCTCACAGGGAGTAAGGAAATGGGAATTTCCAATGTCTGAACTGTTTCACACAATTTGTTTACTTACATGTATTGTTGCATTAGGTTGAACAGGAGAAACAGTTTTTTGAATTGTTCAGAGGCCAGCCTAAGAGGGATTTATAGGCCTAGCATCTAATTTATAGGACTGGCCTGAGAGGAAAAAGGAGAATGATTTGTTATTATTGTAATTATTATTATTATGTTCTCAAGCTGGGATCTTATGTTGAACTTCACCTTGCTAAGAGGTAAAACCCCTAAAAACATTATCACTCATTTGTAAAATTATCAAGGCCAAAAACAAACCCAAGAAATCATAGCTGGGGAAAAAAGCCCCCAACCCTCACAGACTTTAAAAGAACCCTCCTGCCCCCTGCTCCTGCAAGGACTTTCCCAGCTCCCCCCACTCGTTTCCATCAAGATTTGAGAGAAGAGGTACAATTTGGAGCTCATGTTTCAGTAAGGGTCTGCTGGCACTCATTACCTGCCTGCTGTTAAATTTCTGTGTGCATTGGAGGCGCTTGACATGGTAAAAAAGAACTGCTAGCACCACTTTGTGGCCAAATAATTTTTAACGTATCTCAGCAATTTTCTCAGGGTTAACACTTTGAATCACTTCTTCCTTTCTGCTTGTTGATTTTATCAGCTCACTGTTAAATACACTGCTACAGCTGTTCACTGAACTTCCAAAAAGACATATCATATGGTAATTGTCATAGCAGATCACAACTCCTTGTGGTTCTATTAGTGCCCATTACTTCTTTTGCAATTTGAGGGAATAATACGATTATATTGGTAATTATACTGCAATGAAGTTTCTGAAACTGAAAGCCTTTCAAATATTCCCAAGGACTAAATTATCAATGTGGTGATGTATGCAATGAATCAACGACAGGCAGATTTGGGGCTCAGAAAATGTTCAGTTCTGGACATTTTTGCATATGAGAGAATAAGCTAATTTATCACACATTCTAAAAAAACCATATTCTTTTATGTTTAATTGACTTCTGTTTTAAATGCTACTTTATCTAATATATAGATCATGATCTGAAGTCAAATATATGTGCTTCAAAGTTTTCTAAGCTTAAGCCTAGAACATTACAGTGACAAAACTTTTATACAGCTTCTCAGGTTTTAATTCAAAGTCTGAAAGTTTTATTGTATAGACAAGAAAGGTCAATTTATCCCACAATAATTGTTTAATAACAAGATATATTTTTAATTATTTCCACATTTTTTCCCCCAGACTTGTGCTGAATATTTTAAACGGCATAAAATCTTCAAGTCTTTTAATTACAGCTACAATATTTTTAGTTCATCAATTTTAACACTCTTGAAAAATTCCTGTTTAATCAAGGAACCTAGAAAGAACTCATTTTCCTTGCCAAGTGCAATATTGAAAGTGAATTTTCAAAAGACTTACTAGTGTGTGGAAAAGAAGAGTGACAAGAGTTAAGGTGACACATTCAACGTGTCTTCAATATGTCAGAGCAACTCCTGCTCTGACATACTAAGCATCCAAGCATATTCCAAGCATCTCCTGATAAATTGAAAAGTCAATGTAATAGTAGGCTGTGTGTTCCTTTCAAGGAAAATGAGTAAGAAAGAAATATGTTGGTGCTGACTGGCAGACAGTTATGAATTTACCATGTTGAGGTCTGAGGAACAGAAGAAGCTAAGATTTTTTCCACTTAGTTCTTATGTCCTGTTGATGGAAAACCTAGGCCTTTTATGTGTAGAAAGATTTCCTTGTAAATAGAAAGCTGAAAATGAAGTTGTCACTAGCTGTTTTATAGAAAACTTAACCAAGTTTGAGGAATGTTAAAAACAGGATAGCAAATGAGCCTAACCAAATTTAATACCCTCAGAGAGTGTGTAAGGTTCTAATGTTTGTGGAATGTTTTAAAATATAAATTACTAAAATAAATTGGGGTTTTGAGCTTGTGTGAAAATTTAGAGAAGAGCCTTGCCTCAATATAAACAAGGCAGAGTTTAATATCTGCTTTTAGATCACCTAAAAGCTGCTGTTGGGCACCTTGCACCAAACAAATTTATGAGTTTTACTACAATCAAATGCTCTTAGAGGGAATAATTTCACTGTAAGTTGAGTCTTTTTCTTATAATTAGTATTGCCTGCTGTAATTATAATTTAAACATATAATACACTGGAACAATTCAGAACTTTTGTCTTTCCATATTTGCTTCTAAGCTAATTATGGACAATTTTCTTTCCACTTGTTATTACATGTGCATTTTTCATTCTTGCATAAAATATTATTTTTTAATTATGATACAAATAAAACAAATATCAAAATAAGGATTCACATATTCAACTGCAATTTCTTTACCATTTTTGGTGAATTATTATTTATCCCCAAAACCTCCCAACTTCAGGATTGTTTTCTAATTATCATGAATATTGATATGTTTAAATGTAAGTAGAATTACTATTAATATCTGACCATGCAATTCATAGCAGTCATTCCAGCTGCAAGTATTGGGAGATGACAATATTCTGGTGCTGATATAATCAGAAATCAAGTCACTTCAGCTGTGTGTATGGGAACACATCCTTACTTATTTTTCCCCCCAAGATAAATTTGTCAGGTATAAAGTACAAACACAGCCCAGAAGATTATGATTTACTATCTCTAAAATCCTCACTCTTGCTTAATATTGCTTAGGATAGAGAGACAAAGGATTTTATGAAAGGGGAATTGTGCATTAAATAATGGAGTGTAGGGTTTCACTTAATTAAAAGTACAGGCTGAAGATTATTGCATCCAGATGTTGGTTACGGTCATTATTTTAATTTGAAAAAGAAATTTAAAAAATTAGAAAGGTTTTGCTATAGCTGTTTATCAGTAATAGACTAAATGAAAAAATATTGCTTTTATTGTGCTCAGGATTCATCTCTTTTTATTTCAGGAGAAAGCTGAGAGTACCCAATTCAAGTCCTCAAGACATTTGGGGGATTTTTTGGAGTTTTTTCTTGAGAAAGTGAGCAATTTCATTGCAGGATATTCTAAACCAGCAGTATTTTAAGAAGCATAGAAGGAAATACAGTGGGCAGGATTTGGCCTTCAGATGCTTGTTTGGGGAAGAGATGAACTTGAAAAATCTCTGAGATGGCTTTTCCTCCAGGTTCCCTTATGGAAGGGAAGAAGAGTTAAAATGAATGAGAAAAATTTGCATCTTTGTAGGCATACAGTGCAGCTATATTGAAGCACAACCAGAACATAAAAATAAAACCAAAATAGGTTTGTTGAAATGTGTGAAATTAATTTTCTTACTAAAGCCCTTAAAATCTGATTGAAACATTTTAAGGCTATTGAATTTTTATTGCCAATTTTTTAAAATCAGTAATACTATAAGAAAAGTTAAAAGCAAAAGTAGATTTAATCTGATAAAAGCTGGACAATTCATTAATGTAGGTCTACAGATTTTTTACAGTTGCTTAGGCTTTCCATGACAGAAAGGTGAGAGTGTTCACCACAGTAGAAAAATGTCATCTCAAATGTTGATGTATATTTGGGTCACTGCAGTAGAAGCACAAGCCAGTTCAGTATGAATAGTTGAAAAAAGAAAGAGGAATTAAATAGGCAATCAGTTAAATAGACAATCAGTGCTAATTAACTAAATATGCTTCCAGGTGGTGCAATGTAGACCAAAAATCTCTATGCAAACTTGTACTGATTGAACAGAATCCATTTTAAAGCACCTTAGTTTTAAAGTTTTAATTGCCTGGCTGAATTATCAGAAATGTTTCTGACTCTGTGGCTTGAAATTCTTAAGTGTGATCTTCCTTTTTTTTTCTTCTGTCGCTGCCAGTAGAAAGGTTCATGATCAGATAAGGCAGAGATATTTTTTGAGTGGAGTTATGATTTTGTGTAGGAAATCAGGGAAACGGTACAATGGAGAATGCCAAGGATGATGGCACAACCTGCTGGAAGGGAGGGTCATTTGATTGGAGTGACTACCAGATATCTCTTGGCAGAAGTTCTCTCACTGCAAGCAGCTATTATCTAGGAAATATTCTAATTTGTTCTTGATTGAATAGGTGGGCTGAAGGGCTATTTGCCACGAGAGTGTGGTCTCACCAGGAGGTTTCTTGTCTTTGTTATCCTGACCATTTTCCCAGCAGACACCTTAGTAACTGCTGCTCCTGCCTGTGAAGCTGTGTCAAAGAATGCAGAGTGCCACTGCTGAAAACTCTTATCGCTAAAACCATGATTTGCTGGGAAGCCCCTCCAAGCAGAAATACTGTTTTAAATGATGATAGCTTTCATGCCTATAAGAATACACATTTTCCAATGCTTATATTATTACTGTGCAGTACATTACTTTTCTATGTGGAATTGACTAAAGTGGATTTTTTTCCCACAGGAATGGAATTACACTGTAGAACAATTGGAAGGTGAAGCATTTAGGATCTTGCTTTCAGAGGACTATACAGAAAAAGAACACCTAAAACTTTCAAATCAGAAAATCTGTCTGTTGCAAGAAGAAGTGTGCTTCCATATGGAAGAAAGGAAAGCCCTGCTGCAAGAGGCCAATGACTTTTTTCATGCTGCTGGCAAGGTTGGTAAGAAGCCAAGTCTGTAATAATAACCTGACAATACAACTATTAGTGTGGTCTTGAAGGCTGGTGGATGTGGGATTATGCAAACAGTAGGCTAAACAATTTGAAGTGGAAAATTACAAATTCAATTACCCTTTTTATATGATTTTTTTGCCTCAAACTTCTATCCAAAATGGCAAATCCATTCAAAAATGTATTCTCTTTCTTTTCCTTGAAGTATATTGAGTGCTTGGTTTCAAAATAAGGTATTTGGGAAATACGTATTTGCCAAGAATTAGGCTTTAAGATTTTTTTCTGTGGACACCAGAAACAGTGTCTATGCTTGCAGTGGTCTCCACAGGGGCTAATTATAATCAGTATTATTAATAGTGCAACCTTTTCTCCAAAATCCTTTTGTCAGAAGACTATTTAGAAAAGTTCATATTTTAGAGTGTCCAAAGACCAAATGGTGGTCTTCTATAAATGATCTGAAAAAAAACTATGACTGAAAAGAAAATAAAAGAAGAAGTTTGAAAAACAGATAATTTGCAAGGACACTTCCAACAACAGAAATATTGATACCATATACCTTTCTTTTTTCTTCAGGTACTTGATGGTCTTGAAAGTATTGACAATTACTGTAAAATCTCTATTGCAGAAGGCTTACATTTACCTATATTGACACTGAAGTACAAGGAATTGCAGGAAGCAATTAAAGGTTGTACAGCAACTACCATGCAAAAGGGACGAACTTTAGTTAATAAAGCAGATTCTCACAGGTATTAACATAAGTTTCTGATGAAACTAAAGTAATGAAAAAACATATTTTGAACACGTCAGTTTTACAAAAATTCTTATGATGAATATAAATTTAAGTAGGAAATAACTTGTGTGGGGAGAGGGGGTTGGTTAATATCAAAACAAAAATGTATATGTAATTATTTTTTTTCAACTAATGTAAAAACACTGAAATATTTTAGAGTCCAAAGAAAACATTCTTTTTAAAGTAGAACTGGTGTGCCACATATTTTCTCTTTTAAGCTCTTCCATTTGTCATTTTATTTTTTAGATAGTTCTAGCAAGAGTGAAAAGTAAAATGAGCTATTTTTCAGTGAATCAGGCTATGTGTCTTGTGAGAATTAATGTATCTGTCTTGTGAATCTACCTTGGCACTGGTGAAAAATGATTAGAAATTTCCTTCCCGTGTTTTACTAATTATCAATTTTATTTGGATTAATTTTAATGTTTCTCTTGGTTATTTTTCCTTTAAGGGTAACAGTTTAAAATTCATAAGTTACTCATCATACAAACCAACAGAATGAGTGTTGTTTTTTTTTTTTAAATCATAATCATCCTCTATGTTGGGCAAAAAGGAGAAATAAATGACAGTTCTACTTTTCCATTTTAGCTCTTGGGTGGCAGGAATTCAGAAAATGATGGAATATGTTCAAAAAAAAGTAGATCAATTATACAGCCAGTGTCCAGATTATGAAGAACTTACTTTGAAGAAACAACAATGGACTGCCTCACTTGAAGATCATCTGAATAAGGTACATCATAGATTTATAGAATGGTTTGAAAGGGTTGAAAGGGACCCTAAAGAACATCTCATTCCACCCCCCTGCCACGGGCAAGGACACCTTCCACTAGACCATGTGGCTCAAAGCCCCTTCCGACCTAGCCTTGGATGCTTCTAGGGACAGGGCAGCCATGGCTTCTCTGGGCGACCTGTGCCAGTGTCTTACCAACCTCATAGTGAAGAATTTCTTCCTTGTATCTCATCTTGACCCACCTTGTTTCAGTTTGAAGCCATTATCCCTTGTTCTGTCACTCCAAGTCCCTCTCCAGCTTTCCTTTAGGTCCCTTTAGGTACTGCAAGGGTCTCCTATAAGGTCTTCCCAAAGTCATCTGCTCTCCAGACTGAACAACCCCAGCTCTCCCAGCCTGTCACCATAGGAGAGGTGGTCCAGCATTCTGATCATCTTTATGACGATTATTGTCATCATCATAGCACATCTTTTTTATGCATTCATGAACAATGCATTGTATTTCCATAATTTAGCTATAGTGAATATTGAAGTTGAACCAAATAATAGGAAGTTTTTTAGAGAGAGCACAGTTGTAGTTAGAATGCTGAATGCTCTTCTCAACACAAAGAAACCAAAAGCTGTTCTGAAAAATTGAGCCTTTTCCACAAGAATGTTTTAACAGTGATGCTCAATTAAACATGAATTTGCTTGGATAATGAGCTATTATAATTTGTTCTTTTGGAAAAGAAGTGAGCAATCAGTCCTGTGACCTGTAAGCAGGTTTCTCTGCTTCTGTCTTCTGTCTCATGTGGCTGAAGATAAAAATCAAAGTGCGGCAAAATTGAGGGTTAATAAGCATGGTGACGGAACGTCAGCAAATTTCCAGTAAATCTGAAGGAGACTAGATTCCATTCACTATAAAAATTCCTTTTGTTAATTAAGGTATTGATGCATCAAGGACATGACAGCCGCCTTTAAATGGTTAAATGTCATATTGTACTACAGACCTTTTAAATTACTTGTTAGAGATGGAATAGACAAATAGCTTCTAAATAAGTTTTCATGTGTAAATTCAAACTGAAAAAGGTATAGTCTTTTGGCAAAGTTCTTGTGAAGGAAACCAGGAGTGTAGAATAGAAAAGTAAATCAAATTTAATCATTGAATAATTAATCTGCAATCTGATATTTTGTATTTGCATGATATCTATAATGAACCATTCTCGATCAAATCTGAATTCAATTCGCTACAAATTGGCCCTTTTCCATACTGTGTTGTGAATCTTAACCCAAATTTTAAATTATGAAGGCAATTTTTACTTGAAATATGA
Source organism: Phainopepla nitens (assembly GCA_013400175.1). Taxonomy (NCBI): domain Eukaryota; kingdom Metazoa; phylum Chordata; class Aves; order Passeriformes; family Bombycillidae; genus Phainopepla; species Phainopepla nitens. The sequence continues at coordinate 678,496 of VXBQ01016507.1, read as the reverse complement.
ACCTCCATTTGAACCTCAAGTTTCAATCTGCTGTTTCTTCTAGCCACTTTGTTCCCAGCCTTGCATCAGAGAACACTGTGTCGTAACACAATTGTTCATTGCAGTGAAGAGTGCTTATTGCTATGCTGCTACCAAGCAAAACACTTTTCATCCCAACTCTCTAAACCAAAGTATCCCAAAGAATCTGGTGCCAAATTCAACTGCCTCTCAGCTTCATATAATAAAGTTTGAACCTCAATTAGCATCCAGTTCTTAAGAAAAATGTTGGATGCAAACTCACATGTCTCATAGTAACTAGGTGTATTGTGTCTGGCATCATCTGCCTGTGCTCTTCATAATCTGTTTTGTGCATACCTAATATATTAGTGACAGTGGAAGGGAATTCTGTACATGTATCTGCACAAAAATTGGTCTCTTGCCTTGTCAAAGAAGCTTTAAATGTACTTTCTGAAAAAAGCCTGGACCAGAATCAAATATTTCTGCCAGAGCTATAATAGCAAGATTGTATTGCAGTTGTGTCGTATTGAAATCACAAGCCTCAGATATCTAGCGTAAAGGAAAGGACTGTCAATAAAATGAGAGTGAAAAAGAAGGGGGTTTGATCATGCATGTTGAAGAAATAGTAGAGTTTTCTTCCTTTATATTTTAATTCCTGTCTTTCTCTGACTATACATGATATTAAAGCACAAGTTTTACCTTTTCTTCATTTCTTCTCTCCGTCCCACCTTTTGGGGTTGAGGGGTGTATGTGTGTGTGAGCAGCTGCGCGGTATTTGTTGCCAGTTTGGTTTAAACCATGACATTGTGCCCAGAAACATAATCTACGCACAAACAGACAAGTGTTACCTCTTTTTTTTTTCTATAAAAAATGATATTTTATACTGGTTTTATGAGGTCTATTTATATAAATTAACCATGTGAATAATACTTCCAAATGAAGGTGTCGCAATCAATTAAAAAGCTCGCTCCGATGCTTGCAGTTGGTATGGAGATTGGCTCGTATTTGTGTGAGTCAGAAAGAGTTTTGAACAAACACCTTGAACTGGCTCAACAAACAAAGGTAAAAAAACCTTTCAATAATGTTAAGTGCTTTTAGAAACAAATTCTTCCTGTGTGTAATTCTAAGTAAGTGAGAGGCTGAGAGTTTCCTGTAAAGAAAATAGGTCTATGGTTTGTTTTAAAATTGTAGTTAATGAACAAATCCAGAGAAAACATTGCAGTCCTTAAATCACTGATTTTCTCCACTGTCACTATCTCACTGTGTTATTTGTTACTTGCTCAGGATCCTCATATCAACTCTTAATAGGAAGACTCCTCAAATGTGGATTGCTACTCCTATGTTAGGCACCAGGTTTAATAATTTTCCAGACAGCCATAGTCAGAGAAAAAGCTTCTTGCAGTTTATTATGCCAAACATAAGGGATGAACTGGCAAAAAAAGAAAAAAGTAGTTCCCATTTAGAGAAACTGTGAAGGGGGATGTAAAGAGATCCATTGGTCATGCTGGGAGAGCAGCCATTTAACAAGAGCCCTAAAGCACTCAGCTCTGTAGCACGTGTGAGGCTATTTTTAAGTCACATCCAGGACCTTTCCCACTCCTATAGCAGCCCTGTAGTGTCTGAAAGTGGATTAAAACCACTTGAATCCCTTCCATAGCCTTGGCATAGGTGCATATTTCAGCCTAAGCTGAACAACACGGCAACGTGCATTTTAGGAGTATGCTACGTATTTTCAGTACTTAAAATTCCATTACCCCTCTAGAGGTCTTTTTTGTTTCAGGCAACAGCTTATGGGGTCCAAGGCATGGATCTGTACAGTACCTCTGGAAATAAAATTCACTTTAACACAATTCTGGAGAGCACACAGTAATATTATTAAAATCTCAGCAGATAAACAAGAGCATCTTTTGTTCCTCAAGACATTATAATAGTTTTTAGTGTATTTTCTGCCAAATTTCTGCATGACAGGGTGTTACTTTTGTTTGCTGCAGTGTCTACTTGGCCCTGACAGATATATACACTCTTATAACTATACAGTTCTTCTAACTATATCTTCTGGGGACTGTGATATGCTAGCTTTCAAAAAAGCTATTGCAATAACTATACCTATCATTTTTAGGAAAGAAATTGATATTTCTGTGATTTAATCTCCATTGTGAGCTCTTCTTCAAACAAGTAATTAAATTAGACATAAGAAAGCAATCTTAATGAAAATTAACAATGTGATATCAATATTCACAAGTCCTTTCCAGTCATTATATATATTTTTTTTATGTGCTTCTACCTTCAAAGGAAACTTCATGTGAACTGAAAGCAGCTGAGGGAATCATCAAAAATATGGAAGAGTTGGAACCTGAGCAGATGGTGGCTTTTTCTAGCAGAGCTGACTTTCTGAATAAAGAACTGAAAAAAATTGAAAAAAATATCAGTTCAAAGCTAGAAATTCTAGAAACTTATGTGGCCTTTTTACAGTCAGCTGTAGAGGTATGGATTACTTATTCTCTGACTAGACTGTAAAAATCTTACAGTTGGAAAAATTTGCTTCAATTGTAGGAAGGATTGTAATTGAATTAGATTTTTCTCCTCTGCACATGTGCACTCTCATTATAAACATGATAAAAATGCTTCCATATAGGTATTCTGAATATTAAATTTACTGATTTGCTTCATATAACTTTTTAAAATGTCCTATGATATGTTCATAGGAATCTTTGTTGCTGTCTTACACTACTTCCACTGACATGCTAATTCATATGATTGGATTTTAAAATGAAATAAAAACAGCCCTAGCTCAAATTGTAATCAATTCAATACCAACATAATTTTGCTAACTGTGCTAATGGTGTCCAGGACAGCTAATTTTCATTTTCATTTGGATTCAGTTTAAGGTTCTATAATATGGTAGCTGTTCTTTAATATTTACAAAGAAATTGAGGATGGAATGGAACTTATCAGATAAAATTAGCCACAGGATTTATTTATTGCATGATAAACTGCAAAAAATTGTATCACATTTACGTCTGATTGTTGCTAACTTCGGTTACTTCATATTAAGCAGATCAGTGAAAATCAGTGCATTGATATACTGGTACATAAAATCCATGTAACGATATGTGACAGAAATTGAGCTAATTGCTGCCACCTGTCTGCTTGCCATCTACTGGTCAGCAAGTTATTTAAAACTATTTTATTATTTGGTGTTTGTAAATATTTTAGGCACTCGCAGATCTTAAAATTAAGGGAAGATTCAGAGGGCACTATTCAAATTTTTCATACCTCTATAACTTCCGATTATAGCACCTCAAGTTTTGATTTGTTTTTTGATATTTATTTAATGTCTTTCTGTAGGTGAATGATGATATCAAAAATCTGAAGGAATTCTATAATACAAAACCCCTACCAACAAACAGAGAGACTGAAAATAAAATTGTAATAGAGTCAGCTAATACTCAGTGGCAAAAGACTATAAAGAAGACTTTTTCCACCCAAAATATGGGTTGCTATTTTCTTAATTTAGTAAATGTGGTGAGTATGATCTGATGAACCATATTGAATATTTTATACTTGCCTGTGATGAGGTCCCATCCTAGTTCTATGCTGATGGATTGTGTACTTAGTTTTGAAGGGGCTAATGCTGACATATACTTTCAGAAGAAGAAAGTATTTGAGTGCTTATGGTAATATAAAAAGTTTTCTGGTTAGCAATGACAGAGCCCTTAATGACCTAGTCCATGCATGCAAATGTAATACATGCTTGTATCTGTTTTTTTCATGTTGGAAGGCAGCATATACATAAGTACAATATTAAGTTTCGTTTACTTCCACTAAGAGGCAAGGAGTCTTTACTGACTGAGTGTATGAATTCTTCTAAAGAAATGGATGTTAGAGCTACTTCCTTGCAGATAATCTTTCCCGGTGTCTTTACATTCTGTCCAACAGCTACTCTGCCTAGGCATCTCTGCTTAATTTTCCAACAACACTTCATGAGGTGATCGTTTGAGATGTGCAATCATTCTCTAAACTACACCTCCTAAAGTAATCCAAATTATTGAGGTCAGCCCAGCTTTCTTTCTGCTTTTATAGGACAGACTAGGGAGCAGTTACACATTAAGCTGGAAGGGGGAGGTGATGTTGGTAAATTACAGCAGGATGCAAGGTGAATTGGAAAAACCAGCTGAAGGAGGGAAAGTGCTCAGGCTGTTAGTGTGGCTGCTGGGTGTGTGTCCCTGCTGGATGCAGCCAAGCAAAGGTAAGAGAGTCTGAGTAATGGCAAAGTCACTTAAAATCTTGACACGTCTTCAGACATTGTCTCCGTAAACACCTGGATATATATTGTCACTATTTTCTAGTACTCTTTCCCCATGATATCCCCAGATTGTAGCTTTTAAATATCTGGAAGATATGGATCATACTAGTAATTCATAAAAAAACTTCTCTAAGGGAAAAAAAAAAGTAAATGGGAAAACCAGAAATGGCATTACCCAGTTTTCTGGTATTTCTCAAAGAGGGTCTACTGAAAAGAGGAAAAAATACCAAATATTCAAATACTTGACACTTTAGCCCTCTTGTGCTTCAGTGCTGTTTTGTTTATCACCAAAAAAGGAGCGGTCTTTTCTTCACTCACTTTTTTTTTCCAGTTGCTATTTATTCTGCAAAAGGCCATTTTGGGTAGTTCTGTTTAGTCAGAAATTCTTTTATTTTGTCTGAGTGTGAAACAGAGATCAGATGGCAACAATTCCATCATTACTGATATGTTCTACATTTTAAACTCCAGATTTATATGTCCTCAGTTTATAAATTTTGTCTATCTGTGCCTATTTCTAGATAATATTAAGGGAAAAATATATTTAAAAGTACCAATTTTTTTTAAAGTTACACTAGAATTATTGAGGCTTTATTAAGCTTTATTTAAAATTATGAAGTTCTAATTATATGTTATAAAAACGTGTGAAAAAAATGTGTCTGTTTATTTGCCAGGTAAATGAGCGATTAATATTAGAAGTAGAAAAATCTATAAAAGCAACAGAAGATATCATTATTAATCTGAATAAAGAAAGGAAAGAGCTGACTGGTCTTTGGGCAATCTGGAATTTTAAAATTACTCAAGTAAAACCCATTAAGCAGCAGTGCCAGATATTTAAAGAACAACTAAAAATCGTAAGTAAAATAGCTAGGAGGAAAGCAACTGCGGCAAATATTTTTAGATGGTTGTTAGCTTGTCTGTGACGCTCTCATCAATATTATAGGTATTATTTAATAAAGGGTGATGATTAGTAAGATACAGTTCTCTGTTCCATCAGTCAGTCATCAGGAACCACTAAATGTTTTCAATCTTTTTTCCCTTACTCAAATGCGTACAAGTCTAAGACTCCACTTTGAATTATAAGTTTTAATGAAGTTCAAACAATGCTTTACCAGCAGTGATTTTTTTTTATTCCTTTTAAAAGCACCTTTTTCTTGAGACTGAACAGCTGCTAAACCAAACTGTGTCCTGACAGTTACTAAACTGAAGTTCAGTCAGGTTCATGCAGAAGGAGGATTGAAGCCTCCTTGGCACAGGGAAAGTGTGCAGTGTTCTTAAAAGAAACACTAGCTAGGCTAGTAGCAGAACCAGAAGCACCAGCTAGGCTTGTAGCTGCTGTGTCTCTAGTGCAACTCAGCAGTACACCAGCGCATCTGTTATCACAGAAACAGTGTGTCTGTGGGTCCTGCAGTCTTGGCGTCTGAGTCCTTTTTTCATGCTATCTTAAAGATATCTTATCACCCTTGTCACTCAGAAGGTTTGTGACAGAGAGGTTTGTTTACTGACAGCATTTGGGTGCCTGGTTTGAGGTTTTTTTTTACAAATTTAGATTTGACTTTAAATTTGGGGTTTTTTTAAGTTATTGCAGTTAGAAATGCTGAACTTTTTGATTCTCTTTTAGACTACCCGTGGATTAGAGATTCTTCAAGAGGCCCTCCACCTTGCAGTACCAGTTGACCTTGGAAGTGACCTTTTAATTGTTTTAGAACTACAGAAAAAGCTGAACAAAATGAAACCACACTATGAGGTGAGAAACCAAGATAGTGGAGTGAAGGGTGTGTCAAAAGCTCTTTTTGGTCCTGTAAAGATTCACATCCTCATTGATGCCAGACACTCTGTCTGGGGTTGAAGTATTTTATATTTTACATCAGTTTTCCAGGAGGAAGTGTTTGTTTGTGTTTATAGGCTAGGGGAGAAGACATTTTGTCTTCAGTGTCCAGAGAATGCCTTGTGTGGTGTTAGCTGTGTATTCAAGTGACACCCAAGCACTGGGGTGGTGGAACTACGAGGAAAGCATCAGCTTTTGCACCAACATCAGCATGTGCTTTTGAATTTAGAGCAGGTCAGAGGCTGACGTACATCAGAGTGACCTTTTTACATCCTGTGAATACTGTCTCTGAGTTTGAGCAATTCACGTTGCCACTACCCTTTAATTATGCTTGATTTATTTTCGTGCAAGGCTGGGTGATAGCTGAGATTTATGCCTACCAAAAAGTACAGGATGTAGTGGTTTTTAAGTACAGGGTATTGACGTTTCCCAAGGCAATTTACTATTCTTAGATGGTTATTTCATCAAATGCAAGGAAAAATTGCAATAACGTTTGTGCAAATTGAGTAACTTCTATGATTTTTGTTAGCAACTGAATGCTGAGCTTGAGTACCTGATAAAATTACTGGAATTGCCAAGCCAGAAAGGATTTCCTGTGAAAGAGAATTCTGAGAGAATAAGTGAACTTATTCATTTCCATCAAACAGTAAAGGATGCAATGATAGAATATGATGAGATTTTCAGCAAGACAGTCAAATTCCATCACATTAAAAAAGAAGTGAGTATAACATTTTAAAATATACATTCTTCCCATTGTAGTTAAACTCTCTTTGGTTTTGGTTCCTGTTGTTTTTCTTTCCTTTTCCCCAAAGAAATAAGATTAATCAGCCTGGTGATCAGAATTAAAATTTTGGATCTAAAACTGGACGAATCAGTAGAATTTAAAACTCAGATCTGAACCCAATTTAGTTACTTAAATCCAAGGATAAGGAAAAAAAAAGTTATTTTAAACAGACATTGATTTTTGGTTTTGTATATTTCAGCTGGAATGTCTATCAAAATCAGGAGAACTGGATATTCCTGAAGTATGTGGGGACCCTGAGAATGTGCACCAGGCTACAGCCTACCTTGTGGATTCTCAGGAGAAACATGCACATATTAGACAGCTATATACTCTACTTATTACCCAGGGAGTGGATATCTTGTCTGCAGTGCAGCAACCTGTAAGTACAAGTAGAATAATTTATGAAATCAAGGATAAATATGAAAGATTACTGGACTTACCTGGCTGAATTTTAGATGTGCAAATATGTATTACTACTCTGAGAAAAATACAGAGAGAGGCTTAAGGAAATTAATCCTAAAATAATCTTGGAAAAAAAACAAACCTTAATTTACTTTAGTATGTTTTGTGAAGTTCCAAGCCCTGACGGTGATTTCTTGAATCTCTACATTACAACCCTGCTACTTTGTAAAGGTTGCTTTGCAGATTTATTCTCCTATAAAGGAAGGATAACAGAACAATGTAATGACAGTGTTACCTAATCAGTGGATTCAAGACTGATTTGCACAACAGGATGGATATAATTTTAGAAAGGAATTACTTTCAGGGAAGAATTTTCATTGCCCCGTATTCATTCACTTACTAAGAAAGCAAGACTTTCCTTATGACTTGGCTAGATTATTCATATTGGCGGTCTGCTCTTCAGACACCATGGATGGCAGAGACGAGCTGTTGTCCAGATGGCAAAGTACTGGAGCCAGTCACTTTCTCTTTGCTCAGAGAAGACATTGCGCTTAGGTTGTAACTTTGACCCAAAACTACTCCCCAGACTACCAGGGACTGAAACTGCTGTGTCCTTGCTCTTCTTCCAGTGGAGGTTTAATAGTTTACTCTCGTGGCTGAATCTGCATGTTCTGCATCAATGATTTTCATTTTGGATTGGTTCAATCAATAGATTTCCTGAGACTGATAAATTTCTTTGTCTCTTTCGTCATTAGAATTGTTTGAATGTTTCTGTAAAGAATCTGAAGCAAGAGCTCGCTAGATTTGAGTGTGATAGCATAAACTGGAGCTCTAGAGCTGAGAAGTATGAGGAAGAACTGTCGCAGTATTTCCAGCACTGCACGGCTCAAGAGGATATCAATGAGGTAAATGGGATGAATCCCAGTGCATTGAATGACTGTTAAAAGAGATGTTGTGTTCTATAATATACATTACTCTTTGTCATATACCTATATATGCATTAATATACTGCCATTTTCTTTCTTTTTTTTCTTTTTTGTTAAGTAATAATAACTCATTCTTTTTAGGGATCAAGAAACCAGACACCAGACTACTTCAGGAATATTATTTATGAGTATTACCTTCAGTATTTTAAATTCTGTCAATTTTATCATCAGGAATTGAATATTGCTAGTATGTAACAGATCTGTCGAAACTAACAATTTATTTACTATCTACTGTGTCTAAACAAATAAATATTTCATGTGGCAGCAGCAAGCAGCAGCAGCTGTTCATGGCTGTCACATAGTAAACAGCCAGCCAGATAATTTAGTAGTGATTTACCATTTTACAGAGCAAACTTTAAAGCTGACTGAAAATACTTGGGATTCCGCTGTAAATACTTACATTAATTTATGTTTGTTTTGATTAATTTAAGTGTGTAAATACAGCATGTGAATTAGGGCTCAGGGCTCAGTGGTGTTTGAAGAGACCCTTAGAGGACTTAGCAAGTTCCCTGTGTCTGTAACATATTGGTGCTTCTATGAGAAACAAGGAAACAAATACTGAAATTTATAGACAAGGATATACAGCATGAGTTTAAAACAGCCTTGGAGGAGAGAAGATGCATGCCTCTTCTCTGCTTTCTCTAATTTAAAGAGAATGTGAAAAGGCAAAAATAAATATTTATGTCCTCAACATCTTTGAGAAGTATAAGGAAAGCTCATCTTTGGGATCTGTATTTGCCAGCCTGGCTTCTTGTTTCACGAGGTAGTTTGGGCAGCAGCCTCTGAAGTGCCACAGCTCCGCTCTGTTGCACCGCAGTCATTTGTGAGCTCAGCCTCGGGCATACTGTATACTGGATGTAGGAATGCTGCACCGGATCTGTTCAGGGGGTTATAAGTGACATGGTTAATCACACATGATAGCTTTTGTGACTAAAAAGCCTTTTCTTTAGGTGATCACTTTAAAAATAACATTTATGCGTGTCCGCATAAAACTTGCAACCAAAGAGCAACAGATCCTGAAGCAGGCTCACAGCTCTTCCCAGTCATCTCATTTCTTCTTCACCATGTCATTATTTATACACCTATGGAAAGATATGACTGGAAATACGGGGTTTAACTTTAAATGGTAATGAGCTATCTTTATTCACAGGTCAATAGGAACTGATATGTAGCCACATTTCTCACCTTGTAATTTATTCTGATTGCTGCCTCAGGAGTAAAGTAGTCATTAATGACTTGAACAGCACCTTTCTCTCCCCCCCCCC
>VXBQ01016507.1:383713-666451 GCA_013400175.1 Phainopepla nitens | reverse complement strand
AGTGATTTATATATAAATCTATGTATTTATATTCTTTTATTTATATTTATATATAATATATAAACACAAATATAACATCATTTATATTCTTTCATTTATATTTATTTATATATATAAAAATATTTATATATGTGGTCATACAGTCTGCATCTTGATCTTGCAAAGAGCTGTATTCCTCTTTGTATGCTGTGAGTAATTGCACCAAGATGTTTGGATTTGCACAGTGTAAAAAATTAAGCCCATGTGTAACTTCTTTTCCGAAGTAGGACTTGTAAAAAAAAAAGGATGAGGAATGGGACATTTATATGGCTACCATTTCTACTAAATGGACTAAAATATGTGAAGGGCATCTACCTCTAGTTAAAAGCAGTGGAAGATCCTGGACAGGATTTTTTCATAGATTGTCTGAGCAATAATCTCATTCTTATTCAAATACTTTTTTTGTCACAGTTATTCTGGAAACAGTACTTCTCATCCAGAATGCAAAAATGTTGATTTAGCAATATTATGAGTTTCCATGACTGTAAAGAAATTCTGAGGATCTAAGGATGCTTTATGAGATGGCATAGTATTACTAATTCCTGTATTAAATTTTAAATTTTCTGTGTTTAAATGATCCATTAAACAGCTCTTGAAAAAACCTGAATTGATGTGTGCTGATTTCTTTTTTTAACTAACAAATACGTTTACACTGTTGCAGCTCAGAGAATCATTTAAGGATCTCAAAAAGAAATTCAACAATTTGAAGTTTAACTATACGAAGAAAAATGAAAAAGCTCGAAATATGAAAGTACTTAAAATACAGATTCAGCAAGTTGATACATATGCAGAGAAGCTACAGGTAATAGAAATTCTAGACTTAGAAAAGTCTTCACCAGTTGAATTACTTGGCCTATGCCACACACATCACAGGAGATTCGCACATCACAAAATTTATTGCGCACTTCCCTCTTACTTTTTTCATAATATCCTCTCTGTCTGTCATTGACTTGAGACATTTTTCACTGTTCTATTCCGATTATTCTTCCACTTACTTCAGTGAAGTGATGTTAACTCAATTCTTGACTGCAGTCCTTAGTTTTTCTGTTTAATCTTTTATTCTTGCATCTATGATGTGACCAGTCTTTCTTCTCCTCAAAGAAACACAAAATAATCATGTCTTGCATCAAGCTACCCTCTTGTCTTTCTGATTTCATCATATAAGATGAACTTTTTTTTCTTCAGACCCTTTGGCTCTATTCATTGCCTGGAGTTGATTATGTTCATTTGCACCTCAAGAACCCTGTTAGCCTCACCCATTTTTTGCATTCGCCAAAAATTCTTCCTTCAACAACCTTTTTAGCTGCAAGTCATGCATGGCCATGTTTTATTACTACACACATTTGTTTATTTTTAAGCTGAAAAAAATTAGCTCAGTTATACCTTTGATAAATATAATTTATATCAATTTTAATCAGCTTTGCAGAGGCCCTCCAGTTTCCTTTGATTTTTGAAAGAGCAGTTTGTAATATTTAAAACATAGGATAAGAAATATGTTTGTATAGTTTTCCCTTGCTTTTTAATATTATATTTCTAAAAATAGAAACATTTTGTTGCGGTATTTAATATTGCTATGTCTTTTAAACAGATTCTTAAGAAGAAAATGGATAATTTAGAGAAGAAAGTCACTGACCCTTTTGCAAATGAACCTAATGCTAAAGTTCAAGTTCTCTTGGACTCGATCAGTGACTTACAAAAACAACTGAATGATTTTAGTGTGGTTATGGAAGATTACAAGGAAAATCTGGATCTCATGGAGCATCTGCAACAGATGATGAAAGAGGTACTAGTAAACCTGACATCTCCACTGTGGCTGTAATAATGATCCAGGACAGGCAAAGATAAAAGTGCTTTAACTGCTTCAATGTTAATCTGTACTTTCCAAAAGTAATAAATTGGTAAAAAAGTAGTATTTTTTTATTGATTCTTTCTAAATATGCAGTGAAAGGGAGGAAAAAAATATGTGCAGAGTGACGATATTGATGCAACTGGGGTCTCCACCTTCATATGACCACATGACTTTCACAGTCATTCAGCATGTCTATGATCATACTTATGAACTCATTTTCTCTAAGCAAGCTCTGAGGCAACACAGAAAGTGCCACAAAGCCCTCTTGGATAGCTGTCAAATTATGAGAGGCAGGTTATCACAGTACCCACTGTGGTTTATGTAATGATGGAATTGAAATGTAAAATATGCAGTTCCTTGATAGAAGAATATAATTTTTTTAGTAGACAGAATTTTTAAATATATCTATAAATTTTTTTTCTGAACTGCAGTTTTTCTTATTGGACACTTCTATAACTTGATTGTAATGTGTCTCAGGACTGTCTCATGCATTGTCTTTTTTAAAAGAAAAAAAGTTTGTGACAGTATTGTAACAGTATTCTTGCATATACCATTAGCAAAGCAATTAGTTAATATTTGTAGAACATTTACATTTTCAAACTCGGCACTTACTTAACAGAAATAAATTATTTCCTAAAGCTAAAATTTAAGACTGGGGGTTTTTTTGTGAGTTTTTTGTTTGTTTGTTTCTGTTTGTTTTTTTTTTTTTTAACTCAGTGTAAAGTATCACCTTTTACTCCAAACTTTCTTTCAGTAAATAGGCACAGTCTTAAATGCTGATTTCAACAGTGGCTAGAAATGGTGATTTTTAGCCACTTCCCGTAATGATGCAATACTGATGGTTCTGAGTGAACACCAGATTGTGTCCTGTTCTGAGTATTGTTAATTAAAGATGTTTATCTTGGGTATGTCCTAAGCCCATTCTTGTCAGTAGAAAGATTCCTGGTGACTTTAGTGGTTACTGAGACCAAAAACCCTGTCTACTAGTATGTTAAATTTAAAGAACCCTTCTGCCCTTACACAGCTATAACTGAGGCCACAACATGAAGTTTTTGAAATTAGTCAATTGATATGCAGGGTATAAAGAACTCAGAAATAAAACACATTTTTGCAGAACCATTAAATAATGACCTTACCATGCTTGTAAGATGAACGTGGGCCCACTGTTTAACGAAAGTTTAACACCCATTAATGCTTGAAGTGCCATTAGTAAAGAACAAATATTTTTCAGGTTAAATTTAAGTCAGAACATTTAAGACTTACTGTATGCCACTTATGGAAAAGTCTAAGTCTTATGATTATGGAAAGTCTAAGAATAATTGAGTCTATTCTGCAACAACTTGAACTGCAGAGAGTAATTTATTATAATGCAGGTTTTTTATCCCTCAGTGTCAATTTTGGTTTGAAGATGTGAGCGCAACAGTGATTAGAGTTGGCAACTACTCTGCAGAATGCAAAACAAGAGAAGCAATAGACACTCTCTATAAGCAATTCAATAAGTTTATTGAACCTGCAGTGCCTCAACAAGAAGAAAAAATTCAGCAGATTATGGACCTTGCTAGACGGTTATATGGTGAGGAGATGTCTGGTAATGTACTGAGGGGACAAAATGCAGTCACGTGGGATGGCAGTAAGCAGACTCCTAGATTTGTTCATTTAAGAAGAAAATCCGATGAATTTTAAAAAATAAATGTTGTTTTAAACTACTGATTGGAAGAGGTGAAGGATTTCAGAACAAATATTTACAAAAAATAGAAGTATGAAAGTACTCAGCAGTCTGGTATTTACTTAGTTTTCTGTACACAGCCTGAGTTCACCTTGAAATCAAAATGTCCTTGCAATATTCATGAGCTTGAAGTTAAGATTTCATGGCTTAAGCTCTCTCATAACAGGCAAGCCTTTGAAGTCAGAGGATATTATAATGATATACCTCAGTGTTGAATTAATTTTTTACATTATAACTGTGAATAACTGATAGGATTTGATTGTCAAATTTTTATTAGCAAATAATGTAGGCTGCTATTTAGACACTGTATTTGCAATTGTATTTATGTGGAACATCATTGACCACAAAAAAACTGAAAGTAAAAAATTTTGTGTTTCTTTTTTTTTTCCTACCTTTAATTTTTATATACTTTTTAAAGTTATTTTGCCCAAAGATAAGGTGACAATCCAAACATGCAGGGATTTTGTGTAGGCTATCAATTCAAATAGTAAAGCTAAAAAAATTTCAAAAGTCAAACTGGGATTTTAATTACTCTTAATTTATTGGAAAGAATATTTAGAGAGAACAGATAATTTCTTTTTTCTTCTCTCTCCTTTTTTTATTTTTAAGCCTTCTCAATATTTTAAACATTCCTATCTGCAAGAAAGGAGATGACAGAACAGATTTCGACAACAGCTGGTTATGAACACCAGGAGAAAAAATTTGCTTGGTGTCCTATAAGTCATTACATGGGAAAAAAGCTTCTCCATCCTGCCTTTGTTTTGTATTTCTTATAACAGGGATCTAAGTGCCTCCTAGTTGTATAATGCAGCAAAGAGTTTAGGGGACACTTTATGAGGTCAGCATCTTTTAAAGCAGTATTATTAACCAGAGAAAAGACCTGAGGAAACTGTGAGGACTCATCTCAAATAAGCTAGTACAAGCTGGGAAACCACATTACTACAAATGACAGAATTCCTCCAGCAAAACAAAACATGGAAAAATGTGTTTATTGTGGTACCTTGGGGTAACAAATTACGAGTTGTTGCATGTCTGCATGTTTCAGGCATTCTGTCTTACTTTTGTGTTGTTTTGCTTTTGTAGGTATTGAAGAAGGAAAGAAGTATGTTGAAAAAACTGTATTAAAGTACAAAGAAATAATGAATTCTGTTGATAGGTTGTGTAGATCTCTGAGAGAACTTAAGGAGATAAAGGTATGTTTTTTAAACTGGAGAATGTATTGCATCTGCATCGATTTCTCGTGCTCAGTGTCAGTGCTTTTGGCTGAGGATCATCTATGGTAGCCTGAATTACTTAATTGTTCACTTTTCTGTTACTTCAGGTAATGATTGTAATGAGTCAATGAAGTGCGACTTGTTTGGGCACTAAATAGTTCTTCTAAGTTTCTTATTCTTTGCTTCTTTCAGAACTGTTACTCCTTTCAAGAAACCTTTAGGAGAAAATATCAAATTTTCTTTGAGTATATAGACAAATACTTTTTTTTCTTCTTCATATTTTTTTCTTCCCTTGATATTGTAATATAGATAACTGCCAGAGCTACAAAGTGCCAACCAACCTCGTTTGGCTCCCTCTTGGAAAAGACATCTTGAAAAACAAATTGTGCTAAAGCCAAAGTAATTTGAGTTAGAAAAGCCTTGCTTTTATATATATATTTAAGAGAACAGCATTTTTAGTTTTGTGTTCTGATAAACTGCTGTAGGTGTATTTATAAGTAAAATATTAACTGAGGAGGAATTATGGAAGACAAGTGATAGGGGTAGATGATTAAGACTCTATCTACTCCACCCTCCTCCATTCTCAAAGTCATATGTGAAAAATCTCCTGCATGCAGCAGCAGCTGACAAGTTAATTCTTCTGTGAAGTTGGAAAACTGAAGATGCTTAAATATCCTGCTTTTGTTGGTACTGAATGTTGTTTCACTTTTTTTGATGGAATTATACTATAAAACTGACAAACACTCAAATTGTCCATTAATACAATTTAAAGCAGTAAGAAATGCCAAAAATATGAATGAATTCCAAAGATCATTAGGTGAATGGAAAGAAGGCTTTGTCTTGCTCTGTGACCATAAAGAAACCTCAACATAAATGCTCATTCTTTTCCCCATTCATGTATTTCATAAACACTGTTGTGTACAAGACAGTAGTCCCAGATTCTGACAGAAGAGGGCTTGAACATTTCATATTTTCTAGAGCAACATTGTATCATCTTTTCCAGACAAGTGGAATTTCAAACTAATTTTACTACCTTATTTTGACTAATTTCCATAAAATCATAGAATTTTTTTACAATATAGTTCTGCAACTGTTTTAAATGGAAAGAAGTTTTTCTACATTATGTGGTATTTAGATACTAATATTCCCATAGAACATTTCCAGAATATATCAATAGTCAATATCTGTATCTTATGAAGAATAAATAATTCAGCAAACTATCTACACAGACATGTGCCCTCTGTATGGAATGCCATGACTATAAATTGAGTTTCACTTCCTGTTATTTTTAAGGCATGACTAATTAAGGGGAAATGTATGGCATAATCTTTCCTAATTTTACTTGGCTGCTGAATGCTAGGTAAAAAACATTGATTTTTTTCAAGTGCAAAATTAATGAGTACATTTTCTCCCTGAAAGAAAAAAAATAGACTGAAATAATCACATGGAATTTTTCACTTGTTTAGTGCTAGAATGGAAAACTAATAATGCAGCACATTCTTATAAGAAACTAGTATAAGACTGTAACTTTTGACTGGGCAACTAAAGATGTGGAAGGAAAAAAACTAAAAAAATGCTGTAACTATAAAGCTTTTGACTTTCTTTATCTTGCGTCACAATTATGTTCTCTGAAATCTGTGGAATTCTTCCATGACAGTTCTGAAGGATTTATCAAGTCTTCCTAAAACACATTACAGTTGTCCAGATTTCTGTTAGGCTGTGTTTTATGCTTAGACCACATTCTCCCCTTTTGACCTTTTAAAAATAAATTGATTATAGAGCCTCACAAATGTTTCTTTCCTCCCTAGAACTGTTTTCTGGCAATCTTGATATCTTTTCTGAATTTGTTATTTATTCTCTTTTTTTTTTCTTATAACAGCGTTACTTAAACCTTTATTCTCCCTTACTGAGCCTATATATAAATTGGTTAATATTCCTAAGATTCTTGGTTAGCCACTGGAATTTTTCAGCCTTGTATACTGAGGAATTATAGTCTTCTATATTTCCCTGCCTCAGAAAAGATCCTGTCAGCTTCAAAAAATGCTGTCATTGCTTGTCCTAGAATGAATTAATTGGGTTTTGCTGCATATTTTTTGCCATAAGCAGTTTACACCTGTCCCAATGACAGATTTTCACTCTGGTGTTTTCTCTGTTGTACAGAGCATAAGTCAGCATGTAGTTAACAATTCCTGCCTCCTATTGTGTATAAACTTACTTGATTTTCTCTTTGCATAGCAGAAAGTTGATTTTTCTGAAGAGTTGATTACTGTTAAAAGAGAAGTAAGAAATGGTCAAGAAGCATGTGAGACTGTTAAAGAAGAGGAGCAAAAGCAGCAGGTTAGTTCAGTTAATTGGATTTTTTTCATAATTAGAACTCTTCCTTAAAAGGCTCTGTGCATTGCTAGAACGGTCCCTGTTTTTTGGTTGGTCTTAAAGCCTCTGTTTGGATGGGAATTATCAGTGTAGTCTTGGTCAATTGTTTTTCAGTTATTTTTAGTTACCCCTTTCCCTTCTATCCAATCCACATATTCTTCCCTACAAATTTTTATTTTTTAGCATTTTTTACACACCTGCATATCTCCTTTCCTTTTCTAAAAACTTTTCCTTTCTAACCTTTTACCAGATTTCCTTTGGTCCTACTGGCACAGTATTCTTAATGTAGAGGTCCTCTTTGTGGCCATTCCTCCTTCTTGAAAAAGAGAACTTCTTTGTGAACTCTCTCCTTTAAAAATAAAACTTAAGGGAATATCGGAAGTAATAGTGGTGACTGCTGATAGTATTCCCAAAACCCTAGAGTTCCTATGATACCTAGATACAAGTCAGGAAAATATTTGATTTATAAGTAATATTCTATGAGAGAAACATAGTTCAGATTTTGAACTAAATTTTGGTGGAAATGATGATTATTTGTTGAATCATTAAGATCTTAATTAGGAAAAAAGTGGGATAATAAAGCATTTTTCTTTCAGATGGCACAAGGTGAATTGCTTGCAAATTCAGAAAGCATTGCTGAGAAGAGAAGCAATACTCTGTCTTCTACAGGCACTAAACAAGTATGTGTTGTTCACCTCAATTTACATTTAATCAGATTGATGGGCATCTTTGTGTACTCTCAGGGGAATTCTACTCCTTAACTTGCTGTGTATCAAAAGTGAGGACTATGGTTATATTGGTAAGATTTGATTATATTTTCATTTACAATATTACCAAAAAACCTGACAAAAGAAGCACATTGATTCAGTTTAAAAACAGTGTGAATAGCAGAAAACAGAGAAACAATGATGGAACACAACTGCAGCTGTCAGCAGTTCTGTAGGACATCATGTCCAATATAATTTGCTGTAATATTAGTATGACACTATAGAAGAAATTTACAGAACTCGCCATTAAATAATCATCTTTATCCTCATCTCAAAACACTCAAGTTCCACTTCAGTTGCCAAGTTTCTCTGCATCAGAGATCATAAATAATCCAAAGTAGGGATTGCATCCATGGTTAGGGCAATTCACAAAAGATAAGACTGAGCATGCATTTAGAATGATAAAAATTCAAACAAACATCTTTTATTCATGGATATACAATAAAAGAATATGAAAGCTTCCAAATAATCAATGAATAAATGAAATCTTAGAAATACTGGCAAAGCAAAGCCAGACCTATCTTTTATGAGATTAATTACTTTAGCTTAAAGAATATTTTGAAGTCTTGGGATCCTGGATGTAAATGTAAATAATTTGCTATGTAAAATAGTCTGATAAATTGGAATGGGTGGTAATATATTTCAGTCCTTAGAAAGGTAGGATCCAGTGGTAACAGATTTAGAGATCTAAAAATTCCATTTTGCAAGCTGATAACATAGACAAATACTGCAAGATATTAAACAGTGATGTTTTGTAGACGTTCAACTAGTATCATTCCCTTCAGTTCAATACAAAATGTCCTGTAATCTGCAGATGAGCCAAAATTCAACCTAATTAATTTTCTTACCTCCATTCCAAGTTAGTGGGAGTTTCAGCATTGACTTGGAGCCCAGATTTCACTCAAAATTCTGTGACTGTTCCAAAGAGCATCCCTCAGGAGAATCACCTCAGCAGATGTCCATAGCTCGACTTTGCTAAGCCACAGCTTTGTCAGACTCATCAGACTGAGTCTCAGCTGCCAAGGAGAGAAGTCAAGGGTATGCGAAACAGCAAATATCATATGAGGATTGTGGCAACTATGATGCCTCTACCCTTTTCATCACTCCATACTTCACTCAAAGAAGTAGCAGGTTCATCTCACTAGAACTTCGTATAGTGGGCCAGCAACCTCTAATTTTGTCTGTACTTCTGCAACCTGATTTCCCAGTATTAATTTGCTTCAAATATAACCCTCTTAAAAGTATGCTAGACCTTCTCATGGCACGTTGATCCTCCTGCTTTTTTGGTCCCATGCTGCCAAAACCTATCTGGCAGCTTCCTCCCTCACAGCTCACCTGTCATTCTTTTCCACAGCATTTTCCCCAGGGTCTTCTTCCACCTCTTCAGGGGTCAGAGTTCATCAGGGGATGCTTGAGGGAAACACTTCTATTGTAAAACTTGAACTCCATCTCACAACTGAATTGAATTGTTTAGTAAAATAGACACAGTAAAATCCCAACCTTCTTCCAGTCATTTTTTCATGGATCTGGCATGAATCCCATTGCTTTGAAATAACAAATGTAATAACTTGGAAAAGCATCTATACTAAAATTAACATGTCTAAAGGACCAGGACACATATAAAGTTCTATTACTTCTGGGTTTTTTAAAAAAATTGATACTAATTGTTAGATTATATTTAGAGTGGTAAAGCAAAAATAAAACTGAAACAAATATAGAATCACACTCCTATACTGTATACTGCCAAAGAGACCTGTTTTAGAAAATAATGAATTTCACTGCATCACCCAATTT
The DNA here is from genome assembly GCA_013400175.1 of Phainopepla nitens. NCBI lineage: Eukaryota > Metazoa > Chordata > Aves > Passeriformes > Bombycillidae > Phainopepla > Phainopepla nitens. The sequence goes on along the minus strand of VXBQ01016507.1, from coordinate 656,689 downwards.
ATTTGAGTGGGCAGTTTATAGGTGATAGAAACACTGCTTAGTAGATTATATATTTGTGTATAGAACTCAGCAGTTAGAGAGTAGCTTAAGAAAACACTATGCACACCTTTGCTGAGAGCCTTTGCACAAATGAAATCAAAGTATGTGATTACATTCATACCAAAATCAAGAGGCAGAGAAGTAATTAACAAAGCAAATAACGTCTTTGATGCTTTGTGATTAAAATTAATGCACTTATGCCTCACTCAGTTCTCTTTGAAACATGATGAGAGGGATTTTTTTTCCTGAATCCAAGTTAACATAAAAATAATTTTTACATTGCTTTTCCTTTAATTTTTGGGAGGATCTTGTAACAGCTGGCAAAAAAAAAAAAAAGGGGAAATATAAAATGTTTGGAAAATGTTATAGAGGTGTTGGCTTAATTTTTTAACTCTTGAACATGACTGACAACTCTTTTTCTCAAAGAAACAAGTCCAGTACCTTGGCTATTAATATATTTTTATTGCCATATAACTGTGTCCCATTTAGATGTAATTAGGCCACCTACTACTCCTCCTCCTCCTCCTCCTACTTCCTCTTGCAAATGCTCATATAAACAGAAGCTACAGGAAATCCACAGGTTGCCCTTTGTTTATAGAAAGGTACTTTTTGTTTCATTGTTACTGTTATAATAAATGCTTATACATAGTTATGATAATATTTTGTAGAATCTATTTGAGCAGCTTAAAATTCCAGTAAGCTGCTGCAACATTTTCTGACAAATTGTCTTTTGCCCCATTTCTTTCTGCCTCCCAGTGTACATCAAGCTTAATTAGAAGAAATATTGTTGCTAGATTTTGCATAACAAGGGAATGTATTAAATTATAACTCTTTCTTTGTTTTTCTTCTTTCCTTTCTCTTCTTTCCCCTCCTAGATTGAGGAGAGGAATATATTGTCTGATATTTCAGTTATCTGTCCAGCTGGCGAGGATCTTGTTTCACAGGATACAGAGCTGTCATCTTCAGCCAAAGAGGATAGTTTACAGACTGAATTCCTGGCAGAAGAAACACCCTCTGGAGATGAATATGAGTGTATATCACCTGATGATATCTCTTTGCCACCGCTTTCTGAGACACCAGAATCCAACCTCTTACATTCTGAAACAGAGCTAGAAGAGCAGCACTGTTGTAGTTCTCATAGCCTGCATGTCAGTTCCTATAGCTTGCAAATGCAGAAAACCACTAGAACAGTAGAACTGATGGAAGCATCTGACCTCTTAACAAATTCTGCTTTTGCTGATGCTACAAATAATAGAATGGAAAGCCCATCAGATCACTTTGAAAATTTTTGTGTCTCTTTAAGAGATTCTGGTCCAAATGTCAGAGCAGTATCTCCTTTGACTTGTAGCTCACAAGGAGTATCTGAAACTAGCACTGCTTCCTGCCCTATAAAAGCCAAACCAGTACAAAGCATGATGAGTGAAATGTGCAAAACACATTTACAACACCCTGAACTTCATAAAAGCATGGCAGAAACGCAAGAAAAATTGCATGCCTTGAATAACTGTACTAAGCCCCAGGACAGGCTGCATGCTTTGCCTGATGCATTCTCAGGTTTTGTGTTTCAATCAGACGCCACCAGAAGCTGTCAGAGGCAGATGGTTACCCGAGAAGAGATTAAAAGTTCTTCAGAAAAGAACAGCATGGCCAGCCTAACTGGACAGGCACCTAACTTCTCCCAGCTTCTATCTAACAAAACCGTCATGGAAGGTTCTCCGGTAACTTTGGAAGTAGAAGTAACGGGATTCCCAGAGCCTACACTGACATGGTGGGTAGCTTGCAATGAGAAGCAGTAAATATACCTAGTAGCAAGCCCCCACAAACCTCTTATAACCATATCATATGATCTGTAGGCTAGAATAAACGGCTTGTATCCTTTCTACTCCACACTTCTGCATGATTCCCACCCTCAGAACTGTTTTCAGCAATTAACCAACTTGAAGTAATCTCTCTATACCAAATTCTAGGAATGAGAGTCTCAAACTACTTCAAAAATATCCAATGTTTTTAAGCAAAAGCAACACATAGTTTTCATGTTCTGGAATATGACATTCTACTCGTTCAATGCCTTCATAAAAATCATTGCACGCTTCAGATTTACCATAAATAAATTCACCTGCATTTTCCCAGGCTCTGGGCACTACGTATGGACAGACACATAGATGTGCATGCACACTGAAATATTTATATGGTCACTACACAGATGGGGACACATGTACACACATGTATCAAAACTAAGGTTACAGATTAAGAAAACCCACCTAAATATCTGCATTAAGAAAATCAGTTTTATATCACATATTGATGTGCATGTTCTATCTCTTTTTAATTGCTATATGTCTATTTAGATTACTTTATATTGGATTTATGAGAAATACAGATGATTTAATATAAAATCTGAACTCTAAGTATTCCCTGCCAAAGGGAACAGGGACTGAAAGATGGGCAGGATTTCAGGATTTTTTTCATAGTTCTATATGTTGTGGCATGTATTCCTCCAATTTTACCTCATTTGTCTTTTCTCCACTTGTTCCATTAGTCTTTCAAAATGGAGGCCCTTATTTTAATGTATTAAAATTAAATACGCCTCTTACTGGAAAAAAAATTGATGTTAATATTATTATTACACATTTAACAAACCGTAAGTTTTTGTTAAAGTGAAATTTTTTCAGTGGCACTGAGAAAAATACTGGACACTGCAACCTTGGTGCTATACTCTGTTGGTATCAATAAAGTTACCTTGTTTTAAATACCAATATTGTACAGATTGAGGAGTATTATTGGTTGAACAAGATATTCACTTTATTGTAAGAAAGCATTAATTTAGCTTGAAAATATAAACCCTATTGATATATTGTCTTTCAAAAAGATAGCATTCAACTGGAATAATTTTGCAATTCATGAAAACAGAAAAAAAAGTTTTTTAATTAAAAATTTACCAATAACGTGTTATTTGTACTGATGTAGAAATTTCTTTGGATATACACGTGGAAAAATATTTTCATGTTTGTGTTAGGTTAAATGTAGTCTAAGCTGAAACATCATGGGGCAAGGAGAGCCAGAATTTTCTCTAATTTCCATTTTTAAATCAGGAGTCAATACCAATACATGGTGACAGATCCTCAAGAGTTAGAATATGACACCAGTTTGCTGAAGTAACTCCTGATGCATTGTTCTATCCTGTTTGATGGTGTGACCTAAGTAAATGTTAAGTGGGCTGGGATGGAGAAAGGTTCTTGTCTGTCTTTTACACCGAAGATACGAGTTTAGAAAGTTTTTTTGTTGATCCTCTAGAGCCTATGCATGAGCTGGATGTGGACTGACTCAAGACCTTATTAGCAAAAATGTCTCAGCACAAAACTGAGGGCCCAGGCCCTCATGTTACCTTTCTAATATTGCAGTGAGAGAGTCGTAACTTCTCTGGTGAAAAACATTTTCAGAACCACATTTTCTACTGTTAAGAATGTATTATCCAGTAATTTGCATTGTTTAATTGTTCATGCATATTTATAGACTAAGTTTGAAACTGAGAAATGAGAGCACAGCAGTGTTCTCTATCTCTTACTGTTACTGTAGTGTTACAGAGATATCTGAATTTGCAAAGTTCTGTGTGGCATGCAGTAATAAAACTGACTTGAAAACTGACTCTCTGCTTCAGGTACAAGAAGGGCCAGAAACTGACTGCAGATGAGCACTTAAAGCTTTTACAAAAGGAGAAAAAGCATACTTTGTTCATTCAGAAGGTGTGTGATAAAGATGCTGGCCTCTATGTTGTTCGGGCTAAAAATCTGAACGGCACTATCTCCTCAAGTGCCATTCTTCATGTACAAGGTAACAGGCCACCTATTGCAAGAATAGACTGGATAATGCTGTGTGTCATCTATATTAGTGTATCACTAATGTACTGGCTATTCACAAAATAAGTACAATATTGACTGCACCGGACTTAATTATCACATGTTGAATTTATTTTCTTACACTGTGTTTTCACAATATGTACCAAACCACTCTTTATGGCAAAATGGATATATTGCTTGTTTCTTTACTGCCAGTATTATGTGTTTATTCTACTTTCACATGGTGATGTTGAGAAAAAAACTTACTAAGATTTTTCTAGCATCTGAGGCTGAGTTTTGCTTTCTAAAAAGGTAGGTATTGTAGGTATTCCAAAGCATTGGAAACAGTTTTAATGGTTGTAGGTTTTGAATGTCAATATAAAGCCAGGTAGAGTGCTCAGATCACTGTATATTTTGGGATACATCTTCTCTTGCGATGTGGTGTGGAAGATGTTGGAATTTTTCTTAAACATAGAATGTATTTTTTCCACTACGTTTGCTTGTATGCTTACCAAAAAATTATTTTTAGGACAAAGCTTCTTAGTAAAGGTGTCATACCATCCATGATTGAACTAACATAGATCAGATTTAAATCTGTCTCAGCCCAGCATATAGTCTCCCCAAAGGAAAGCTGCAGGACTTCCAAGAGAGTCGTGATTGTGCTACAGAACCAGAACCATCAGGATTTGTGTAAATGTCATCTAGCACACAATAGAACAAATGTTTACAAAACGAGACATTCCAGCAATCCACTCTGCTTAAATAGCTGTCTGTGATTCTTTCCCTGCCTTCTTACAAACTTAAAGATACAGATATTTCTAACAATCCTCTAAATTGTTAGTATAAGACAAGAAAGTTAATAATTTATGAAGTGAGCATTTGCACATGTTTAAAATTATTAACACACTGATTTCAAACAGAATCAACCAAATTGGGGAAATATTCAAAATGTATTCAAATTTAAAAAAAAAAAAAAAAAGAAAGTCAGTCAAACAGAATAATCCATTAACTTCAAAGCAGTAAATCCAAACCAGTACTCTGTTCACCTATAGTTTGTATTCCCTTCTTGACAAGGACAACCACAAATATATTTTTTTATTAAAGTCCTAAATTTTTAAACTATTATATAACAATGATGTAACTGTGCCAGTGGAAGACTCAATTTATAAATCCTCAAATATAACTTCATTCTTTAGCCTCGGTATTTGTTGTATTTATACAGTAAAAAGAGTTGGCACACAGCTACATGATTTTTCCTGCATCTTTTGATTAACAGCTTTTGTGTTACAATTGCATTGTTGTGGAAAAATTTTAAAGAGGAAATATTTACCTTCTCTTGCATAATTTGCTGGAATGAAGTAAACCTTTTACTGTGTAGCATGCTATGAAAAGAGTATATATTGTAATTGCTGAGGGTCAGATATTTTGGCCCAGTGACTGCAACTTTTAAAAGATTCCTGTAACTTTGAAAAAGGAGAAGTTCTCATGATATAACCCCACAGCAATGAGAGGGAGCAGGAAGAGGAAGTGGTGAACAGATGGGGGAACACAGTAAGCTCCAACTGACTTGGTATTATCCTTAATGAACCACTTTCTTAAGTTCAGTCATCTCCCAAAAATGTAGATTTGTAAGAATTTTCTCAGGTATCAATTTCACCTCTTTTTCTGCAGTGTATTTTCCATTTCACAATAAAGGTAATTTAGATCTTAATAAATCATTGTAGAAGTATATAATACCTTTGTTTGTTTGTTTGTTAAAACTTTCCTCTGAGAATTTGAACATTCTGTGAATTTCAGGTAAACAAAACTTGATTTTGTCAGTGTGGTATTGCATCTACTTTCAATCAGGAACAGCTTTAAATGCACAGTTTTCAATGGGTGTGTGGATATCAGCCACAATTTTAATTGCTGCAAGAAACAAGATCTCAAGAAGAGTGATTAGAGATACTAGATTCACAGCAGGACTCAGAAAATCTCATGGTTTTAATGTTTTGCTATGTAAACAAAGACATAATCTACACTGGTTACTGCTGTGCTGGCAGTCTGGATTTAAATACCCTTTATTTAAGGACTCATATGAGTCTTTAAAAAAATTGCTGGAAATTTCCAGCTGTGTTCTGTTTAGATAATCTAAAAAAAAAGGGAAAAAAAAGGAGTGACCGTGATGTAGTCTCATGATGCACTAGTATTTCTTTGAAGGAAAAACCCACTCATTCTGTTGCAGCAATAATCTTAACATACTGTTTCCCACTCTCATGGGATTATTTAATAGTTTATACTTTACATGCTTTACTTCCTCCTTCTTTTCACCATATTGTAGAGCAGGGAATATATCTGGGTGTTTTGTATTGTTCTGGCTCTTTCTTGGTTTACAATTCGGATTTCTTCTCATTGCAGTCACAGTTTTGAGCCTATAGTTACTTGAAGATCCCAAAATGTTTGCATCTCTCTGATGGCTCCCATGTAGAGAAGATTTAAGCCTCAGTCCCACCATCCTTACAAGAAAGACATTAGGCATATAACTAACCTACGCTCCCTTCCTCCCTCCCCATATGCAGACACCCTTTAAGAAAATCGTGAAAGATATTGCCTGACTACAAGATGTGGAGTCTTGTGAAGGGGTGTTTACACAAGGTACCTAAATTTGGAGGGGGAAAGGAATTAATTATTTTAATTTTTCAAGAGAAGCAGCCTGTCTGAGGTCTCAGGTTTGAGTCAGTAGGCAGAGGGAGGATGAATCATTACCCAGATTGGATCAGATGCGGCTGGAGCTGCAATGGAGAAGGTGAGTTCCTCTCAAATGACTGGTAAGGTATGCTTAATTCTGCACCTTTCTCTGGAGACTTTTCTAGGGTAAAGCAGTAACTTTTGTGTGTGTATTATTGTCTGTGGTCCAAAAGAACAGTGTCTTAAAGAATTACTGCCAAGACTTTAAAGAGGATTGTGTTCAAGGAATCTGTAGCCCTGGATTATGGATATTTCAGATCAATTGGACCATGAGACCCCCTTAATATTTCTAATAAAAGGAATCCTTCTGTTTGTATTAGGAGCTTGACTGAGATAAAATCTCAAAACAATAAAGTGCAGTGTTGATTTAGAGTAATGCCGAGCAAATCCAAAGTCCCTAAGCAGCATGGTGGGAATCTGCCTAGCCTAAATTCATAGAGAAGACAGGGAAAATTCATAAAATTGCTAATATCACATTTCAAGACACCAGAGACCGGAAATTACGTGCCTAGAGTAAATAGATTAAGAATAAATCTGAAGCAATTTAATTTAAAAACTGGCTGTTAAAACCAATTCGGCTTGACCTGCACACCTGTGTGTGGGAGAGACTTCAGGCAGGGATGAAGGCTGTGTAATAGACAGATGAAGGTGAACTTTTCTCCTGCAGTTTTTCCATTGCTCCAGGTTGATAATTTTTCTGTCTTATTCACCACTTTGCAGCATAACTCTACTGGTTCCTACAGATAACTCATGGAATATTTAATAGTTGACAAAATTATTGTCTGAAGCTGTAGGAGTGGTATTTCAGTACCACTGGCTACCTGATTATTTCTTCCCTCAATGGAGGAAAGGATCTGTTCTTTCTAACCTTTGCGAATCATGGGATGTCCAGCCAAGAAATAATTTGCAACTAACAAGTTGTCTTCTGAGTTTTTGCTATGATATCATTGGTGAAATTTAACCATCTTGAAGGTTGCTGTCAGATAATAAAATCTTCTTTTACAGCAGACTTTGTTGATGTCAAGCCTGTGCCTGAAAGAGTTGTAGGAACTGTCACTTCATGGTTTTATTTGCACACACTTTTCCCTTTGCTCTCTAGAAATCGAACATTTCAGTTTTTATGTTCTGCTACCAAGATCTGGTCTTATTATCACTGTCACTATTCCACTCATATTTTTTTTTTTAATGATGAAAATCATTCTAGTATGAGATACAGCATGACTTCACAAGGTAATACAAACTGCACAAATAATGGAATCCAGCCAAAATTATCCCAGGGAGTGGCTGAAGCCCACTTAATGTTTTCTGCTAGAATACAAGCTAATCATGTTCTGTTTGTGACCTAACTGCCTGCAAAGAGTAGGCAGGGGTATAAACTTGGTTCTCTTTCTTGAAGTGAAGTTGGACATCTCAAATTTCTGGGCTTCAGGGGCATGCAATGCAGCTTGCACATGCTAACCTTCAACAGCTAAGAATTGAGTTTTTGAGCTGCTCTGGATGGCTAATAGGGAGGTCAAACAAGGTTAGCACAAATATGGGAGAGTAAAACTTACATTCTTCTGCTTTGCAGGGGCTCCTCAGTCCTACTGTACATAGGAACAATAGAAAAGCAGCTAAGCTTGAAAGCTTATTGCAACCAAGAGCCCATCTAAGAAGTGAATTTATTAATAAAGGGGTCAAAATGTCTGCCTTGTGATGCCAGCAGGCCCACACTTGGCAAAAATAGCCTTTGGCTCATTGTATTTATGTTTAGAAGTTGATGGGCTCCTGTATGAGATTAGCTGATTTTTTTTTTCATAATGGCATAAAGAAAAAATTTTTGTCCTTAAACAGTGGAGTAATGGTGGCATGGCAGTTCCAAACTGTCATTTAACACACATTTCAGTAACTTCCTATCTCAGAGAAGGCCAGTGATAACTTTTGTTAAATATTTTGGAAATGTGGTACGACTTATATTAAAGAAGAAGAAGAAGGACATATTCTTTATGTGATAGAGAATCAAGAAGATAATTTTTATTGTAGGATGTCTTTTTGTGTTCCTCTTGTGTTAATATCTCCTGTTTTATATTTCCTGTGTCAAGAATATTTAGTCTGAATTCTGAACTTGTCTTCTCTTTTCACTGTAACCTCATGGGTGGAATATAAGTGGAACCTCAGGTGGTAGTGCAGTGATTCAATAAATTCAGATTTACAGCTCATTAAGGTACAAGTCACAGAAAGTAATGCTTTTATTCAGTATAAACTGAGGCTGATGATCAAAATTTCTTCAATTTTGATAGGTTAATTTGTATTGATCAGTTCTTGTAGTGGTTCAGGTGTCATCTGTCCATCCATAGTTGGCATGAGGCTAGCACAAAATCAATCTCATGTGCTTTGGGTATTACAATAGAAAAGCAATTACTTGCCCATCCTTCATCTGAAAGAAATTTGTACTGGATGATGTGGTAGCACATGGTTTCAGTATTAATGATGGCCAAGATAATAGTGTGGTCAAAGTTGTAGAGGGGCCTAATTCTGTCCTTCATATTTGTTGCAAATATCAAAATTTTTTAAACTTTTCAGTAATTTTTTTAGAACTAAAATAATGGGGGAGAAAGTGAAGAAAGTGTGATGTACAACAATGCACTAAATGATAAAACATGCTCTCATGACTTTGTCACTTTGAATTTGTGTGGAATAAGTAATCTTCTGCCTTCACTGAAACAATAATTCACACAGACTTGCGTAATACCTTATCAAACAACATGATTGTTTAGCACTTCCATGGAACTAATACCACTATGGTGATGCATGAAATTCTTGGGTGCTTGATATCCATGTTTTTTAACAAACATTATATTAGATAGATAAATGATATATGCCAACTAACTGTCTTGCAAACAAGTTATCCTGAGTTCCAGGCATCAGCAAAGGCTCTCTTTGTCTTTAAATATGATGAATTTTACAAGAACAGATTATTTTCTTCAGTTACTCTAGTTGTGTTTTGAAAACACAGTGAATATTGATTTGATTTAATTTTTTTTTTTTTTTTAGTACAAGGGAAACAGCCAAACTTCATACAAAAGTTTGGACACAGAACTCTGCAAGAAGGAGAAGATTTAATCCTGCATTGCACTATACATGGAAAGCCCAAACCACATGTCTGCTGGACAAAGGATGACATCCAAGTGGTATCTGGAGATATCAGTGTATGTTCTAATATTCTTGAAATCTTTCTTGGGAGAAAGGTAATTTATATTGCTTTATGCTACTAATTATCCCTTATGTGCATTCTCTTGTTTTACAGATTGAGAAACTGGGAGATACCTATTACCTTTTAAAAAGAAATGTTGTCCCTGCTGATACTGGGAAATATATCTGTGTTGCCAGCAATGAAATTGGAAAGGCACACTGCGCTGCTTTTGTGACAGTGATAGGTGACTCATCCTGCCAGCTGCATGCTTTTTGGCACACTCTTGCCTTATTGCATGAGCAACTTGTTTCCACTAATGTACATTTTTTTTTCAGCGAAAAATAAACCCCCCCTAACTTCCAGTGTAACTCAGGCTAAATCAGAATGTGAAGATGGATACCTTTCAGAAGCGAATGTCACCACAATGGAGCTAGTACAAGCCCAGGACACACCATATGAGAGAGATGGAAGACCATTGGCTAAATATACTCCATTAAGGTAACTTGTATCTTACTCCATGCTACAATCTGTACTACTGCAACAACTGTAAGGACCTTAATTTACAAAGAATACATCAAACAATCTTGCTAATCTATGAATTTTAGGGCAGTGTACGTTACGTGCATATTATGTGACTCCCTTTTTCACTTAATTCTTCATCAAAAGATATGTAATTTTTAGATCAAAGAACTTGTAATAAGTTAGAAAAATGAGATTGTGCAAGGTATTTATGTTTAGTGAAATATTTTTTGAAATTTAGGCATCTTAATCTAGATATTAATATAATATTGAAAAACTTAAAACACAAAGTATTCCGTAAGTTCAAATTGATGGAGCTACATGAAGTTTCCTGAACAGAGTGTATAAGTGAGGTTTTTTACTAGGCAAGTCTTTTCTGAAGAATAAGTAGCAATCCTAATAGGACAGGAACTATCGTTGTTCATTAATAGATTAAAGATAGCGATACTTCCCACTGTGCAATTTCAGATTAAATAAATGAGATACATGAAGTCACTAATTCCTGTGACTTTTAGCATAGGATGAATTTAGGCTCTGATAAAAAAAGAAAGAGAATTTTTGTCTTTAAATTTCTGAGGTTTCTCTATCTAGATGTAGCACAACATGTAAAGTTTTTGCACGTGTTGATTCCAAAGCTTTGTCCTTTTCCTTGGGAGCTGCCTGCACACTTTGCCTCACGGCCAGCTGACAAAGGATTGATCCCACATATTTTGTTCAGATTTTTTTTCCATATTGCTGTGATATGGCAGGTATTCTTAAGTAAAAAATGGCATGCAAGATCATCAAAATTTTACTTAAGTCAGATAGAGAATTCAGTATGATTAAAGCATGTAGACCATATAGAAAGGTTAGATTTATCCTAGTTTCTTCTCTTCTGCTGTTTATAGCTAAAGTGTCTTCTGGTCAGTAAGATGAGATTTAGAATATTTTATATTCTCTCTGTAATCAATGTTTGTGTGATCTATAGTCTTTTATTTTCACAAGACCACTGTCTATGCCACCATTAAAAATATGGGCAATATTAACTGACCTTTTTAAACAGGTTTAAAGAGAAATTCTGGTTTCCAGGAGAGCATCTTGAACTTGAGAGGCCATAAGAGATTAACTTCAATTTGAGACATGATCCCATTCTTCTGCCGATTGCAGTGGAACAGAGACTGGACTGAACTGCAAGATGCCTGATTCCTGAGCATGTTTGTGTTGTTTGCTGTGTCCATTAGTAGATGTTGGCCATGGGTGAGGAACAGATAAATTAATTTTTGGTGCTATACCATATATATCTAGATCCTAATTTGTATTTTTTTTTCTTTACAAATAAATCATTATTAAAAACTCACCTGTGCACAGCATTTATTAGATAGTGATTTATAATTTCTTTTGAGTTTGCTCTGGATTATTGGAAAAATCTAACAGAAGGTGATGATGGAGAAAAGAAACAGTCTCCTTCAAAACTGCAGATCTCCTTGGTGATTCACTAGTACCCACTCTTGTATATTTCTACAGATTCCATCAGTGCTATTAATTCATCAATAGGTCTTTCCACTAGCTAATACAGAGAATTAGGATTTTTTTAAAAATGATCCTATAACTACAGGATTCTTCTGTTTATTAAATAGAGTGTTAATTATCATATATCTAACATCTTTGAGATATTTTTCAGAGGCCAGCCACCAAAATGAGCAGTTACTTATATTAGCAAACCTTGTCTAATGCTTGCTTAATTGCAAGAATGCCTTTGGGGAAGAAAAAGTCTCTCTCTCTAAGTCAGCATAATGGAGAAATCTTCCACTGCAATGCTTCTACTTTCAGGACTAGATTCGTGTGACAATACAGTCCGTTTCCAGTTGGTGCCTGCCATTGCAGTCCAAAGTAGTGGACTATGAATTGATACTAGTGCTGGCTTCAAAGTACATTTTTAGTTTAGCCGAGGACTCTTCAATAATAGAATTCCTTAAGAACCACAGTGTCTGTTCAGGGTATTAAAAAACCCTGAAATGGAACTGAATCTTTTGGATTGTAGGCCAGTCACTGGCATGATGAATTTTTATCTCTCTCTTGAATTCAGAGTTTAGGTGTGTTTTTCAATTTATTGCAAAGCTTCTTGTAGAGAAAGACAAGGACTTTTATAGTGCATCCATTTGCAGCATTGAAAAAGGTAGTTCAGGAAAATCTCCATTTTGGATGGCTGTTTGGCTGCCACAACGGTAAAAAAAACAGTCACCCTTGCAAATAACAGTTCTTGAGCTTGATCTGTCTGATTCAGATTTTCAAAGTCCTACCTTTAAAAATTTTGTGAAATGATTCACACTCCTCAGACTTCTCTTTCAGTGCACTCTCAGTGGCTTGGCCAACACCACAGATACACACAGATTCCACATGTACTCTGCAATTCCCCGTCGTCCAGCATTCTGTCGTTCTGTATATGCACACTGGTTAGACCTACTCTGGTTTTGCATTCCACTGCAATGCACTCACACTTCTCACAGGGAGCAGATAGGGATTTAAGGGGTGCAGCATTTTTGTGCTTCATCAAAGTAGATGTCATCTGTGCAAAACTGACACTGAAATAACATATTTAAAAATTACTTAAATTGTAATATTAAAACATAAGACATTTTTCCCCATCAAGATGCAGGTTGGATAGCAGAAACTTAAATTTATCTCCAAGCTCAAGTACAGGCAGAGAGGAAATGAGCTGGAAAAAAAATATCATGTACATGTCTTCACCTGATCACATAAATCACTTGCTTGACGTTATGGAAAAGTCAGTGGCATCCTGCCTGCAGAAGAGTCACAAGGCTATGTATATGTGCACATAAATATAGTAGCTGCAGACTGAGGTACTTGCTCTGCATATTTACCCTGTATCTCTCACAGATTTTTTTCCAAAATGGAATTTAGACAAGTGTCAAACATCTTATGGATCCTATGCGATTACCTTTCCCAACTAAGCCCCTCGTGTGCATGTGTTATTTAGATTCAGTATTGTCACAGAAAATATCATGTTTCAAACTATACTCACTATAAACTACTACAAACTATACTTCAGAGGACTGAAAAAGTACATATCAGATGTCCATCCTCTTCTTTCCCCCCAAATTACAAACAGCCTAAAACGAATGTTCTTTCCTCAGCTTAAACCTTGTAGTATGGCATATATGACTTCCTATTTAGAAATTCATTCTGTAAAAATGAAAGTGTAGAATTCAATGCTTGTTGATCTTGGACACTCTTCAAATTTAAAGTATCGGGTTCTTTTTGCTTTTCCTCAATTGTTAGACTATGAGAAAACGTTTAATATTTGAGGGTTTTTTCCCATTGATTCACAAAACATAACTCAAGAAAGAAGTGTCAGTGTTTCTTTAAATAATACATGGAGCAATCCAGAAATCTGTATATCTATTCTTACTTATAGTTTTCTTACAAAATAGAAGAAAGTGGTGTTTATAAATAAATAAAAATCTATCAACCTTCTTTTGCCAATGAGTAACACAGATATTGCTCCAAGTTCTCCCAGAGAATGGATCCATTATGAAAAATGGTAAGTGTGTTTGTTTCTTTTCATTTTACAAATCACGGCTGTCCATAGATTTATAAAAAGGTTTCCAAACTTGATGAAATATTTGTATCTATTAAATGCTAAGGACTGTCTCAATGTTAGATAAAACTTGTCCCCGGTACAATGATGTTAATCACTCTTTTGTGGAAGGAAATGGAACTCTTAATAAGTGCATTCTTGACTCGGGGCAGGTTTTGTTAGTAGGGCCTGCTCTCTAAAGTGAAGTGCTGAGAAGGTCAATGTTTTTCTTTCTTTGTTCCATGTACGTAAATGTGTGAGGATGATACCTAAAGAAATAATATACAAGGAAAACTTGTGAAAAGTGACATCTGTAAATCTCCTCCTTAGGTATTTTGAAGGAGGTGATATAAGTGACTCCTATCAACAGCAAGTTAGTGAATAGGAACCCTGATAATGTGCGGTTTCCAGTAAGTTATTCCCATATGAAACAGATAAAGTAGTTTCAAAACTCACTTAGTACCTTAATTTTGTTTTCTACTTTGGAAGACACTGACAGTGCCTTCGTCAGTAACAACTTTTTGTCAGCAGGTTTTAGTTCGCATTGAAAAAGACTGATGTACCTTGCATATTCTATTACAGTGGCTCAGCTGAGACTCATAAGCACCTGAAAAGGGAGCAGCCTTTCAAAAGCCAGCTGCAGCAGACTACGTGGATATTCTTGTGCACATAATTCAATTTATAGCCTGTATTTAAGGTTCTAAAAGTTTTTGTAAGAAAGTACTGTTTGTAGTATTAGCAGGAAAAGAGAAGTTGGTAAGGGTGGTGAAAATGTGATTTGATTTTAAGTCAGGATTTAGTGGCTTAAGACTTTAGGATTTTTTAGTTATTTCTAAGTTTAAAGAAAGTGGGTGGGAGAAGGGAAAGTAATTTTTTTTGTAAAGTATACTTGGAAAACTGGAAATTCAACAAGAATATAATATATAAATATACTTTGAGTTCTGTTTTGTCAGTTATATAAGGACATAGGACAGCATTTTTTCAGAGAGAAGTTTTATGTGAAGTTTTATTTCATGACTCTTGGTTCACTTAGTTGATCGGAGGAGAGAGTAAAATGAAAATAGTAAATGAAAGGAGATATAATAGTTAGTGTATAGGAATTAAAGGAAGTAAGAAGTAAGGAAGACAGCAAAAAATGGAAGGAGAGAAGGGAATGGGAAAGGTACTTCTTTTTACACAGTTTGCAAATTGGCATTTGTAGATAGACTAAGGGACCAGGAAGGAAAGCAGGATTTATGTTACATTGGCTGGGCAGCTACTGCAGAGTATTCTGGTAGTACAACATAGTAGTGTTTGACAAATAATGAACAAAAGTAAAGATTGTGAATTTTAAAAAAATTTATTAGGAAATTCCTCTCAAAAAAGCGCAGTAAAAACTTGCTTAGGTAACACTTTGACATTTTAAGTGTTTAAGAAAGAATGAAATTTGTCTTTAAGCTCTGACTAGAGTCTTCAGCTTTCAAAGTATCCTCATGTGGGCCTATTAAAGCAGCTCCACTGATCAAGTCACTAGGATTACTACAATTAATCAAAGTGAATCCCACAAAGAGATTGCAGCTGCCCACACCACAGTGTTTCACTGTGTAAAATATCATCTGCTACTCCTTAAATGTGTTGTGGCTGATATTGGACTACACGTACTATACATTAGCAAGATAGAGCTTATACTTCAAGCAGCAGCAGACTGAAGCAGATGTTGAAATTTTCATAGCTATCCCCAATTTAAATTTCTTCCTGACAAAAAGATCTTTTTCTTTATCTAGATCTGATTTTTGTTTGATGCTGGAGCAAAGAAATTATGTCATTTTTACCAGCAGTGTCTTAGCTACACAATAAGACTGAAGGCGTCCTTCTGATTTTTCTTGTGGATACACTATGTAACACTAAACATGTAGAAATCATGTGATATCAATGTGACAGAAGGTATTCAGGATAAATAATTCATATTCCCTTGAGGACAGATAAATATTCCACTGTTCTGAAATTTAATTTCTATACTCAAAGTCAAAAAATTAAGAAGGTACAAACTTTTGTTGGAATAGAAACAGATGATGAAAAGCAAATGTAAAAGTTAAAAAAAAAAGAAGGAACTTATTTTTTTAAATACAAAATATTTGTATTTGAATGAAGGAAATTTTTCGCTTGCAATTATTATTGTTATCAGTTGACTTGATGGAAATAGAAACATATGAACTTCTGACAATATTAAATCTTCAGAAGTGACAGATTTTATATTTCTGCCATTTAAAAATGATCATATGTTCGTAAACTTTTTAATTTTTTAGTTGATTTAGGCATCATCATTAAGTTGGCTACATTTTTTAAGTTTGCAAATACTAGCCTGTGTTTTTCTTCAAGTTTGATCTTTCACTATTTAAGTGTTTAACTACACAGAAAAACAACTCTGCTAATTTAGCAGGTCTCTGTTTGGAAATAGAAATTTTATACCCTTCACACAAGTTTCTTTAGACATTTTATATCTTCTAATACAAGTTAGTTGAGCTCCCCCTCATTGCATAGAGTTGCATTTGCTGTCACACTTAGTCTTGTACAGAGTGATTAGGTTCTCTGAAATCTATTTGTAACAAGAAATTAAAAATGTGCCATAGTACTCTGACTTTCAGCCACTGTGAGAGTTCAGGTGGTACCAGTGTAGAGACTGTTCCTCCAGTTTGTGTTGCTGTTGATACTGCTGCATGCCAAGAGCAGCCGTGGAGCTACCACCTTATGGGATGGATAAGTTAAAGGGCAGATCAAATTTCTGAAGTAATTTTATAATTTTATGAAATTGCATACATAATTTCTTACTTCTTTCAGATCTGCAAACCATAACATTAGGACTCCCTTGCAGGAATCATAGCAGTAAAACTCTCTCTCTCTCCTTGGCATTTTCTGCCTCTCTTGCTGGAAGTTTCCTTCAGGTTGTTTTCAAACATAAATGATAGTACAAAACTCCAGTCTGTGCTTACTTATCTGGGTGTTCTCAGGGAGGTCCTTTTCGATATGGAACCACAGACTGAATCCCCGTTTTACCACACTAGCTGAGAACATGCTTGATTTTAAGCAAGCAATTTTAAGTAGACTTACGTGCCAGTTATGTGCTTAAAGAGTTTGCTAGATAGGCAGGAATAGAAACTGGCAGATGAGATGGTGTGGTAAAACATCTCCCGTTCCAGCCATAAACAAGAGTAGACTTCTAACTCTGATGTCTGCTTCAGAAGCAACCACTCTAAAGGCACAATTAGCTGTGTAGTGGCAAAGCTGGGCTAGTGGAAGTTCACAAACCAATACGCTGTTCCGTGGTCTGAGGTCCTCACAAGGCCTACATAGGTCTAGCAAAAAAACTGTTAGACTTAAAATCTTCTTTTTTAAAAATGACAGTATTTGTCTGCGTCAATTAACGTTTGCAAAATTTGTTTCTGCACATTGTAAGCTACTGTTTGTTATGCTTAACTGCTTGGAACATCCAACAGAAAATTGTGAAGGAAACTAAAACAACCCTAGAGCATCAAATCTGTATATGACCAAATAGAATTTCTGAATTCAAAGTTACAGAAAAAAAATAGTTTAAAAGGTATATTCTAATAGTGGGCAGCCACTTGTCTGAGCTCGGCTTACTTATTTAGTCTGGTGATTGACATATGCATTTGGTGTGGCTTCTTGGATGTTTTTTAATGAAAGAAAGTAAAACTGAATCTCACTGGTATGATGACTTCTGGCTTGTCCATATGCCCTGCTAAAGTGCTTTTTATTGTTTTCTTTGTCTTGTGATTATGAATTAGGAAATTTGCAATGTAAACTGCACTTAGTAAACTAAATTGAATTATAAATCAAAAGCTTTGTAAGGGTTGAGATTTCTTCAGCGAATCCCTTTTGTGCCTCCAAAATTAGCACTGTCGATCAAAACCAACAGGTGGTGTATGGTTACAGAGAGTGAATCCCCTCTCACAAGATACTTTCTCTCAGGAAACCAATCAGAACCAGCACTGACATGATGAGGCAGACGTGTCAGCAGAGCTGGGGTATATAAAGCGAAACAACTATGTTAGCACTTCTGAGCAGTCGTGCATTCCCCGCCTCGCCTCGGGTGTAGGGATTGCAAAAAAACAAAACTACACTGTCAAGACTGTGTAGTTTTGTTTTTATGATTAGAGGCTCTTCAATTCTCATGCTGGGATTGTCTAAAAAAATCTTACTCTGGATAAGGACGTCGTTCAAGAAGATTTTGTTGGGCTTAGCCCACTCTTGCAGGCACTTTGAGAAATCAGGTTAGTAGCATGTTTCTGCTGGTGTAATAAGTGTTTTTTCAGTCATTAATAATTCTGATACAATCTATTATTTATAAAGTTTCTCACAGGGGGTTATAGATTTCAGGGTATAGACATGAAACACTTAAATTCTCTGTCAAGGTTATGTCCTTAATTTCTGCAGTAAGCTTTGATAACTCTCAGCAAAAAAAGGTTTTCTCCAGTGTATTTTATTGCTAAAGATGACATAAAGTAAGATTTTAAAAGTGCATGGAAACATGTGCTTAACTTAAAAACTCCCTTCTGTTGGGAGTGTTCAAGGTTATGCTGCAGAGAGATAAACTGAGAAGCTCCAAGAATAGCTCTGATAAAATGCACATGGTATCAGCTAAGCGCTGATGACTTTTTAAGGGAAACAACTGCTAAGGTATCAGTTACACGGCAGCTCTGGAACACTTGTCTGCTGTCATTCAGGGCTGGGAAGGTTATTTCTGGAACATGACATTTTATATGCATACTTTCAATTCTAATTTTACAAGAAGCCTTATAAGATCAGATCATCACCAGAATTTTCTTGGACAATGAAATATAGAAACTTTGTGGGAACTCAATGGAAATTCTTCTTAATTAAATTATTTCTGATCTCTTCTGGAAACTACATATATATATATGAGCTTTCATAATGTTTAGTTGTATTGTAAAATTATTTCCATTTATTTTAGCTGAGCCTCAAAACATGGTCATAACTGAACCTGAAAATCTCAATACAATATCCAGTTCTGCCCTTATGCTCTTATTACATCAGGCCCTGATTTCTATGAAGGAACCCATGTAATGAAGAATTTTCACCCCTGTGAGAGGTAGAATAAATTTGACTCACAGTGAAAGAAATTTCACTTTCTCATTTTTAATTTAAGCTTGGGACAATCACAAAATCAGGCACAAAAGCCAAAGTAAACGGAAGTAAATATGTGAGTAAGATTGGATTGAAATATTGTGGGGTTAACCCCTGTTTGTTGAGACCAGATATGCTATTAGTGGAATTTTTTAATGAGAAAAAATATAACTTTAATGGATGTATGATTATATTAAGAAGATAATAGCTACCTTTTTAAAAACTGCACAATTCAACATCAGTAAATAATAAAAAAATCATGCAAATATAAAAATATCAACATGTAAGCTTTTCTACTGGGAGTGTATTATTTCAAAGTAGGATCTTGTGGCATAGGAAGAGAAAGCAAACTTTCTTTCAGAATTCGCAGGGCTTTGCAGTTGTTCAAGCCATCAGTGTCAGTGGCTACTTTATATCCTAGCTCACATTTCGAAGGTGGCTGTCTTTCCATATTCAAAATTCCACTGAGATACTCTCTAAGAAAGCGGAGATTATCTACATCTTTAATGCCAATATGCTTCTGTAACGTGAAATTATTCACTACTTACCAAGTACTTTTAAAATAGAGTCTTTTGGCATTTTTGGCACTATTGCATTATAAATAATGCAAAACTATTATTATTATTATTATTATTTATTAATTTATTAATAATGCATTATTGAAATCATTAAGCTAAATATATTGCAGACTTTCACATTTCTTTCAATTACTTCTTAGTGACCTACTTGTCTTCTCATTGCAGAATGCAAATATTTTGCACTAGCAAAATATTTTTAAAAATTATACAGGGAAAGCTTTTTCCTGTCAGATAAAAAAGTTGATAGACAAAGAGAGGCAGCCTGAATGACCTGTGGAAGGTCACACTTTGAGTCAAGCAGAATTTTGTCCGCTGCTGCATACTTGCAATGCCAAAGCACAGCTCCACTAAATATAATGGTTTCCCTCCAATTCAGCCGAGCCTGCTCCAAGAGTAATTTGCCATACAACTTTGTCAAAACCCAGAATCTTTTCATTTCACCAGGTCATGCTGATTTAAAGCTGAGAAGAGTAAATTGTTTGGAGAATAATTACAAATATTCTTAAAATCTTGCAAGAAGTGTGTGGCTATTTCCCTTGACTTATTTCATTTTCAGCATTGATATCTAATTATGGTTTTTTTTACTTGCAGAGTGCCTGTAAAGATGACGACGAAAGCACCAACATTTACACAGCCTTTACAAAGTGTTGTGGCACTGGAGGGTAGTGCCGCAACCTTTGAGGCTCATATTAGTGGTAAGGTTTTGATTCATTCTTCTGAGATTTGTCACTAATTTCATTCCTAATGCTAAGAAAAATGATGGCACTTTTCATAGATCATAATTTGTTATGAATGGGTGAAGATGAGTGCTGAAATATGGATATATATCCATATCATACAGTGCTGAACAGCACATTTAAATGTACATGCATAAAAACACATACTGTGCTAATAAGTGAACTTCATATGGCCACAGAAAGAATAATCTCATTTGGATGATGACTGGGCAGAATTAGAAGTTAGGGTGCGAAAAACAGGGTTTATGCTAGTTCTTCCTAGACCTTCTGTTAAGCTTTACTCTAGCTAAGGTGTATTTCTACTTTCTGTGCCCCTAAGTTTACTTAATTCCAGAGTTCTAGGAGGGAGATTAAAAGCACAAAACCTAGGCCCCAAAGAGAGTAGAAAACCCTAGTATGCTAAATAATAGATGTGTATGGTGATCATGATGGTAGCACATGGCCGGATTAATATAATTTAAGTTGCCTATGCAATTTAAAGTTACCACGCAATTTAAAGTTACCACGCAATTTGAAGGATATTTGATTTCTCCAGTCTACCCAAACACCCTATCTTGAGCAAAAACACCATGCAAACCCCAGAGATAACGTTACCAGAGACCCAGCACTCTGTTCTAAGAGTGTCTCTGACCTCGGCAGTGACTAAGGAGAAATGACATGTGTTCCTGCTGGTGGAATTATATTGTCTTACAGACATTAGCAATGTGATGATCCACATACCACAAAGCACTACTCAGATGCTCTGTGACAGGTGCAAACACATGATCTGTGCAACTATAAAGATCTCTGACATCTATGGTCCATGTATTTCATCCCTTGGTCCCTTGGTACAACACTGGCTCATACAAGGTGTTTGAACATGTCCTGCAGTCTCCATCTGTGACATTTCTTCATGCCATGTTCTATTATTTGGCCCTTATTCTTCAATTAATTGCCCTGATTTTCTCATCCTGTTTCTACAGTGTAAATTTTCTGTGAAATTTTTTTCCACTTTTAAAATACTTATTATGAATACCTAGAAATATCATTAGAAAAAGTTAGGATGCTAGTATTACTATTCAATGTGTGATTTTGGCTAATTTCATTTGTGTGATATTATGGAGTACTTAGGATGGGTACTTGATTTCTTACTAAGTGAAGACAGAGCAGTATTTCTAATAGCATATGCCGTATTTGTATGTTAGTCTCAAATATCTTGTGAGTTTTGTTAGTTTTTTTTCACATTGTGAGATTCTGGTGTATCTGTCTTGCCCTAAAAAAATCCTCCAGCTTTGAAAGGTCTGACAGTGGCTTGGCATTTAGTTTTTCTATAGCATAAAAAACAGGAAAGGTGTTTTTATTGTAACTAATTCCATAAATAAAGGACTACACAGCTTTCTCCTGCTGTAATGTCTAACCTTTCTATCTGTCATTAATTATTGTGTTTAAAAATCAGAATTTTTCTCTATCTCTAATAACACTGATCTATTATATACAAGTCAAGTATTGATACAGAGCTATAGTTCAAATGTGAAGCACTCAGTTAATCTGAGGGTATCAAGAAGAGCTTAGCAACCACCTGAGATGCAATTTTGCTGTGTGTAAACTAGAACAAATGAAATGTGCTGCTGTATTAGACTGTGAATTAAGTGTCACATTACAAAGGGTTGATATCAGATGAATATACCCAGCATGTAACAGAAAGCACAGAACACACAAACCCTGTTATTAAAAGCAGCAAATGCCAGAGCAGCCAGGACACTGTCACAGCAGGAGTCCTACTGGGTCACCAGTGACTGAGGAGTCATGAGACAAGAGAGTCAGAAGTGTTGCTGGCATTGGAACTCTGCCAAGTTCATCTCTCCACTGTACTGATCAAGTTTGAATTTCTTCATAAAGAATCAACCTGTGCACTGCTTACCTTTTTTTGAACTGATATTTTCAGGTATTATCCAATGCAAGACAGCCTTTACATAATGCTTATTTTTAAAAGCAGCACACAGGTCATACACAAGCTGGGAGTCCCTCCCACATCATTGTCAGGAGAATCGTATTGAATACAATTACCTAAGAGGTGAATTTGAGGCACTTCATGTCAATTTTCTTCTTTTTGGCATTAAAGTTCAAAAAACCTCCAGGACAGTTTAAAATTGAAAAAAGATTGTTCTAATAATTAACAGTCAAATCATAGTGTATTTGGGACATGTAGAAGTAAATCCCTACTCCATATGGACCAGGCACATATACCTATAATCTGAGTTAGATCTTACCAGCTCTGTGACCTGGGACTAGCAGAATGCTAGCAGATTTGTGGAGTTGAGTTTTTAATATATACTTGGGCTCAGATTTCTAAAACTACTTCTAGCTTTGGATCCTTTGTATCAATCCCAGTTTGAGACATCAAAATAGACATTTTAAAAGTGCAGACCTTTTTAAACCTACCACAGAAACTCCCATTTTTGCTAATCATCATATAATACTACTGCAAGAAAATAGAACTTTTGACAAGGTTTCAAGAAATTCACAGTTGAGGACAGGTTTTGGGGGGTTGCCCAGCTTAAAACATTTTAAAACTAATTTTCACAAATATTTAAGAGCCATAACTCTGAATGATATCACTGGGGTCTGCTGTATACTCTAAGTTTATGATGATAATGCCCAAGTTGCCCTACACCAATAGCACAAAATTGAAGTATACCATCCCATCAGGACTGTTTGATATCTTCCATCTGTGAAATTAACAATGCTTAAATGTACTTTTACCCTTTTGATTTCTAATCCTCTCTAAAACTGTCCACATTCTCTTCCTGTGTCTATGTTTCTGTTTAACATTTCTCTAAATATCAGTGCTTTATTATAAGAATTGAAACTTTCCTAATCAAGTCTTATGGGAGTGCAGTCAACCAGTGAACGCTTCAGTCTCCATATCAGTTTCTCCTTCATTTAGTCCCACACAGTCATTTTCCTGGCACATTAAATTCCCTAGCAATGTACAGGTTTATAGGAAGGATACTCTAGAAAGGAAGTAGAATTCTGTGCACCTGGGATTTCCCAAAGCACAGACATTAGTACTGGGAAAATGAATTCATCTGTAAATGCAGCCTTAGATCTCATTCCTGAGCCCTCATGCTGTGCAACTGCTGATTTGGGTTGAGTGGAGATATACAAGAACTGAGTTTGCAAGGATTTTAATTTTGAAGAAATTATGTTCTAGGACTACAAAACAGACTTTGAGCTGGAACCTCATCTCCTTAAATTACCTGTTCTCCTTATGTGGTTCATTCAAGAATTTTACTTGTTCATCGAATGGATCTAAATTGCTCAATAAATTTGGCTAAGTAGAGCACTGAGAAGAGAATTTCCACAGGGAATCTGAAACAAAAAATCAGCTGTAATTGAGATTTTTCTGACCCAATGACTCTTGCTCATGACCCGGACAAAAAGGAGTAATACATTTGAACAACAGCTGATTTCAGATGACTGCAGTTGATGAAACTCAAAAACTTCTAGAACAAGAAATTAGAACCCTCAAAACTTTGCTAGCATTTGATTTTAATGTCTACTACAGACATTTCTATCTTTTTTCTGTCACTTTGTTTTCTAAAGCGTTAATACTGTTAGAACATACTCTTCATTTGGTTTGAAGTACTGATCTTTACATTATCTCCAGACTATTGGACTGGATAAATATGAACTATTATTGCAATCCTATTTAGCAATCCTATTTAATTACCTCACATGAATTAATTCATCCTCCTCCTGATTTTGATCTTCTTTTTGAACTTCTATTTCTTAATAAGATTGCTAAACACTACAGTTCTCTCATTATTCAAGTGATTTACTAAACACAGGAGCCAGTGCAGCTGCCCTATCGCTCTGTGCATTTTGGAGACCTTTCTAAAAGCAAATTCCTTTGCCACTGTGCCAATGGACATATATCTGTTCCTATGGGGTTATGCTCCACCGTAACTGTGTATACATGAGCGTGCATTCTGGTAATTTGTTATGTCTGGCATTTCATAATGTCTTAATCTCCATTTGTATTCCTTTTTCTGTAGGTTTCCCAGTTCCTGAGGTGAACTGGTATCGGGATGGCCAGGTTCTCTCTGCTGCAACTCTGCCCGGTGTGCAGATCTCGTTTAGTGATGGCCGCGCTAGACTGGTGATCCCCACCGTGACAGAAGCCAACAGCGGGAGATACACTGTGCAAGCCACCAATGGATCTGGGCAAGCGACTAGTACTGCTGAGCTGCTTGTCACAGGTACAGAGCAGCTAAAGCAAGGCAACTGCCTGCTAGCAGTGAGGGAGTGATGGAACTACTTCACATGATGAAATAGCTCAGATTTCAAGTACATGATCAGCAAAAAAATAGCAAACCACATTTCTTTCCCTAAGGCAGAATGTGGTTTCTAGAACCCTAGAATTCAGCATGTGTTCTCATCAGTAATGTCCAACAGTGTCCTTTACATTTTAACCATGTAAAGTTTAATCTGTATCTCGCAAGCTCTTATTCATGACTATAAGCTTCTGGCTCAGCTCTTATACAAGTACCTCCTTATGGTCTGTCATACTGGCTACACTGAAATTGCCCATAAAAGAAAAGATGAAATTCTGCAAGACCGAGCCATTAATGATATCTAATGGTAGCAATGATATTTAACAGAATAAGTCACACAAAGGGCCATACCAAGAGACTGCGCTTAATACCTATGGTTACAAACAATGCATCCGTAATTCTAGAAACACTTGCAATCATAGGTGTAATCAGAAATAATATTTTGAATGTTTCCGAAGGTACTATCATTTGTCAATAGCATGTGAAGAAGAAATACACCTCATGCACTTCTAGTAATGAAAGTATCTAGTACTTGATTTTTTTAACACACACTGTTGTTTTTCTATTTATTTCTTCAACAAAAATGCAGCTGGAACAGCGCCACCTAACTTCTCACAACGACTACAGAGCATGACTGCAAGACAGGGAAGTCAAGTTCGACTTGACGTGAGAGTGACTGGAATCCCTACACCTGTGGTGAAGTTCTATCGGGATGGAGTAGAAATTAAAAGTTCCCCCGATTTTAAAATTTTACACGAAGGAGACCTTTACAGCTTAATAATTGCAGAAGCATATCCTGAAGACTCCGGCACCTATTCCGTAAATGCCACAAATAGTGTGGGACGTGCTACTTCAACAGCTGAATTGCTAATTCAAGGTAACAGAGCTGAAATTGCAGGCCATGAAAATCAGTGCATTGATGGTAGTGGTGCAATATGCACCATTCATTGCAGTTATATCAACAAATTAATTTATAACTTCTTTCTTGAGAGTTATTAACTTGCTGTGAAAAAAGCCAGGGTCTTTGACAAAATTTACCAAAGATTTTTGTCTGAGATTTAAAAGGACATTTTCTCCAGAATGGGTCTTCTTTAAGCAGAGGATACAGTTGATGGAAAAAACATGGGATACCTTGAGTTGTTCTCATTTTGGTCTGTAAATCTCTCAAAGTTTTATTTGTAAGTTGGCTTTGATAGAATAGATATATTAGAGTGCATAACTGTACATTGTCTTGTGAAGGAGGTTGGTAAGGATGAAGACAGTTCTTAGAGAATCGCAGCGGGGAATCATGCCACCCAGAGCAGTCTTGCTTGGATTTCACCTCTGCCAGGCTTAGAATTTCTGTAATCATTTTAGATCCAGGACTAATATGAAGAATCTACAATGAATGTATTTTGTTTTGCTTTGTGTGAGTTTTTTTGTAATGATTTGGTAATGCAGTAATATTGTTTCAACTGTTTTCACAATTATCTGTCTGTAGATATTGAAGGCAAAACAGATGGAATTATTTTCCTCTTGTATATATAAATTTTTATATACTTGGAGTTGACCATTAATGTATTTCTCTGTTTATTGATTGTTGCCATATGCAATTTTTCTGACCATGTTTTCTTTCAAAAGGCGAGGAAGAAGCCGTTCCTGCTAAAAAGACAAAGACAATTGTTTCGACTGCTCAGATTTCACAAACAAGACAAGCCAGAATTGAAAAGGTAAAATTTTCAAAAACAAAGCAGGTATGGCTAAAATGTGGATGATTACTTCTACAGTACCTCACCCTAGTCTTCTTTCTCTTGTTTTTCATTGTAGAAGACTGAAGCCCACTTTGATGCCAGATCACTTACAAGTGTTGAGATGATTGTAGAAGGTACAACCCCTCAACAGCTCCCACACAAGGCACCTCCACGAATGCCTCCTAGACCTACATCAAAATCACCAACCCCAACCACTGCTGCAAAAGCACAAATGGCACGACAGCAATCACCATCACCCGTTAGACAATCACCATCACCTGTAAGACATGTCAGAGCACCTACACCTTCTCCAGTAAGGTAAAATAACTATTCTTTCAGGAAATATTGCTTTTGGAATCACTTTTACATATAGAAGTAATGCTGCAGAATGAGAGCATAGTATAAAGTGAAAGAAGGCACCGACTTATTAGTGACTGGGTTTATTCTGATGGTGAGCTATAATGTGCTATATTTGCCACTGCTATTGAAGTGTGGTTGCCTATGTAGACTTCTATCCACTGCTGTAGAAAATCCCATTTGATTGCTCTACATAGAGCCAAAGTAGCACTCACAGCTCCATTTCATGATGAAACCGAAAAAACCAGTAGAGCAGCTGGCCCTTGATTATTTTTGATGAACAGAGAAAAGAGTAATGATGCTGATGAGTGGCAAACAGAATGAAAGGATATGTAAAAAAAAAAATTGAGCTCACATTCCATGTATGCGCTGGTAATAATGACAGAAATAATACTTTGAAGGTAGGCAAACTAAATGTGGTTATGCAAAAATGAAGTTTATGTCTGTTGTGTAGAAAGTCTAGAGAGGGAAAGTGTGATTTAAAGAGCAAGGCTCAGGGTCTGGGAGACCCCATGAGGTCTGTGCTGAGGGGCAAGTGAAGCAAAGAGTGTTTTGGAAGTCCTGCAGTTCCAGTATCCTGAAGCACCCACATCATGGAAGGAATGTCTCCAAGCTGAATGCTCAGAAGAGCCCCATTTAATTTGCCAGAGCTGGGTGTGCTGGTGAATTTTACCCCACTGATAATAACTTGCAAGGACAGAAATAAATGGATCGACAGCAACTAGCAGTAACTAACTAACTGTATAAGTGAAAAAAGAATTCAATAGCGACATCTAGTGCACATAAGGAACTAGAACTTTGTTCTCCCTTGCTAGTCAGATTTAGTTTTTTCTAATGTGTTGTATGTCTAAATCTAAAAATTAATATGATGATGCTGCCCCCTACTGCTGCTATTTGTTAACGTTCTCTGGGAAATACAGCACAAAAAATTCCACTGACAGAAATTCCAAGCTAGAAAGCCTGTTTAAGAATTTTGGAAAATGCTTTAAAACTGTCTGCTAAGATTAGGACTGAATTTTTGGAATATCAAAATTTAGAAAGTAGCACTTTCCAAGTGGATGTAAATTATTGTGTCTGAGATCTGTAAATGTAAGTGTGGGGGAAAATATTAGGCATTGATAAGAAATTTGCCTGGACTATGGGTGAAACATGAAAATAAGATGTAGTACAGGACTACATCCAGTTATTTTGCTAGGTAGTTGCTGCATGATATTTTTATAAACATTGGTTACAGTTATCATTTTTTCTCTCTGCAAAGACTGGACTATGAATGTATTATGTTGCATTTATAACCTGTGAGCCTTTTGTATTATTCCTATTAAAAGAATTAGGCTAGAGCAAATGTAAAATCATGATGTATTTTTATATTTTAAATATATTTGATTGACTTTGCCACTTGTTCTTATTTATTTTTGGAAACTAAGCTACTACAAAAACATAAAGTTAGGAGAATGACAACAGTTACGCACAATATTAACAAAACAAGTTAGTGTAATTTACAAGTAGAACCTCTCAAAAATCTTTCTTAAAATCAAACTACACATAACTGGAGATACCCTATATGAGGACTGAGTTCAAGTTCAGGCTGAAGTTGTTGATACAGTTATCACTCTGTGGCAGTAGATTAATGATATTGATACTCTATTTTTTTTTTTTAATAGGTCAGTTTCTCCAGCTGGGAGAATCTCCACCTCACCTATTAGACCAGTGAAATCTCCATCTCCAATCCGTAAACCACATGCAGTGACAACAGCTGGGGCTGATGTCCTTCCTCCTTGGAAGCAGGAAGGATATGCTGCAACCACCGAAGCCCAGATGAAGGAAACAAGAGTATCTACAAGCACTACCCAAGTGACTGAAGAAAGATGGGAGGGGAGATACGGGGTTCAAGAACATGTTACCGTTACTGGCACTACCACTGGCGAGGTGGCCACTGGTGCTAGAGAGGTAAAGTCTGGTTTTGGAAAAAACATTGGGTTTGCTTTGTGTGGGGTCTCACCACTGCTGGATAGATCTGCTATATAGAATCTGAGAGGCTGTGTGTAAAACCATGTGTGCATCTGCTATTGAGAGAGTTCTGCTGCAGATACAGAAATGCTTCTTTGCAACATTCTGTCTCTGTTCTTGTTTTGTGCTTCTTCTGAATGTATGCAAAATATGGAAAAATGTCTTTTGATGTGACTAATATAGGTGAGAAAGGACAGTGAAAAAACAGCAGCTATTGCTACGGTTGTTGCTGCTGTGGATCAAGCCATGGTGAGAGAACCAGCTACAGGTGTTGCAGAGCAAACTTCTAAAAGGACAGCAATGACTGCAGTCCACGTTCAGCCTGTTCATGAGCAGGTAGAAATAGAGCACAGACATTCTATGATTTCCCTTTATCCCTTCATCCAACACGCAAACAAGGCATGATTCATTGTGAGGAATTAACAAGATATTACCCCGTGCCCTGCAAAAGCATGCATACTCATTTAGAACACTTAGACTGTACAGGAATGCTCAGGTTCACTTACACCATTGCATTCCATCATAACAGAATTGAACTAATTATTCTTTTTAAATTTAAGGATGCTTTCTCTGAAAGTGATCCTCTATTCTCTCTTTTCCTTTATTCTCTAACATTATTCTTACGATGACAAATTTTTTTCTCTAATAACTCATTTATAATTCCCCACTAGGAATAAAATAATTCTCCTGTAGTATTTTTCCTTTCCTTGAATTCCTCTCTTATTTTTCCTTCTCCTCTTAATTTGATGATCAATTTTTTTTTAATGAATTCTAAGGCTTTGGTTTCTTTTGTTTGTTGCTACAAAAATCAGATGAAAAAGGAGGCAATGGTAGTAGTTACCAGTGATAAAGCCACAAAACAAACAGTGATATCGAGAACTAGAGAAGGAATTGTAACTCAACAAGAACAAAGACACATCTCTCCTGAAAAGGTGAATACAGATTGTACCTGAGATTTTTATGCCCTACCTTGTTCAAAAATCTGATATCTCATACAAAAGACAAGCCTATGAAGAAGACAAATGCGATACTGTTATTATTTGTCCCTTTTATATATGTTCACCCTTCCAGTTTACAGCGCTATCATTTTTCTGTCTCTTCTCTAAGATTACTGTCTTTCTTACTTCACTTCAATTATTTATATCTAAGGATGTAATAAAGTTGCAAAATATTAACCTAGAAAAACTCCTCTTTTTTTCATATATTACATAGTAATTTATTAGATAGTATTCTTGATCATTTCAAGAATTGACGTGTAGAAACTAGCTCTCAAATTTTATTGAGGGGTGGGGGTGAGGAGGTGTGTTTTGATATTGTCTCTGAGCTAGTCATTTGTAGCCTGCTTTGTTTGTTGGCAGCACAGGGGATCAGAAAAAAGGAGAAAAAACTCATTCTGCATTGCAGTCAATTTTGAAAATACCCATGCGGGATTCTAATTCAGATTATTTTAGCATGTATTTTATCAGAAAAAATGTGATTTATGGAAGATGAGCTTTTATAGCCAATGTTACATTTGCGTTATAGTAGAAGTGTAACCTCTCTTTAAAGCACTGAGAAACAGAAGTTCACCTGGCACTTGAAATTTTGTCAAATGAAAGTTTCATAAAAATTATTTTTAATATCCTATACTTTCTCAAAGTGTTTATAATGCAGGACAGTTTTTCTCTGAGCCAATTCTTTTAGTACTGCTTTCAGTAGCAAACCAAGCATTTCTGCAATGTTTAATTTTTTTATGCTAAATGATTGTTGTTATTATTGTTGTTTTATTATTTTTATGTTATCATGTTGTTATTGTTGCTTCTAGACTAGATGATTTCAAAATACAGAATGTGACATCTTTGTTCTCTTCAATTTCTATGCTCTTTTCCAAATATATTGAAAATCACATACCTTATACTTAAAAAAAAAAAATATATAAAGTTCTTTATTTGTAAATGCCCAGGTGAGAAAAGAACCAGAGAAAACTCCAGTACCGACAGTAATAATTGCCACAGACAAAGCCAAAGAACAAGAAAGAATAACAAGAGCTAGAGAAGAAATATCTACGAGACATGAGCAAGTGCACATTGCTCATGAACAGGTAAATAAGCGTTATAATCTTTAGTTTATTGAGATACTCTGGTTTGTAAAATCTGTTAAATAACTTTACTGTCCTTCTTTATGAAGTGAAGACTACTAAACAAAAACTTTGTGAAACACAGTATTCCAGACCAAAATCTCTGCAGGTCCACTTCTACTGACCTGATAGCAGCTCTGTCTGCAAAGGAGCGCAGCAGCCCTTGTTACAGATCCTTCAAGCGTTAGGGCTTTTATTGCCACAGCACACAGAATTGCATCTGATGCTTAATGACAAATTTATCTTTGAAGGTAGATTTCTGAATATAAATTTTGAAGGTTACTTTTCCTGGTATGATATGGTAGTGTGGAGCTTGATTTAATGAAGTTCATATTTGAGGATTGATCTGTTAGACCATATTGTGGAACTACTCAGCTGATGTGGGTTAGCTATTAAGTCAATAATACTAAGTTCTATGCAAACAGTTTCTACAAAGCATATTTATATATTACAAACCAGGAAGCATAAAGTTTCTTTTCTCATTGAAATAAAAATTAGTGCAACATCTTAATGACTTTGCATGAACTTCTCTCAGTTAGCATATAAGATGGGCTGCAACTTGGGGGTACAAATACATTATTCCAATTCTGAAGTCATGTTTCTTTCTTCTTGATATACATTTAGAAACATTATCCTGCTTTCCAAAAAAGTTGTGCAATCTTGACAACAGGCATAATCAATTACTATTATTTTTCTTTACCATAAAAAATAGATAAGAAGGGAAGATATGAAACCTTCAGTACCTAAGGTAGTAATTTCTACTGATAAACCTAAAGCACCGGTCATAATATCGAAAAGTAAAGAAAGAGTTGCCACCAAACAAGAACAAGTGAGCATAACACGTGAAAAGGTGAATAGCACTGTTATAACCACATCTGGGTTTTATCCTTTCTTCTTTACAAACCTCCTCCTTTCCTCAAAAAATACTAACTGTACATTTCCAGCTCATTATTTTCTAAGATTATTCC
Organism: Phainopepla nitens; assembly: GCA_013400175.1. NCBI lineage: Eukaryota > Metazoa > Chordata > Aves > Passeriformes > Bombycillidae > Phainopepla > Phainopepla nitens. The sequence continues at coordinate 624,868 of VXBQ01016507.1, read as the reverse complement.
ACTTACAAACTTTTAGATCTACTGATAATTAGACTAAATTTTTTCACCTTGATCTTCTTCTCTTTTTTCTATTAATAGGATGCTCATAATTATCTTCTGACTGATATTTGGAATGGACTGACTGACTCCTGAAATGCACTTTAACTTTTTTTTTAATCATAATTTTTATTTAAATAGGTGGAAGGGTATAACAATACTGATCACTATACACATAACACAGAAATGTGTGCAGTGCAGTGCACAAGGATCTATCCCTTCAATCTTCCTTCCCTGTTCCCATTTCAGAATGTTTTCTCATTGTTCAAATATCTTTCAAGACTGAATGTAACTGAAACTTTTATTTCTGCTATAAAAACTAGATTAAAAAGGAAGCTGAGACAACTACTGTAGCTACAAAAATAGTTGCAACTGCTAAAACCAAAGCACAAGTCACAGTGTCCAGAAGTGGAGAAATAATTACAGCCAATACACTGTTACAATCTGGTTTAACTGCAAACCTTATGTTTTAAGACTTACTTTGGTACAGCAGAATGCTATCAAATTAATTCCTGAAAACATACCCATTCAGTGGGATGATTGTCAAGTAATAGAGTCTGTATGATTAAGTTTCTAGTGCTGAAGAGGTTTATATCCCACCCTGCTAGGAAATGTCACACTTTAGGCAACAGTCTGATTTCTCCATGACAGTCTCCTCTCTATCAGTGGCTTTTAAGTAATGCTTGTTCAAATTTCTGACTCTGCAATCTTTTTTCTACTTGAGGATTCCTTATAACTTCACAGTTGTCAGATGAAACAACCTCTCTTTATTGAGATTTGAATGGTTCTTTGAACAATACAAACTTTAACATGCATTCATGTCTGTCCAGTTTGTTACTTATGACCATCAGACAATTGTTGGCATTGCTTTGTTCCAGTAGGATTCCCACAGTAGGAAAGATCTGCAATACAGCCAGGAACTCTTACATGCGGAAGAATAGCGTGTTGACAGCAGCTGTTATTTAAAATCTGTCTACTTACAGTGTAGTACATTCATAAAATACTCCTAATAAAATATAAGTAAATGACTGAAGAGCATAAAACTCACTCAGAATAGTCAGACTGCTAGGTGAGTTTAGTCCCCTGTTATATGATGTAAATTTAGGGCCAAATTCAAAACAGTATTAAAAAAAAAGTTTCTGAAACCGACACTAAGAGGTCTCTGTTACCTAAACACTACTTTAATAAGAAAACAACATCTCTGTAAGCAACCACATTTTGGCCTCACCAAAGTAATTTTAGTTTAAGCTGGTAATGGTTTTAAAATCAGTATGAAATTATCTTCTAGGGGTTTTTTTCCCCATTTACAAGGCATACATATCATATGCTCTGTTGCTACATCCAGATAAGTCATGACAGTAATAAAAAACAGTAGTAGTAGTCACTATTATCTACTGTTGGCTGACTGTGCAGAAGTTTGGACACCAATAAAACAGAAGTTGACAGTATTTGTGAGTTATTAGAATCAAATAGAAGTCCTGATACAAAAGCATTTTTTCTAAATTATCAGAAATCTTAGTCTCCCTTCTTTTGTAATAGCCTTTAAAATAGATCAGCACTATTAACAGATATATTAACAAATATAGATGAATTAACAGATATACCTGATGTAAAAATTTTTATGGGCCTGTTTCTTAATAAATACGTTCACATCAGATGCTAGATGCATTTTTTACATCTACAAGAGTTATATGGAGCTGATGAGCATACTTTAAAACTATGCGCATATTTACATACTCTTAAGACAAGAGGACACAAATATGGCTGTAAAGTATCAAAATTGGGCTTGCAGACAAATGTTGATATGTATAAAACACAGAAACACAGATATATTCTGAATATGCAGAGACAGCACTTGGAGAATACATTTGCATTTGAATTTTCTTATCCTTAAGTGTATTTACAGGTACATACTTTTGATCATTTCATTATGATTTTTGCATAACCGTACAACGCCTCTTTGGAACATACTGAACGTTGTAACTCCTTAGCATATAGATAAGTTTTCCATATAATGACGAATGTGTGTATAAATTCTGCTGATGTTATCTGTAGACTCAAGCTGGGAAAAAGGCTGAAGCTGTAGCTACAGTCGTTGCAGCAGTTGATCAGGCACGTGTTCGATCACCCTGGCAACCAGAACAAGTAGACGAAGCTTATGTGAAGGAGAAAACTTTGGAATATGGTTATAAAGAGCACACTGTAACAGACCGTGTTTCTGAGGCCCCAGCAGAACGTCACATTGTCACCAAAGAAGTCAAAACAGTCTATGTTCCTCCTGAGAAACATATCTCAGCTCCTGAAAAGCAGGAAGTTCACATATCAAAAGAGGTTAGACTATTTTATACATTACACTCTTTACCAGAAACTCTGTCCCAATGAAATCCATGTCAGTTTAAAGAACAGCATCGCTTTCAACAACTTTTTTCATTACTTTGTGTAGATAAAAAGAACAACAGAACTTGAGAGAACAATTCATGTTGAACCACCGCGACCTCGCACAGCAAGTCCTCACTTCACGGTCTCCAGAGTTGCTGTTCCTAAACCAGATCATACGTATGAGGTAAGCTGAAGTTGTATCCAAGAGGAGCAGCACACTCATTTTCAATAGCCAGTAGGTCACCCACTCAATTTGACTTTTTCTCCCACACTCCAGTATGGTGCTTCCCCAAGACAAAGAGTTGTATGCTCCTTGTAGTTATTTTTGTTGGCTTGTTTGACTAATAAAGAACACTAATGTAAACAGACAAATGAATTCCTAAAATATAATTTGTTGTTATTTTTTTCTTATTTAAACAGTCCTATAAACCGTTTGAGGATGCAGCTTCAGTACTTAATGACATATAGTGAAATTGTAGATATTTGTCATTGAAGTTATATTTTTTAAAGAGCAGAAGTATCCCTCTTTAATCTTATGTGCATCAGTTCACTAACACACTTTTTTTTCTTCCTTTCTAATTAATACATGCTAAGCTAATTTTTTAAATAGAAAATATACAGACTGACTGCATAATATAATACCATCTGTTTTAAATATTATTCTTCCATTCTTCTGTTGGACATAATATTAAAATTTTCCAGTTAATTTTCTCATTCAAGCACACTTTTTCTCTTCACCTGGAATTTGAAAACTATTTTCCCCTAAATATATTTAAAGACTTTTATAAATATTTTTATCAAACACTTATTTATTTTTTAAAAGTTATTCCATCTATAATAAGATTATGAAATATTTTCAATTATTTTATTCATTGGAAGTTATAACATTAGTAGTATTCTTTATTGCAATATTAGACTGATTAAATGGAAATCTAAGGTTTCAAATGAAGAAACAGAGACAACATTACTTGTGCTGGGCTTAAGAGCATCTTGACCATTTGAAGATCAAATTCTAAAGTGAAAAAGAAAATATTTAAATATTAGACAGATCAAAAATAATACACGGATATTATATCTCCAGTATTCTACTACTGCAATCTAAAAATACTACTCTTTTTTTTTTTTACATATAGCTTTTGCAATGTCAAAACCAAGTAACTAAGGAAGCAACTGCTGCGTATGCAATCTGCTCAAGACAAAAACAACAATAAGAAAAGAACAAACAAACAAAACAACAAAGCTGTAATTTTTCTTCTGTTCCCTAGGTTTCAATAGCTGGATCTGCCATGGCTACTCTGGAAAAAGAGTTGTCAGCTACTTCTGCCGCGCAAAAGATCACCAAACCTGTGAAACCACCTCAGCTAAAGCCTCATGAAGTCAGGACAAAGGCAGAGCCAGTTGCCCCTCCACAGTTTCCCTTTGGGGAGGCTGCTGAAACGTACAAGAGTCACTATGATGCTGAGACTAAAAAGGAGACAAGCATTAAAAGTGAAGCAGTGAGGACAGAGCACTTGATGCTGCATAAAGAAGGTGAAGCAAAGGTATGTTTTTAAGCAAATTTCTGTCACTTTGACTGACTTTCATCTTAAAAATATGGAATAACCTCTCTTTTTTGCTGTCTTCTTATCACAAATTTCCACTTCTATAGCATTCTGTTGCCCTTTTTAAAAATTCGTTTTACACAAATCCTTGTTAAGAACCTAATATTTACTCATGATGTGCAAAGAGTTCACATTACCTGTTTTATTTTCTTATTTAAATTACGCTGTCCATGTCCTTGACTTTTTTCATTATTGTCCTCTAAACAACCTAGATGACAGAAACTGCCAGAGTTCCTGTGCCTGCAGAAATCCCTGCTACTCCACCCACCTTAGTCTCAGTAAGTAATTTGTATGTAGTGTAGGGGAGTTACACTAGATTGTCACCCATTCTGTTTTCTAATTTTTGTTGCTTAATACTTAACCATTAAAAATTTGCTTTGTTTAATCTTTTTAACTTTGTATTAGATTTACTCAGCCATATAATTTATCTCTGATACGACGTCTTCTTGATGTCTTTTATGGTAGTGATTCTTCACATTTATGCCACACAATAGGTTGATTTATCTTATAAATGTGAACCTACATTTTCATTTTTTTAATAGCAGCAATGTTTAGAGACCCTAAAAGCCAGTTTCTAATACTTTCCTTTGGAAAATGCCTTTTTCTTTTCCTGCATACATTGCTCCACAGAACACTGTTTTGAACTAGACATTAGATTTTCCATTCAAATAGATTTTAGATATTTAAGTACCTGTTTAGTATTGAAAATGTATACTGACTGTAATACTTATTTTTTGTCATACAGGGCCTCAAAAATAAGACTGTGACTGAAGGTGAGTCTGTCACTCTGGAGTGCCAAATATCTGGTCATCCTCAGCCTACAGTGACGTGGTACAGGGAAGACTACAAAATTGAGGGCTCAATGGACTTCCAGATCACTTTCAAATCAGGACTTGCTCGCCTTGTGATTCGTGAAGCCTTTGCAGAAGACAGTGGAAGATTTACCTGCACTGCTACCAATAAGGCTGGGAGTGTCAGCACTTCTTGCCATTTACATGTGAAAGGTGAGTATATTCACAGAATCACAGAATTGTTAAAGTTGGAAAAGACCTTAAAGAGCATTGATTTCAACCATTAACCCAAAACTGCCAAGTCCACTGCTAAACTGTGTCCCTAGGTGCCACATCTATGTGTCTTTAAAATACCTTCAGGGTGGAGAAGATATTTAAAAGTCAGCCCCAGATGACTCATGGACAACCTGTTCCAATGCTTGATAACCCTTGGTAGCCTTTTTGGTGGAAGATTTCCTAATATTCAAACTAAACCTCCCTTGGTGCAACTCAAGGACAGTCCCTCTTGTCACTGTAGGAAGTTAATAATTTTGTTAACTGTATATTACTTGTAATCCATCTTGGACATTTAAATCACATGGCTTTAGTTGTATGCCGGGGTTATTAGGTAAAAGGCTGTAAGAATGTTAAGAAAAGGCTGATAATGGGCCGATAATAGGAGACTCTTAACTTGATTTCTCGGTGGAACTAGCCCTCTGAGCCAACTAACTATTTACTCTTACTGTGTCAACTAAAGTCATTGTTTAAGGCCTATTAAGGTGTTTTAAAATCTACTATATCAAATTTGCCTTGCAGTTACTGAAGAAATTGAGACTCGAGAAACCATTACGGAGAAGGCTGCTACAGAAGAGAAACGGTAAAGTTACTTTTCTAAACAGACTGCTCCTACTGCAGTCATTACATTCTTGCTTTCTGTTTTATGAGAGCTTCAGACATCAGCTCACTTACCTGCACTGAAATCTTATTTCAGCTATGTGGAGACAAAGGACATTGTAATGGAAGATGTCTCTGCTGCAGCAGAGGAAGTATCGGGAGAACCCATACCTCCTTTCTTCATAAGAAAACCCACGGTGCATAAATTAATTGAAGGTGGGAGCATTATTTTTGAATGCCAAGTAGGGGGCAACCCAAAGCCACATGTCTACTGGAAAAAAGGCGGAGTTCCTCTAACGACTGGCTACAGGTATATTTCAAATACAATGCCCAAAATCCATCTTAACATAATATTTATGCATATTTAATTGGCAATGTCATAATTTGACTCCTTCACTTATGCTGTGCCAAATAACATCCTGATTTCTGGGAAATAAGTGATTTTTTTAATGTAAAAATTATAGGCTCATGTCTTATTGTGTGACTTTAAAAGGTTGTTAAGTTTTAAAATATAAATATTCAAAAGACTATAAAATGAGATATATGTTATACTTATAAACAAATCAGGAAGAAGTTTTGTATTTGTTTTATTCTGTCTGTGCAATGTTAGCATTCTCTCTATGTAAGTCTTGTCTGTAGAAAGCAACATACTTTCCAGCTGAAAAAAAATATTACATTTGTAGCATTCTTGAAACAATCGTGTTATGATGACCCATACTAGGACAAACTGTGTGCGCACAGAATATAGCATTATATAGTGTCTGATAACCAGACCTCTGATATTTCAGTGCTGGTGTTTGGATCCTAGTTATTTAGTGACAACAAAAAGAGAGCTGACCAGTATACTCTAGTTTCAGCATGGTTATTTTCCATATGCTGCTCTGTATGCTCCTTCATTCAGTGAGAACTGCCTGCAAAAGTTTCTCTTTTTGTGCCTTGTACAAGTTAGGAGTGTGTCTAACTGTCAATAAAAACAATTTGACTAAAAAGTCTGTCCAGAATTATCAAAACTTTTTACTTTTATGTTTTCTATAGATACAAAGTGAGTTACAAAAAAGAAACCGGGGAATGCAAACTTGAAATTTCCATGACTTTTGCCGACGATGCCGGAGAATACACTATTGTTGTTCGTAACAATCTTGGAGAAGCTTCTGCAACGGTCTCCTTACTAGAAGAAGGTACATTTTAGATTAAGGAAATGGGAACAATATTTCTTAAAAATAACTTCAGAATGGAAAAAAATATTTTAAATTGTGATGCAGATTCTTTGCAGCTTAGTTTATTCAGTTCAAGAAACATAAAGGGAGATATGATGCGTCCGTTTCTGCAAGACAGAGTATCTGACATCAGGGCCTTGAAGGACTTTATCCTTTGCTAGAACATGTAGCTATAGGAACCTTCCTCTGTTGACATGCCATGTTCATGACAAGATATTCAGAGAGCGATGTGGGAAAAGAAGGTTAATCAATTAATAAGTTGTTATCTTAAAGGAAAAGAAGCTAGTTTAATTTTTTTATTTGTCCTGTAAAAATGCACAAAAATTTTCAGGAGATAGTCATGGGGAAGAAATTGTAAAATAATCTCTGCAGATGCTTCCGCTTTGAAAACTAGGACATCTAAATAGTACAGGAAGAACTTCAATCTGTCTATAGAAAGTTCCTCTTAATACGCCAGCCTTTGCATTTTGTTGTTGTTTGTATTTATTGGCTAAACACATAGAAAATCTGCTTGAATCAGCAAAACCAGTAAAATAAGTTTGTACTTGTTTTCTCTGTTCAATCCAGTGAAAACCAAAAAATTTATCAAAATTAATCTGTTCTCAATTCTTAGCTGATTACGAAGCCTACATAAAATCGCAACAAGAAATGATGTACCAAACTCAAATGACTGCATATGTACAGGAACCTAAAGTGGCTGAGGTAGCCCCACCCATTTCCTATGGTGACTTTGAAAAAGAGTATGAGAAAGAACAAGCTCTAATTAGGAAGAAAATGGCAAAAGATACAGTGATGGTCAGAACTTTTGTAGAAGATGAGGTATGTCTATCCCTCCATATTAATTTTAGGTACTGACATTATACCATACAAGTAATTTATTTGCAATGTCATTATTTGACACAAAAAACTAATGATCTTGCTTTTCTGTATAGGAATTCCATATTTCTTCTTTTGAAGAAAGACTTATCAAGGAAATTGAACTCAGAATTATTAAGACAACCTTACATGAACTTCTCGAAGAAGATGGAGAGGAGATGATGGTTGATATTTCTGAATCTGAAGCTGTAGAAGCAGGATTCGATTTAAGATTAAAGAATTACAGAACCTTTGAGGGGACAGGAGTTACCTTCCATTGCAAGACATCTGGATATCCATTGCCAAAGGTACCCCAAATCTGTATGACTTTTTTTTTTTTTTGTAAATCATTTGATGCTCTACTTGAAAAAAATCCCTTAATATCTCATTGTCATAGGAAACAACAACTCTCAAAAGAAATCCAGTTTTCTGATTTAATATCAAGCTGAATTTTTCTTTTGTCTCTTAAGAGAATAGAGTCAGATTGGTTAACCAGTTCAGAGATAGGCTGGATTTACCAATTAAGTTGGTCTTGATTCTGAGTGTCTCTGAGGCAGCCAAGACCAGTGGGGAACACAGTAGCAGTCCAGTCAAGGTTATTTTGCTCCTCATCAAAATGGGCCTTATATGTTTCTAGCTCCAAAACTCGTGTTTCAGTTTGCTATGCGAACATCTTGCACTAGTCTCACCTATTTCAAGTAAACATGCTAATGTTTAACACATCTGTGTGGGCTGTGATGTTTTTCAGCTGAAAAATAGCAACTAGTAACGTCTTGTATGTACGAGTCATTACTGGATCTTTGTCTTCAGGAGAGTTCACATAGCAGTCTACTGTTTCTTTCTGTGCAGGTGGCATGGTACAAGGACGGCAAACGTATAAGGCATGGAGAGCGCTACCACATCGAACTTATGCAAGATGGCAGCGCCACTCTGCGTTTACCTGTTGTTTTACCTGAAGATGAAGGAATTTATACTGTCTTTGCCAGTAATATGAAAGGAAATGCCATTTGCTCAGCAAAACTCTATGTTGAGCCAGTGGCACCTACTGCAACTCCAGGTTATATGCCAGGACCTGAAGTTATGAGAAGATATAGGTAGGTACAAAAAATATCATTTTACAAGATTTCAATCTGCTGTGATAGTCCAAAAGCTTATTACATAGCAGTTACATAAGCTTAAGCTATTGGAGTTTGCATACTTCTAGAACAGTTCTGAATGCTGTTTTCATGATTCATATAGATTTACATGTTAACTTTTTGTCTGGTTTTCCCTTTTAATGAGCAATGCAGTTCCCAGAGTATAATCATTCACATGCATTTCCAGCCACAGTATCAGATTTACAAGCTCAATAACCATATTTATTTGTTAAAGTACTCCTGGTTTTGAAAAAATATCTTCTGCACTTGGAGTTTTAGCATGGTGTGCAAGTATTTTTCCTGCCCTTGAAAGAGCTGTATTTCTGTGACATAAAAATTAAGCATTACCATGTCCTGTGTTCAGTCTCCATACACATACACACCATGCACAAATGTACACAGGATTGCACTATCCTATTTTCATCTGTGCACTATCCAAAACCCAACAATTTCCTCGGCCGTAGTGTATCCTAACACTACTCAGGTCTACAAACTCCTGTCAAAAACCTAAAGAAAATTGACTACAAATAAAAATTAATTTTTCCCAATTTCTCACATAGATAAATTGGCCAAACCCTTAAAAATAAATTATGAGAAAGGCAAAGGCTGAAATCTGTTTATCATGTCAGTCCACTGCTATATGGCATTGCCATACACATCTGTCTTATCCTTTCCTTCCAGGTCTATGTCTCCGCGGTCTCCAAGCCGGTCTCCTGCCCGCAGTTCTCCTTCCCGTTCTCCTGGCCGGAGATTAGAAGATACTGATGAAGGACAACTAGAGAGACTATATAAGCCAGTTTTTGTGCTGAAACCAACATCATTTAAATGTTCACAGGGGCAAACAGCACGATTTGACTTAAAAGTTGTTGGCAGACCTATGCCAGAGACATACTGGTTCCATAATGGTATATCAGCCTCATTTTCATGAATAAATAATCTTTTAAAAAGTCTTTTATGTCTCATTGAAACTGTTTTGATTGCAACTGTTTTCTTTTCATGTGTATTTGCAGGCCAACAAGTGATTAATGACTACACCCATAAAATAGTGATTAAAGAAGATGGCACCCAGTCATTGATCATTGTTCCTGCAATGCCTGAAGACTCTGGAGAATGGGCTGTCATTGCTCAGAACAGGGCAGGCAAAGCTTCAGTCTCAATGACACTAACTGTAGAAGGTATCTTCTGTATTTTCTATTATATTCTGAATATCATATTATTTCTACCAGTCTGATAGGTGTTTCTTATTTAAAACAACGGCTGCATCATTTTCTCTTGTGATAACTTACATTTGCTCTTTTAGCTAAGGAAGACCTAGTCAGACCACACTTTGTGGAAAGGTTGAGAAATGTCAGTGTGAAGGAGGGCTCTAGACTGGAGATGGCAGTGAAAGCTACTGGTAACCCTAATCCTGACATTGTATGGCTCAAGAACAGTGACATCATTGTGCCTCATAAATATCCCAAAATAAAGTAAGGATTTTTATTATTTTTCAATCTATTAAAATTTAAATAAAATTTAGATTTCATTTTATTTCAAATACTTTATATAAGTTAAGTAGTAAATAACTTCCATCCTGCCAAATGCTTCCTACAGGTTCACAGAAGGGATTCACTAGGGGCTTTTGCATTGCAGCAAGGATTACAGATATGAAATATCTTGTAGGATTTGCTCCATTTTTTTTCAACCTATGTTTTCATATAGCTTTTATTCTGCAAAGCCATTATTTTGGCTTTGAGATACTGCCACAGAATTTAGGACTGGTTTTTATTATTTTTCTCTGTTTGATTCTTAAGCACTGCTCTCCCAAACATGAATAATATAAACACAATGTCTGCTACCTCCATAGATACACCTTTGGAGGCTTTGAACTAACTTGGAAGAAGGGCAAAATGAATGACAAAGAAGGGGAAAAATAGTTAAATTTTTTTCCATATTTCAGGATTGAGGGAACAAAAGGGGCAGCTGCCCTTAAAATTGAATCTACTGCCAGGCAAGATGCTGCATGGTATACTGCTACTGCTATCAATAAAGCTGGGCGGGACACTACCCGCTGCAAAGTAAATGTTGAAGTTGAACACACAGAACCTGAACCAGAAAGGAAATTAATAATTCCAAAAGGAACTTACAAAGCCAAGGAAATTGCAGCACCAGAGTTAGAACCTCTCCATCTGCGTTATGGTCAAGAGCAATGGGAGGAAGGAGATCTCTATGACAAAGAAAAGCAACAGAAACCATTTTTCAAGAAGAAGCTCACATCTTTAAGGCTCAAACAATTTGGACCAGCACACTTTGAATGCAGGCTTACACCAATTGGTGACCCAACCATGGTGGTGGAGTGGTTGCATGATGGCAAACCCTTGGAAGCAGCTAACAGACTCCGCATGATCAATGAGTTTGGGTACTGTAGCCTGGACTATGGGGTAGCCTATTCCAGAGACAGTGGAGTGATTACTTGCAGAGCAACTAACAAATATGGTACAGACCATACATCTGCTACTCTGATTGTGAAGGATGAGAAAAGTCTTGTGGAAGAATCCCAGCTGCCAGAAGGCAAAAGAGGACTCCAGCGAATTGAAGAGTTAGAAAGAATGGCCCATGAGGGTGCTCTGCCTGCTGTTGCACTGGACCAAAAGGAAAAACAAAAACCAGAAATCGTTTTGGTTCCTGAACCTGCAAGAGTCCTTGAAGGAGAAACAGCACGATTCCGCTGCCGTGTGACTGGCTATCCTATGCCCAAGGTCAACTGGTACCTCAATGGACAGCTCATCCGTAAAAGCAAAAGGTTTAGACTCCGTTATGATGGGATCTACTACCTGGATATTGTGGACTGCAAATCATATGACACAGGAGAGGTGAGAGTCACTGCAGAGAATCCAGAAGGCTTTATTGAACATAAGGTGAAACTTGAGATCCAGCAGAGGGAAGACTTCAGATCTGTTCTTCGTCGTGCTCCTGAGCCCAAACATGAGCCTATAGTTACAGAACCAGGGAAACTTCTCTTTGAGGTACAGAAGGTAGACAAACCCACAGAGGCAACAACCAAAGAAGTGGTGAAGCTGAAAAGGGCTGAAAGAATCACTCATGAAAAGCTTTCAGAGGAATCTGAAGAGCTGCGTAGTAAATTCAAGCGCAGGACAGAAGAGGGTTACTATGAAGCCATTACAGCTGTGGAACTTAAATCTCGCAAAAAAGATGAATCATATGAAGAAATGTTAAAAAAGACAAAAGAGGAACTTCTTCACTGGACCAAAGAGATTCCAGAGGAAGAGAAGAAAGCACTTCCTCCTGAAGGTAAAATCACCATTCCAACATTCAAACCAGAGAAGGTGGAGCTTAGTCCAAGCATGGAGGCTCCCAAGATACTTGAACGAATTCAAAGCCAGACTGTAGCCCAAGGAACAGACGTACACTTCCGTGTGAGAGTGGTGGGAAAACCTGATCCTGAATGCCAGTGGTTCAAAAATGGAGTTCAGATTGAAAGGACTGATCGTGTGTACTGGTACTGGCCTGAAGATAATGTTTGCGAATTAGTTATCAGAGATGTGACTTCTGATGATTCTGCCAGCATCATGGTGAAAGCAGTCAATATAGCTGGTGAAACTTCTAGCCATGCATTCCTGTTAGTACAAGGTAATTTCAACTATTTTACTCATCCTACTGCTCATTATAGCATGCTAAGTCTGTTTGGTCATTTTTGGGCATTATTGATTGTTATATACTGTTTTGCAGCTAAGCAGTTAATCAGCTTCACCCAGAAGTTACAAGATGTTGTTGCTAAAGCAAGAGACACCATGGCAACATTTGAATGCGAAACATCAGAGCCCTTTGTCAAGGTGAAATGGTTTAAGGATGGAATTGAGATTCATTCTGGAGACAAGTACAGGATGCACTCAGACAGAAAGGCTCACTTCCTTTCTGTATTAACAATTGATATGTCTGATGCTGATGACTACAGCTGTGCACTGGCTGAAGATGAATCTGTAAAAACCACTGCAAAGCTTACTGTTGAAGGTAAGAAGCACACAGCTCAGTACCATGCCCCACTATTAAAATGAAACCACCTTCAGAAAGAAATAAAACTATTTAAACAGATATCTAACACCCTAAGAAATGTGGAGCTGCTTTCATACTTTTGGAATCCAGTATGAAAATACAGAGATGTGTTTATGTAAAATGGTTACACTATATATATATATATATTCCCTTAGTCTCATTTAATAGCAGGCTTTTTTCTTCAGGAATAAGCTAATCAATTTTATTCACAAATGTAATTATTTGCCTTTAGGTGCTGCAGTTGAGTTTATTAAAGAACTTGAGGATGTTGAAGTGCCAGAATCCTTATCAGGTGAACTTGAATGTGAGGTTTTCCCAGAAGATGTGGAGGGGAAATGGTATCATGGTGATGTTGAACTCACTTCTAGTCTTAAATACGTGATTGCATCCCGCCGTGGTCGCCAGATCCTCACTATTAAAGATGTTAATAAAGATGATCAAGGAGAGTACAGTTATGTTGTTGATGGAAAAAGGACTCAATGCAAACTGAAGATGAAGCGTAAGCATTTCTTATATTGTCTATATACTACAGATTTTCTATATTATAACATGCATTAGAGCTATATCATTGTATCCTGTAATGCTTTAATGTTAAATATTCTGCCTTTTATAAGTATTAATTAAGTTAATTTAATTCCACAGCTCGTCCCATGGCAATTCTTCAAGGACTTACTGATCAAAAAGTCTGTGAGGGAGATATCGTGCAACTTGAAGTCAAAGTCTCCCTAGAAAATGCAGAAGGCGTCTGGATGAAAGATGGCCAAGAAATTCAATCAAGTGACCGTATTCACATTGTATTGGATAAACAATCACATATGTTGCTCATAGAAGATGCCACAAAGGAAGATAGTGGAACTTACTCTTTTAGTGTTCCTGATCTTGAGCTGTCAACCACTGGACAGATCACAGTGTACAGTAAGTCACTATGATGATTCTGAAGGTGTGTTTGATTTTTGGCTCCTGTAAGATTACTTTTTAAAGGCACAGTTTTTCTCACAATGAATATTTTTGTAACTTGGCAGGTGTGGAAATAGTGGTGCCTCTAAAAGATGTTCATGTAATTGAAGGAACAAAAGCCATCCTTGAATGCAAAGTTTCAGCACCTGATGTGTCCTCCTCAAAATGGTACCTAAATGATAATCAAATAAAGCCTGATGAACGTGTGCAAGCTGTATGTAAAGGCAATAAACAGAGGCTAGTGCTCACCAGAACCTACGCATCAGATGCAGGACGCTATAAACTAATGGTTGGCAAAGTGGAAACAAGCTGCAATGTCACAGTTGAAGGTTGGTCTCTTTTAAGATGCACAGTTCTTTGTGAAAGAATTTCTTTGGAAAAAAAAAACCTAGTGCAAACAACTAATAAATTTATTATTTATTCTTTTTATAGAAATTGAGATTATTAGAGGTCTTCATGACATCACCTGCACTGAAACACAGAATGTGTCCTTTGAGGTTGAGCTCTCCCATTCAGGGATTGATGTAATTTGGCATTTCAAAGGCCAACCCATACAGGCTGGTCCTAAATATAAAATTGAAGCACATGGCAAAATATATAAATTGACAGTGGTGAAGATGATGAAAGATGATGAAGGAGAATATGTCTTTTATGCTGGAGAGAAGAAAACATCTGGGAAGCTTATAGTAGCAGGTTAGTAAGGTTAAAGTCCAGGGTTCTGGGATTTAGAAAGTACCCAATGGACTTGTAGCAATTGTGCTGTTCCAGTGGGAGTTCATCGTTAATTTAGCCTTTTTTTTTAATGTTCTCCTTGCCTTTCCCCCTATCTTTTGTGATTAGTATAATTTGAATTCTCAAATCTTCTAAGTGTTAATATATTTTACTATATCAGAACCACAGTATGAAATGCTATATTATGCTTTTGATGTAATTAATGTAAAAAAGAGGGGATTTTGTCCTGTGTGGTCTTAGCATACCTTTTCTGATGATAAAATAAAATAGAATAACTAGGATAGAAATAAGAAACATATTTTTGTAATCTTCAGGTCATATTCTCTTCCTGATTTTTCGCAGAGCTCAGAATGACTATGGGCATGCTGCAAATTAGGGAAAGAATTCCAGCAGCTACTTTTAGTTTCTGTATGGGGGAAAGCTGAACAGCAACACAACAAAAGAACATGCTTTTTCTTCCCAATAGGTGGTGCCATTTCAAAGCCTCTCAGTGACCTGACTGTGGCTGAGTCCCAGACAGCTGTTTTTGAATGTGAGGTGGCAAATCCTGAATCAGAGGGCCAGTGGCTACAAAATGGTAGACCGTTAGCTACGACAGATCAGTACCGCGCTGAATCTGATGGTGTAAAGAGAAGACTTGTTATCCCTGCGACAAAACTGGAGGATATGGGTGAATACAGCTATGAAATAGCAAGCTCAAAGACATCTGCCAAACTGAAGGTCGAAGGTCAGTATTTTTTATAATTAACTGATGTCTCTGAGATTTATTCCAGCATCTCTCACAATGTCTTAGACCAGGCCTTAAGATGCAAGCAAAATACAATAAATCAAATAAAAACCCCCCAAACAAACAAAACCCCAAACCTATCCAACAACAACAACAAAAACTGAACAAACAAATGTTCAACCAACCAACCAACCACCAAAACAGACAAATAAAACCCCAAAAAGCCCAGAAACCAAACATTTCTCATGGATGCTATGAGTAAACCTTCCTTGCTGTGTTCCCAGCACACCACTTTGCTAGAAAATGTATAAATTACTATATGCATAAAATAAAGCACCATTATTCAGTTTTATTAAAATTTATATTTACTATAGACTTTAATTTTGATCTGTTTTGTCAAGTTTTTTTTTCTATTTTTTTCCTTTTTTTCCCTAGCTGTTAAGATAAAGAAAACACTAAAGAACTTGACTGTGACAGAATCACAGGAGGCAGTTTTCAGTGTAGAACTGACCCACCCTGATGTGAAAGGAGCTCTATGGATTAAAAATGGTGTTGAACTGGAATCAAGTGACAAATATGAAATCACAGTGAAAGGAACTGTTCACACACTGAGAATCAAACACTGTGTTGTCACTGATGAGTCTGTTTACAGCTTTAAACTTGGAAAAATAGGAGCAAATGCCAGAC
This sequence comes from Phainopepla nitens, assembly GCA_013400175.1. Lineage (NCBI taxonomy): Eukaryota > Metazoa > Chordata > Aves > Passeriformes > Bombycillidae > Phainopepla > Phainopepla nitens. Next base: position 608,824 of record VXBQ01016507.1, on the reverse strand, counting down.
TTCATGTGGAAAGTAAGCCATTCTGGTTTGAATATTTGCTGCAATGTGTGTTTTGAAATTCAAATCATACACAGTGCTGAATATTGCTAACTTTTTTCCTCAAGCTGTCAAGATCATCAAAAAGCCAAAGGATGTGACTGCTTTGGAAAATGCTGTTGTCTCATTTGAACTCAGTGTTTCTCATGATACTGTACCAGTCCGGTGGTTCCATAAAAATATCGAGCTTAAACAAAGTGAAAAATACAAGATGATCTCTCAAAGGAAAGTCCACAAGCTTATGCTGCATAACATCTCTCCAGATGATGCAGGAGAATACACAGCTGTTGTTGGGCAAATTGAGTGCAAAGCAAAACTGTTCGTGGAAAGTAAGTATTGTAAATTTGTAAGAAAGTAGTTATATGAACTGTTACACAAACACTGAGCAACTTGACCTGACACTTCATAGCCTGTTACCCTTGGTTTTTTGCAGTCTTACAAACAGACTAACTTTTAGAAAATTCTCTCTTGTCTTTTTCCCCTCCTTTTAGGCATACACATCACAAAGACCATGAAAAATATTGAGATCCCTGAGACTAAAACTGCCTCTTTTGAATGTGAAGTTTCTCATTTCAATGTGCCTGCCGTCTGGTTGAAAAATGGTGTGGAGATTGAAATGAGTGAAAAGTTCAAAATAGTTGTCCAAGGGAAACTGCATCAGCTCAATATCATGAACACAAGCAGTGAAGATTCTGCTGAATACACATTTGTCTGTGGAAATGATAGAGTCAGTGCAACCCTGACTGTAAAACGTATGTAAAAATTATATTAACCAGAATATTTTACAGTTACCAGTAATAAGTTTGTGTTAACACATGGACTTAAAGAAATGCTGACAAAACCAGCAGACTGTAGAGTTGGTTTTTAATAACACTAAATAGCCTCAATGCTTTCTTCAAAGAGATTTAGAAGCAGTGAACTTGAGAGTCAGATTTTGTGTTGTTCTATTTAGGCCAACATGCCTAAATGCCACGCTACCATAGGAAACCGAATTTGGATTTCCAGGTCATTCAGTAGCTGCAGGACATTTAAATGTAATACTAATTCTGAACACAAAATGTACCTTTTAATATTTCCAAAATTGTCTTAAAGAACTTGAAGCATCTCTAATCTGGTTATTTAAAATAAAGTAAAAGAGAATGGCAAAAAGCAAACCATGTCCATCCCTTTCCTTTTAGCCATCCTAATTACCTCCATGCTAAAAGACATCAATGCTGAAGAGAAAGATACAATAACATTTGAAGTTACTGTTAATTATGAAGGCATCTCATATAAATGGCTAAAGAATGGTGTAGAAATAAAATCGACTGATAAATGCCAGATACGAACAAAGAAGCTTACACACTCCCTCTCCATAAGGAATGTGCATTTTGGTGATGCAGCAGAATATACTTTTGTTGCTGGAAAAGCAGCTTCATCAGCCACCTTATATGTGGAAGGTATTTGCTCTCTTGATTTGTATGTTTAGTGATTTCTAGTGGCTTAAATATCATCATGGGACTCATTCTACATTTTTCTGCCCTAGCTCGTCACATTGAGTTTAGGAAGCATATTAAAGACATCAAAGTGGTGGAGAAGAAGAGGGCTATTTTTGAATGTGAAGTTTCAGAACCTGACATTCAGGTCCAGTGGATGAAGGATGGGCAAGAGCTCCAGATTGGTGATAGGTAAATTATTGTTTCTACACCATATTAACTTCTGGTGTGTGTTTTCCCTCAGGGAAATACCTAGCTCACTTTCTTTTTCTGATGTGCTCAGGATGAAAATTCAGAGAGAGAAATACGTCCATCGTCTCATCATTGCTTCCACAAGGATGTCTGATGCTGGTCAGTACACTGTAGTAGCAGGTGGAAACACATCCAGTGCCAATTTGATAGTGGAAGGTCGTGACATTCGAATCAGAAGTGCCCATAAAGATATTCAGGTAAGGCCTATACAGATGAATAAATATTTCATAGCTTTGTCACTCAAAGAATAATGCAAGGGAAGAGCAACAATATCTAACCAGCAAGTCATAGCACAAAAATCTGTAATCATAAGGTCAGAACCTTCACCTAGGAAACTAGAAAGTGAGACCAGAGGAAAAACCAATATTACTTCTATTATTTATTCTACTTTTCCAAAGGTCATTGAAAGACAAAGAGCTGAAATTGAATTTGAAGTCAATGAAGATGACATTGAACCACAGTGGTACAAGGATGGTATTGAGATCAACTTCCAATATGAGGAAAGATACAAGTATGTGGTGGAAAGGAGAGTTCATCGAATGAGCATCTTTGAAACCTCTTACTCTGACGCTGGGGAGTATACTTTTGTTGCAGGACGGAATAGGAGTTCTGTTATTCTTTATGTGAATGGTATGTGGCTCCACAACCAATGTTTTGACTGTATTTATTACTCTGGTTTTCTGATTTTTATACAACCTCTCTGGAATTCCAACTCCTGAAAGAAAAATAAAGTTTCAAAGAGGTAATTTGGAGCACTACCAAATTCCTCATATACATAGATGCTTCTTGCCCTACTGAAGTAGCTGGCTAGTGGATGAAAATACCATAGCAGTTTGTTTTCCATGGTATTTACTTAGACTACAAACTTCTTGAGTCTAAAAAAAAAATAAAACTACTTTGTTCATATGGACAGATATGCTTTTCCAGAGTGATCAACCTAACAATTCTTGGTCACATTTTGCCAGAAACACACCAACACAGCTAATTATGCTGAGGCACTTGCTGCTAAATCATTCCCCCTGTATCAAGGAAAAGGGCAGATTTTCATGGACACTAAAAATTAGGAATAATAAGGCAGTTTGTTTTGTTTGTTAAATTCTTTGCAAATAGTTTTTAATCATTAATAATATAAATAATGAGATTTCTCTCTCTTTCCTTCTTTCTCCTATCTCTCTTCACCACCTTAATTCCCCCAATTTTCAGCTCCAGAGCCACCCCAGATTATTCGGGAGCTAGAGCCAACTACTGTGGAGTCTGGCAAACCTGCCCGCTTTTGTGCAATTGTATCAGGCAAACCCCAACCCAAAATTTCCTGGTACAAAGATGATCAACAGCTTTCTCCAGGTTTCAAGTGCAAATTTCTTCATGATGCACAAGAATATACTCTATTGCTGATTGAAACTTTCCCTGAAGATGAAGCTGTGTACACCTGTGAAGCAAAAAATGACTATGGAGTAGCTACAACTTCCGCTTCACTTTCAGTTGAAAGTGAGTTTCTCATGCTCATAACAATGTTTGTGAAACAAAATTTTCATTCTTCACCTTTAAAAATCACTTTTTTCTCTTTTTATTTAGTCCCAGAAGTTGTTTCTCCTGAGCTAGAAATGCCAGTGTATCCACCTGCTGTCATAATACCACTACGTGATACCGTTACATCTGAGGGACATTCTGCCTGTTTTCAGTGCAGAGTTACTGGAACAGGTGGGTTTAATGAAATCCTGTACATCTTTCCATCTCTCAAAATTTTTCACCTTGAACTCAGACAAAAATTCAGCAATATATACGCTCTGATCAGTCTTCCCCCTAAAAGCACAGATATTTGATACACACACATAGCCAAGTGTTACTGACAAGTTTCAGTTAAGCACGTCAAAGGTGCCATCAAGCCTGAAAGTTTTAAACTGTCATAAACATATTAAATGTTTCTAAAAAGATCTGTTTCTCATAATTTATCTTTGGAAATTTCTCACCATTTTAAATGCTAACTGATGTTGGAAAACTCTGTCAGTGAGTTTCATGGGAGGAAAGCAGTACTATGTCAAATGAACATGATGAAATTTCTGAAGACAAACATTGCCATGTCCTTAACTACACTGACTGAAACTGTGACTCAGCCTTTCTCTTAATATTTCTCAGTATCATTCTGCAAACACTGAACTGTGGTTACTTTCTTTTTCTTACTAATAAATGTTTGCTAATTGTCCTTTTAAGTGTAGATTTTACTTAAATAAGTTTTTTTATTTAGATGCATAGAATGCCACTCTGCAGTTAAAATATCTTTTTCTTTAACACACAGTCAAGTAAAGCTACTTTTCTTGACTTAGCAAATGGCCCTGAGTATGATACTAAGAAAATATTCCCATAGTACACTGCAGAGTAAGATCCAGTTCACAATCCAAAGAATTTAAAATTATTTCCAGATCAACAAACCTTCAAATTAAAAAATAATCCCAAGTGACAGTTCCATAAAAAATAATATAAATTGGTTATACATACATATACACAAATATATATAATTTGCATTACCATCCCTTGAAATAAAACTCCAGTTTTGGGGGGGTTTTTTTGTTGATTTTTTTTTTTTTTAAGAAAAGTTTAACAACAAATCTGATTCTGCTTTAGAAGTGCTGCTAAAACTCAGGAAATATATGTTGGAAACACTGGCCCATCCTTTGTGCAGTGCATGTTAGTGTAACATTTTTTTAATGGAACAGTATTTATATGAATGTGGAAGCTGCATTTACAGCACAGAATATAAGAGTCCTTTCACCTAGGTCACCCATCATAGAATCATTTAGGTAGGAAAAGTCCTCAAAGATCATCAGGTCCAGCTGCTAACCCAGAGCTGCCAAGTCCAGAAATAAACCATGTCCCTAATCGCCACATCTTCATGGCTTTTAAATACCTCCAGGGAATGTGACTCTACCACTTCACTGGGCAGCCTGTTCTAATGCTTGACAACCCCTGCAATGAAGAAATTTTTCCTACTGAAAATTTCCTTTATTGAATACTCTATCCAAATGGATTTGCATACTTCCCACTTGCGTCAGAAAAACCTTTTATATGAGGTTAGGTAACACATGATTGCAAGTACAGTTGTTTAATGGTAGGCACTGTGCCACTGGCTATTGAAAACACTCTTCTGATAACAGTAATAGCATACTACTTGAGTAACAATATATGATTCATGATGCATTATAGTGACAGGTGGAGAGAAAAAGCTCAAGTCTGCTTAAATTCTCTCCTAAGTCTAGAAGAATCTATTCAAGTAATACATTTTATATAGGAGTATAGAAATCTTTCTTGAGAAATGACAAGTAATATTTGCAAGAAAAAGAGGAGAGGTGCTGTGTTTAGCTGAAGAATATTCCATTTTAATTTCTTAACTTGACTAGCTCAAGCTAGATATTTTATAGCCTGCTTAATCAAGCAACTGTACCAAAATCACATTTTAAAAAAGATACTTTCTCTGACTTCAGTAGTGCCAAAATATTTTTAAATTTTTACACTAAAAAAGTTAAAGAAGAATGATTTTTACTCAATAATATATCAGCCCCAAAATCAGTTTTCCCACACAAATATTTCCAGTGCACAAATCAAAACTTAAAGCAACAAGTAGGTCACTTTCCACTCATCATACTTTACCAGAATAATACCAGGCACATTTAAATGTAGATGTTTAAGATTTTTGAAAGATAAAAATATAAAGATAGTGTTTACTTGCTAGTGTAATATCATAACTTACACCTTCTTTTTTTTCCATTCTTTTGCCTGAGCAGATCTGAAAGTGTCTTGGTACAGCAAAGAGAAGGAGATCAAGCCATCACGGTTTTTTAGAATGACTCAATTTGAAGACACTTACCAGTTGGAGATTGCTGAAGCTTATCCAGAAGATGAAGGACTCTATACCTTTGTGGCGAGTAATTCTATAGGCCAAGTGACCAGCACTGCCACCTTGAAGTTAGAAGGTACAATGTGCCATTAAAGAAGTTGCCTTGTTCAGGTCATGTTTCAATAATCATCTTAATATGCACTGATACTTATATGTGAGTTATTGTCTGTCATGTTGTCTTTTAACTCAATTAATTGCCACCATTTACAATGCCCACAGCATACATTTATGTCTCCAAAATATGTCATGAACAGAAAAATGTATTTCAAGATTATTTCATGTTCCATGCCTGCTTTTCATTTATTCCAGTCCATGCACCAAAGATGGTAAAAACTTTCTAATGGAAGTTTTTTGCTTACACATTCTTTGATTTGCCTTGTGAAGACAATCTAGTGGGAGTTTTTGTATAAAATAAATTACTTTGAAAGTTTTGAAAAACATCTCAAATAGAGGTATGTAACAGGCACGCAGGCAACTGAAAAGAAATACTTTACATTCATATGAACTGATGAAACATTGATCAAAGTTTTAGAGCAAAAATACTGTTTGGAGAATTTGCTGTTCTATACTGTCCTTGATATTATTTAACCATAAATATTTTGTTTTCTTTTTGCAATAGATTTTATAAATGATGACTGAAAATAACTTATGCTTTTAAGTTGCAAGTTAGAAAAAAATCTTGAATGAGAGAGAAAATTCATTGTAGTGTAGGGTAAGAAATTAAAAGTTGACATGCTTCTTTTCAGGATTTAAAAAGGTTGAAGAAGTTACATCAGAGTCCCCTTGGCATGTTTCTTCATCTGTTTCACTTAAGGAGGAATCTGTTGGCCAAAGGCCCACCTTTATCCAGCCTATTTCAAGCTGCAGGGTATGCAGCGGGGAATCAGTCAGATTTCAAGCTAGAGTCTCTGGCAGGCCCAAACCAAAAATCCAGTGGTTTCACAATCACCAACTCATGTTGCCAAAAAAAGACTTAGTTTTCCACTTTGATGAGTCTACAGGCACAGCTATACTGATAATAGTAGATGCATTCTTAGAGCATGCTGGCCATTACTCTTGCAAGGCAAGAAATAGTGCTGGAGAAACAACTTGTACAGCTACACTCACAGTGACTGCAGAAGGTAAAGCCCCATTTTTACTTCAAAGGGATTCAATTTGTTGCATACCACACTTCTATGCTATTACTAATTTTTTCCTTGTTTCACATCTTTTCTTTCCCACCTAACTTTAACAGTATCCTCAGTAACCCAGCCACTCTCATTTCTTGTCTTTAAGCTGTAACATTTGGAAATTTTCAAGTCTGTATCTCAATATAGGTCAAAAAATAGAAACGCTTTAATGAAGGCATTCAGGATTTTAAAACAAGTGATTTAGTGATCTTTATAGCAGTGATTGAGGTATTTTGAACTATTCTGTAAGAAAAAAAAATAGAAATACCTCCTTTAGGTTTCCAATACTAAAATGGACCACTTTAGTGAAAGAAGAGACAAGCACCGAGTATCAACTGCATAACTAGCTTAGGCATCACTTGTCATTCATACATGTGAATGGATAACTTCTATGTCAACAGAGTAGTACATCTGGCATGCTGTGTTTTCAAATGAAGATCATTCATTTTCATCCTCCATGCTGTTTGATTTTGTTCAGAGAATGGCCCAGTAAAATTCTTTAGATACTAATATTGTTGTTTTTGTTACTTGATCACACAGTGCAAGCCCTAGATAGGCAAAGTTCTGGGAAAGATGTAAAAGAGTCTATCCGATCACAGGCTATATCAGAACTTCATGTTTCTCCTCTCACAAAGAAGAACAGTGAAACTTATCAAAAAGAATTTATATCAGTGCAACAACCATCACAGGAATTGTGTGTACATGTTTTTGAAAGTGTATCAGAAAGTTTGACCATGAAGGCTACATCAATTGAAGAAATTAAAGCCGTGCACACATCAGTCCTTTCTCAAACATCTCAGAGCACCAAAGTCTCTATGACAGCCTCTCTGGAAAAGAAAGATGTCCCTCCAAAGATTCTCTTGCAACTCAGAGACCTAACTGTGAAATGTGGTGACACTGCTCAGTTCATATGTGCCTTAGAAAATGAATTCTATGAGTTTCTTTGGGCCCATGAAGGTGAAAAGATAGAATTGTCTGAAAAATTGAAGATATCACAAAATGGAAATGTTCTTCTGCTCACAATCCTAAATGCCCAGCTGACAGATCAAGGACTGTACAGTTGTACTGTGTATAATGACTATGGAGGGACAACAACTTCAGCAATACTAACAGTCAAAGGTGGTTATCTGACTTTTAACATTATCACTTACTTTTTTGCAGCTTTATTATAACTGCCTAGTGCTCACTCATCTTACCTTTATCATTAGTGTTTAATTGAGAAAGCTCTAGCAATAATGCTCTGGGTTTTTTCCTCCACATTTACAGCTCTATTCATAAGTGAAATGTGCAGTACACAGAAGTTGGTACAGTAACTTTGTGCCTCTACCCATAAAGTCACAGATGTCTCAGGCCTTTTATTCCTCATATCCTTCATGACATGCAGGGAGATGTAAAGCAAAACAGCCTTGTAGGAATTTTTATATTTTGTCAATTCCTGAAGCAGGAGTTTAAGGAAGAAAAGAATGTCAGATGCAATTTTGAATTAGATACCAGGTCATTTCAAACTCCAGCGCGCTCTCAACAAATCCAAAATTCCAATTCCAAAGTTAGCAATATAAACTAATGTACTTGAAAGGATTAATGGGTACAAGTATTGTATTACTACAATCATGAACTGTCTTCTACCTTTACTCTTCCTAATATATAAGTATTTACTTTTTGCTTTAACTCCTTCTACCTCTTCTTGATATCCATGTATTAAAATGTTAGTAGTGTTACCACTAGTGAAGACTCAAAAATGTCTTATCACCACAGGTGATAATATTTCTGATACTTTGAGGGAATCAAGACCAGAAAGCTCAAATGAGTAATAAAAAAGGCATTTACCCTGTTGATTTGGCTCTTAATTACTGGAATTCCATTCTTCACTATACAGCTGTCAAAAGCACTTTACATAATCTTCTGCTGCTACTTTCCAAATTAAGGCTCTAAATTAGAGGCAAAGATGTGCTTTTTTTAGTCACTGTGGATCAAAGCTTGGTCCCATGAAAGACCCGCAGGCTTAACTGGTACCTAGAATTAGCATAACAGGAATAGAGCTCTTAAATGTGCAGTCACTCACGTTTACTAGCACTGGTTTAGCACTAATATATGGCATATTCTATAAATACTAATTACTGGGTTTTTTCCCCCATAAGTATAAGGACTTTTTTCTTCCTGCAAAACATCTGACCTAATCCTTTTCCTAACTTTATTCTTACCTAGCAAAAGAAGCACAAGCCAAAGCAGTAACAAAAATTACTCTTGAATCAAATACTAAAAGCTTTAAAGCAGCCAAAGATTGTCAGTTTAAAGCATCTGAAGTTAAGCAAGAATCTTCAAAGAAAACCTCGAGCTTGTTTATATCTACATCCCAAAGACCACATGAAACTGAGAAGCAAAGAAACAGAGTATACTATCCTGATGTTGTGCCATGTGAAGACATCACAGAAACTGACGCCAAAGCACCAGAGTTTCTTGAAACTCTGCCTCCAGAAACCACTGTGAAAGAAGGAGATGATGTGTTTCTCTTTTGCATAATGAAAGGTGTGCCTACACCTTGTGCAGTCTGGCTGTGCAATCAGCTAATAGTTGAGGAGTCAGCAGTGTGTTCCATAAAACATGATGGGCCGCTGTGCAGTTTAAGATTGTTGAAAGCTGGTCAGGACCGCGAGGGTATATACAAGTGCAGAATAGTTAACCCCGCAGGACAAGCCGAGTGCAGCACTCATCTGAAAGTGACAGGTTGGCAACTGCATGTTCCTTCCAAGTATCAATTCCTCATGCATAGCATCATAATTGCATTCCACCATATTCATTCTTTAGGAGATGATAAAGAACAAGAAGTATCTCATTAGTCTGTGGATTGTTGAATGTTTTCTTCAGGGATTTACGGCATGATAAAGGCATGTTGTTTTAGAAACTTTCCCCCACCCTGCAAAAAGAAAGCAAATCTTATAGAAAAAAGTACATTGCAAAGAAGTTTGAACAGATTTGATTACTCTATTCTCAAAATTTCTCAAGTGTTTGAATTGTTTGGCATGCATTTATGTGTGTGTATGTACATGTGGATTTATGTTTATTTGCAAAACAGATTGGACATTCTTAATATGTAAAGTGTTGATTGGCACATTTAGCAAATATAGCTCAAAAATATTTGTCTTTTTTATTCTAGCTCCTGAAAAAATTGTTCATGAGAAGCTAGAGGAAGAGGTTGAAATGGAAGTGAAAGGTACAATTGCCAATGAGAATAATTAGTACCAGTATTTAGTAATGTTCTGAAAAGGTTTTATCAGCTTCTATGAAGTGTCTGATGGGGAAAGACACACTTTAAAGCATATTGGAACATGTTGCATGTTTGTTTTGATATGCAAAGGGTTACCTGCATTATAAGGTTATTTAAGTTTTAAAATATGTTTAAAACTTCTATAATTGTGCAGCCATATTTTTAACTTTTACTTCATGCTTTGCAGCTGTTCACAGAGCTCTTATATGGTCAATTTCCTTTTGAATGCATGGAATAGTTTACTTCAGGAGGAAGTTACACAAATCTTACTTGTATTACTTTTAAACAAGTTAGCAGCCTAACATTAATCGGTTCAGTGGACACTATTGGATGGATAGATGAAGTATACTAGAGAGCATTTGTTGTTTAGGTTATGTGAAAGCTACACATTCCCATTGATTCCTTGCACTTTTTTTTACATACATTAATTCATCATTATACATCTCTTACCCTGGCTTGCAGATAGCATACGTGGTTCATGTTGCTTGCTTTTTCCCCCCCGTGCATAACACTGTGAAGTTAGTGGCTGTATTAGTTCGAATAAACGCCTTCTCATTTCATGTTACTTACTTTTAAAAAAATATATATTTCGAACTATTTTTTTCAATTGTTTGAACATATCTACAAACAGAAGGGTCAGAAAGGGCGTTTATTCTACTGTCTGCAAGTCAGGTAAGATTTTCTTCTTTGCCACCCAAAGACACACAGCTTTTCCAGGCAACAAAAACATACACGCAGAAGAACATGTTATTTTGAAATTCTTTTTTTGCTTGTTCAAGAAGAAATTTCCACAGTCTGAAGAAAGAACAGACAACGAACGATTTTCGTGTCAATCTTTAAAACAGAGCAAGGCGTTGCGTTTATTCGAACAAATATGGTGAGTGAATTACTTTCTTTTCCTGGGTGTGTGATGAAATCTGTTGCATGCCCATTTTTTATTTCAATTTATTGCTACTTTTTTACAACCAGGTGGTAGGCAGAGCGTGACATGTTGTAACCCAGTCTCCTTCTCTTGCAGAGCAGCACAGCGTGGTGGACTTCAAGGGGCGTGGCACAGCGGCACTGCTGGCTTGCCCCCAGAACCGTAAACCCATCTTCACACAGGGACTGAAGTGTAGGTCTGTCTTGGAGGGGGACCCTGCGTTCTTCCGGTGCAAGCTGGTGGCATGCCCGGCACCACACATGGCCTGGTTCCACAACAACCGGCCCGTCCTCCAGGACTGCCGCAAGGTGATTCGCACCGAGAGCACGGAGCACACGCACTGCGCCAGCCTGGAGCTGCGAGACGTGCGGGAGCACGACGCTGGCAGCTACCGGGTATTTGCCATTAACAGTGAGGGCTCAGCCGAGTCCACTGCCTCACTGCTGGTGGCACGCAGAGGGGAGTGGCGGGGCTCCGGTCCCGCCGGGAAAGCGGAGTGGATGCGGCAGAGCTGGGAGTGCCTGCTGCAACAGCGACGGGAGGACCGGCTGCGGGTGGTGCTCCGCTGCACTGGCTCACCCTTTGACAAGGGGCAGGAGGCTGAGCCTGGGGACCTCTCACCAGGCCGGGGCATGGTACGAACCATCCATTTCCAGAGCCTGCCGCTGGCGCGGCCGTGCCGCCCAGGGCTGGCTCACACTAGGGAGCAGAGGGGCACAGTGGCTAATGTTGAGGAGCTGCTGGATGAGGAGATCCGTTGGAAGCTGCAGAAGCTGCGGGAAGCAAAGAGGGCAGCACTGAAAAAGAAGCAGGAATCTCTCATGTCCACGCCCCAGGAGGGCTCTCCTGGCAAGCCCAGCCCACTTAGGGTGGCTGCCAAAACGGCTTGCTCGAAGCCCCTGACAGTGCAGGTAGTGAAGCAATACTCCAGGCCCAAGGCCCTGGGGGAGAGATGGCAGATGCAAAGTGGGCTCCTGGAGCCCTGCCCACCCCTCTTTGTACAGGAGATCAAGCCCCAGGAAACTGTTGAGGGAAAAAGATGCGCTTTCTCCTGCCTCTTCCATGGCCGCCCACAGCCCACCGTCACTTGGTACAACAACAACAAGCCCGTGGGGCGCATCCAGGGCACTGCTGTTCACACTACGGGCTGCTGCTCCACACTGACCTTCCCATCTGTGCTCCCACAGCATGGTGGCACTGTCACCTGTGTGATCTTCAACCCACTGGGCACGGTCAGCAGCTCAGCTGGACTCCATGTGAGGCAGCAAATGCCAGTCTATAAGTACACAAAGATGGAAAAGGAGGAGGTGAAAGTGGAGAAGAAAGAGGAGGAGAAGGTGAAGGAGGAAAAGGAGGAGAAAGTGAAGGAAGAGGAGGAAGAAGTTGGTCTGGCCTTTACAGCAGAGAAGGGACTGCCAAGTGCAGTTCCAGGCTCAGACTTGCTGTCATTGCCTGTGGAAATCAAAATCACTGCCCCTACTCCAACACCAGAGCAAGACACAGAGATGAGGGAGACCCCATGGCTCTCTCCAGAGCGGGCTGCTTCTACCGTAAAGCACAAATTTAAGTTTTCATTTGATATGGGAAATGAACCACCCCAAATTGTGAAAGAAGCCCCTGCATGTATTCATTGCTGTGAAGGAGAGGAAGTGATGTTGGAGTGTGCTGTGTCTGGGCAGCCCCCACCAGTTGTGAGTTGGTCCTTGAATGGCCAGAGCCTCTCTGCCAGTGAGAGACTGAGGTTTGAAGAAGGCAATAATGGCACATACTGCTTACATCTTCAAGAAGTGTCTGTCACAGATGCTGGGCGATATTGTTGTGTGGCCACAAATGTGGCTGGAACAGCACAGACTGCCTCTGAGCTGACAGTGCAGCCCAAGGCACCCAGGCTGTATAGCAAGGGCAGAGGCACTGAGGAAATGCCTGTCATGGACCATGTTCTGCACCTTCAAGGCCTCAGCATACTTGGGAAGGATGAAGAGGAGCAAATTGCATGCCCCAACGAGGAGGAAGCCCACATACCCTGGTCCCTGAGGTTGTCTCCACCTCTGGGTGAGCAGTTGGAAGATTGTGAGGAAACACCTCACATCAGAGAAAGTGAGATGGAGGAAAGAATGGTGCTGGATATCACAGAAGTTTGTACAAGGCAAGAAGTGGGCAATACAGAAGAAAGGGTGAGTTATACAGATGATATTTCTGAGATGAGGCAGCACAGGGGGAAAGCTGTCTCTGAGGAACACAGCTTTGGAATTGATGCCACTGAATTGCACCCTACCATATCCAGGGAAGGATGTGAACTGGTGGCCAAGGACTTGGGTCACTTTTCTGAGGAGCTGGAGCCTGAAGGAGGCAAGGTGCTACCACATACAGATACTCTGCCCGGGGACATCTTGAAGTCACCATTTATGGAAGTGCAAGGGCAAACATCTGCCCCTGAGCAGTCTGCTCTGACAGGGGAGTGTAAGGATTTATCAATTATGGAAGTGCAAGAACAAACACATGCTTTTGAGCAGTCTGCTCTGGCAAGAGAAGGTAAGGATTTATCGTTTATGGAAGTGCAAGAACAAACACATGCCTTTGAGCAGTCTGCTCTGGCAGAGGAGTGTAAGGATTCATCGTTTATGGAAATGCAAGGGGAAGCACGTGCCCCTGAGCAGTCTGCTGTGGTAAAGGAGTGTAAGGTTTCACAATTTTTCATTCCTGTATCACCTGTGGTGCAAGATGGAAGTGATGTCTGCACAGAGTGTGATGCCCCTGCCTGGGAGACAGTGACTCCTGAAGTGCCTTTTGTGAAAGAGCCAAGTGTGTCCCACCTGCAGGACCACATTGCAAACACTCCCACAAAGGAGGAGTTTGGCCTTTATGAATTCTATGTAGAAGAGCATCAGGAGGAACAGAACAAGGAGCAAGAGAGATCAGTTGATATTGAACAGGACATTAAAGCTGATGCTAATCTTTATAAAGAAGAAGTGATTGATGATGGTGATGCCACACACTGGGAAATACAAAGTGACAGGCAAATGTTGCAAGAAATGGATGCATGTAGCCCTTCTTTGTATCTGATCCCCGCTCCTCCTGGTATAGAAAACTCAGATCAGGTTTTTACTGAGGAAGCTGAGGTTCATCTGGAAGAAGTGCATTTCAGAGAGCAGCTGTTGCCATCCGAGCTTGACACCGAGATCACATTTGATCTGAAGAAGTTTGCAGAGCCTTTTCAAGCTGCAGAGACTGTGTACACAGAACAGGCACAAACCCCCACAGCACTGGAAAGTGTGGAGGTCATCACTGGGAACATCTCCCCTGTGCACCAATGTGATGTGCTTGAGGAAGAGATGTCTCTGAGTGAGGAGCTGCGTCAGAGCTACAGGATGCAGCAGGAGGAGGTTGATGCCCAGGAAGAGGAACAGCCAAGAGAAATCACAACAGCTGATTTGCAAACTCCTAATGGGAACCTTGGCAATGTCATGGTATCTGCTGAAGAGGGACATTCTGCTGAAGAAATTCAAGAGTCAAAGATGAGTATCTGTGGAGAGGACTCACTTCAGGAAAAAGTTAATGAATTTCTAGTGGAGCCCACACCAGATTTCCAAAGAGAAGTTCAGGAAACACATGTGTGGAAGGGTGGGGAACGACTAGAGACCACAGACTCCCAGAGTGACAGCTTCATTATGGACTTGAAAAAAGCTGCACTTGACAAGAAACTCCAGGCTGGGGAAGATGGTGGTTCTGGGACAGAAAAGGTCATTGAGCCAGGAATGAGTTTAACCTGTGAGATGGAGAGCACAGATTCCCTTGAGGAGATGCTCAGAGATATCCAGCAGGAACCAAACATAACCAAGGGCTTCTCTTTTGGGAAACCCATACTTGGATTAGTAATGGATGATCCTGTGGCACAGAAGGAGCAGAGGAAGGAGTCTTCAGACAAGAAGAGGACTCCCATTGAGGAAGCCTCTGAGAATAGCCTGGATGGAGAAGAAATGTGGGAGGATACTTCTGCAGGTCCAGAGCCCAGTGCTGTTCAAATCTCAGAGATGGAGCCTGATTTGTCCCTGGCCAATTATTTAAGATCCACTGGGATATATGAAACTCCAGCTCTCAAAGGCGCAGTTCAGAAGGAGCAGCAAGAAACTATAACTTCACTAGAAGTGGAGGAGGTTACCTTCAGCATGGTTTATGATTATTACAACAACCATCAGGAACTTGCCCGGCCCTTCTCTCCTGAGTCAGAAATGTCTATAGAGCTGGAGAGTGGGAGCAGAGAGGAGTCACCTGATTCAGACCGCTTCTACACACCTCCCTCCTCCGTGGAAATCTTTGAAACTGCTTCATCTGCATCCTACCACACACCACTCAGCACACCTGAGCGCTACTCCACACCGTCTGAGGGCTCAGGGTACAGCACGCCACCTGAGTACTTCTCCTCACCATCTGAGGGCTCAGGGTACAGCACACCACCTGAGCGCTTTTCCACACCGTCTGAGGGCTCAGTGTACAGCATGGCCCCTGAGCACTTCTCCACACCCTCCGAGAGTTCAAAACGCAACACGGCCTCAGAGCAATATTTCACACCCTTTGAGGGACCCTACTCTGCATCAGGGGACAGCACACCACCAGAACGCTACCGGACGCCCACTGGGGAGTATATGGATGCCCTGACCATGCTCCCTCTCTATGAGAGGAGGCATCAGCCTCCAGACCAGCCCCAGGCAAACGGGTTTATGACCCCCTGTGAAGCCCTGGAGCCGTCAGGCAGGGACATGCCACCAGCATTCCTCAAGGCATTGAGCAGGAAAAGGTTGTATGAGGGCAGCACACTGATGTTTTTGGCTGAGGTGGTGGGTGTGCCCAAGCCAGGAGTGAAGTGGTATCATAATAAATCTCTGCTGGAGCAGGATGAGAGAGTGCAAATAGAGAAGGATGGGGACAAATATGTTCTGGAAATCACTAATGTCCAGAAAGCTGATGAAGGACAATATCTGTGCCATGCAGTGAACATTGTTGGGGAAGCTAAAAGTATTGCAGAGGTGGAAGTTTTGCCTGAAGATGGACGGTCACTGGCACTACCACCCCCTGTCACCCACCAGCATGTTATACACTTTGACATGGAGCCAAACACATCTTCGAGGTCCCCTTCGCCACAGGAAATCCTCCTGGAAGTGGAGCTGGATGAAAATGAAGTGAAAGAGTTTGAGAAGCAGGTCAAAATCATAACCAGTCCTGAGTTTAGCCCAGACAAGAAGAGCATGGTGGTTTCCCTAGATGTACTTCCACTTGCCTTGTTAGAACATGCTGCAGGCTTGGCAGCAGGGGAGAATGAGGATATAAAAATTGATTTCCAAGTAACTGAAATGCCTCCACGCTTCGCTGTGCCCATTACAGATATCAAGGTGACAGAAGGCTTGGATGCAGTTTTTGAGTGTGTTGTAACAGGTACTCCTGTCCCAGTAGTTCAGTGGTTCAGAGGTGACATGTATGTGACACCTGGCACAGGGAAGTATGTTGTGAGTCAGAAAGAGGGACTTCACAGTCTGAAGGTCCAAACTGTAGGACCTTCTGATAGTGGCTTGTATCGCTGTCAGGCAATCAATAGGCTGGGAGAAGCCACATGCAAAGGCTCCCTTGTGGTCATGGCTCAGCAGGAAGCAAATGCAGTGAGCAGTGAGACTGTCACAGGCTGTGAACCACACAGGGCCCAGAAGTGCGACTTGCTTTTGAGTACGACTGTGAGCCCAGGTGACCAGTCAGAAATAGAGCTGGAATTTGAGTTTGAGCCGCACAGAGATGACTCAGAAAAAGCCATCCAGCTGCTTGCAGTGACTCAACAAGAGCAGGAAGTGGAAGGGGAGAAGCATGTCAACATTAGTTTTGATGTGTTTGCAGAGCCATCTGAAGAGGAACGGGTTGAGTTCAGGGCAGAGGACTCAGAGAGCTGCAGCTTTGAGTTCCAGGTCACAGAAGCTCCTCCCAGATTTGTAAGGCTCATTTCTGACTACAGTACATTTATAGGTGCCTCAGTGTGCTTCCAGTGTCTTGTGACTGGTTCCCCCCATCCAAGTGTCCACTGGTACAAGGATGGGGTGTTGTTGGAAGGGGATAGGTACTGTGCACAGGAAGAGCAGAATGGCTTGCACAGTCTTACCATTGAAAACCTGATGCAAAGTGACAGTGGGCAGTACAAATGTATAGCTACTAACAGGGCAGGAACTGCTGAGACTTGTGCTGTGTTAACATTATACTAAATTTCCATAATTTATTTTGGAGTCTGCCTTGAAATACTAATTGTTTTTATGATGCTGTTCACTGCAGGTAAAAATGCAGCACTCATTTTAGGGGCATTGTTTTCATCTCTTTAAGGATGAAAACCACTCTGTGGGCATATTTGTGTTTCACTTAGATTTCCCTTCTTTGGGGAATTTAAGTGAGATTTAATCCATGCATAGATTTTGTGCACACATTCTGCACTGAGGGATATTTCAGGCTCCTTCTATGCTCCTTCTTCATTCTTGTAAAGATATTTTAATTGACACTCATTTGCGTAGGACTGATTTTTTTGTATAATGTACATATACTTGTGTGTCTGTAACAGTGCAATCACTATTGTTTTATGTAGACTAGAAATCACCTGAAAATGTAGACACTACCTTTTTCTTGTAACCTAGAGGTAAGGAACACTAACTTATGCTTGCTGTTTAGTTTGGGTATAGTTCCACTAAAGAACTCCTTAAGCTGGTATTCCCCTTTCTCACAGTGTTGTGTCAGAACATGATTCAAATCCTGTTTACGGTTTCTATCACTGCAAAATTCTTACATCTATGGGCCTTTTTCTACTGACTCATGGAATTAAATGCCTTTTTTAAGTGAATGCAATTATGCTGTTGCAAAGAAAAGCAGAGCAATGGGAAGAAAAATGAAAATTTTGCATTAGTAGAGACTGGACAGGATTTTCTTCTCTATTACCAAGTAATAAACATGAAAGCATATTTTGTACTGTATTTTTAGGAGTTAAAGGAAAAGGAGAAAGGGAGCATAAGGATAAAAAATCAACTATGCTACTGTAAATTCATTAAAATAATTTTGGTTGTCCCTGTATTCCAGTGTCATTCATAAAAAATGCATAGTAGTAAAAAAGGAAGATATTTTTATGCAGTATTCTTGTGTAACATTAGAACTACATCTCTACATATTCCTTTTTTCTTTCTCCCTTTTTTTTTATTTTTAAGAACAGTTAAATGTGCTATATATTGAGACGACCAGAAATAAGGGGAATATATTCAGTAATGTGTGGCATTTTCTCAGTACAGGAGTTTTTTACTTTCATGTTCTCAATGTGAATATATATTTTTATATTTAAAATCATGCTAATATTTAGGAGAAATCAGCAGTAGCTGAGAGAATTAAATCAGAATTAAATCTATGCTACATAAACAGTGATAAATTGATCAAGAAAATCTGTTAAAGGGAGGAAAGTTATTAATTAATGTTTCTCAGAAACTAAATGACTCTCTAATGCACATACCAGCTTTCCAGTCACTTGTATATCAAGGTGAGATCTTGAGTTCAGGATCCCTAAGCAAAAAATTAGTTTTACTTTGTTTATGTGTTAATGAGATTCTGCCTGTTATTTACGAATTGCTATCAGTTGCCTTGCAAACAGCTTTAAGCAAAGCTTTAAGCATAAAAACTATTCCTATAGTATATTCGGTTATGTTCATACAATTTTATATTTCTGAGTTTGATATGTCCTCACAGTGAGACCGCCAGGTTTCAAAAAATCTGTTATCTTCTAAGACTATCCCATCACTTCAGTGTCTTCTCAGTCACAACCCCTTGATAAATATTGAAGATTTGTATGTAAAAAGGCGGAGCTAATTGTGCTTTCTGACAGGTAATGGTGGTAGGAAAGAAGCATGACTGTCTGACCCAATGTTGCACTGGGAAAGAATTACTCAATTATGTGTCCTTAATCCATTCCTTGTGTAGATGTGTAGCACGAACTGATTCATTATACAGCAGAGGTCCTTAGGGAGGTTGGCATGAATTGTCTGATGTTCTGTCAGCTGTGACGTGAGGGGTCTTATAGTTCCAAAGTCAAAGAGGTCAGAGGCCCTTTCATTTGGTCCTGCACAATTGTGAAGTGTGTTTATTTTGCACGTAAATCTGATTTTTTTTGGCAGAGAGAGGCCTGTAACTTGGTTTTGGAGCCATAAGCCACACAGGTCCAAGTTCATATTCACATCTGAAATATATGGCCAAGCATCTTTATCTCTACCGTGGTGTTTGTGATTTATGTACATTTATAAGTCTTGGTTTCAGTTTCATATTTTGACCAGGAGTACCTGGTTCATCTAAGATACAATTATTTAATCTGGAGTAACCCTAGGTTTGAACGAACTTAGTCTGGGACAATTGGTATAGCTTGACTATCTCTTTTCAAAATCTTGTGTTTTCATAGGAATCAAAAAGCTCACAATTACATTTTTAGATTTAATTTTGTCTTCATTTCTACAAAACAAGTATCTTTAAAAAAATAATTAAATATGTCTATTTGTCATCAATGTGTGTTGAATGTTAACATGTTAACATGTATGGGTAATTTGTGAAATAAATATGAAATTATTTAAGTCCATCACTTCTTGTACTTTATTCATTTTAGAAACATATCTACAATATGAAGAAGTATCTGTATTGTTCTTCTCTCATAAATATCCAGGAGCACACAGAAGTGCATTAATTTTTGCCACACTCCGGTGTATAAAGCATTCTCCTGGGTTAACATGAGTCTCACTCTACAATTTTTATGGGTTTTTTTAAATTATTTTATTAGCCCAATTCTGCCACCCATTCTCAAATTTACTTGCACAATTTGTTACTGATTTGACAAGGTTGGTAACACTGAAGGACTGCTGTAATCTTTTTTTTTACTTAAACATTCTTCTCTGCAATTAATCATTGCATGCACTGTGCTATGTCATTTATATTATGGCATATGTGGCAAGACTAATAATTACTAAAACCAATGAGAAAGAATTGGGTGACAGAGTCTGTTCTTTTTTTGTATTTGTTGTTGGAGTGCAGCAAAAATTCTTATATTTCAATAAGATTTAAAACTGAAGACACTGTAATTGAGAAGCTTATCAAGGTTCACCATTACAGTGCCTAGAGACATTAATCCACTCACTTTTTTTTTGTTTTTAACTGTTATATCTTTCCAGCATCAAATACTCTGGGTCTTCACTGAGCAAACTTGACTCAGTGAGGACAACAGTACTTGATTTCCAAAGGTTTTCCTTGCATTGTGCTTTTCATGAATTGTTCCATTCCTGGAAAGTCAATATTTCACTGATGCTTCTATTGTCAAACATCTGCAGAGATGTTCTTGACCTCTGCTTCCTCTCATTTTTTAACTGCTATTTGAACTAAAGTTGTCCAATGCATTTATCTATAATTTCACAAAGGTAAGAAAACAAAAAATCTCAAAAGTCTGTTCTCTTTTTCTCTGACATTGTTGGTGTTTTAATACGCCACATCTTGACAGGGAGGAGTTCAAAAGCAGAGATTTAGATCAATTATATTAAATCAAAAGTTTAAACTTGTGATGTTTGTAATAATGATGCTGTAAACTTAAGGGTCTAATTCCAAAACCAGGATGAAGCTGGTAAGGTAGAGGTAATCTTTTGGTGTACCAGACAAAAGATAGAATTTAAAGAGATGAATTATGCATCAGAAGAAAGGTTAGTGTGCTTGTTGAAAAGATTGTGGGTTTGTTGGTTCGTTTTGGGGGTGGGGGAGGGCGGTGGGGATTCAGTCCTAATTGTGGCATTCTGCTTTTTTTTTGTTGGTGTTTTGAATTAAATCAGGATCTTGGCACTGTTCTGCTGTACTTGTTTGCATAGGTGTACTTGCAAATATGTATGGCACATACCACTTTAATTCTATCTGTGAAATGCATCAATGTTGCTTGATTGTTACTTGCACAGTGCACCCTGGAGGGATATGCCTAACCCATACTGTGATGTCAGGTTTTTAAGACACACCTGTCCTGTTCAAGATAGGAAATTTTTAAGCAACCTGACAACACAGCATGTCTTACTCATTTTGGTGGGTGTGACAGCAAGGGGACAACACAGACCTCCTATTCATTGCTAGCTGCTGTATGCTATTGAGAAAGCCTCCAGTTATAGGAAAATAGTTACCCTAACACTGTGTATTGCTATTTATGAGTGTTCTCATAAATATTCTAGTAAAACTAAACAATTTTTTCCCATACAGACATCACTAGGTCTCTTATTGCCTCTTCTGAGGAAGGAAGAAATGAAGGCTACAGCAGCGGCCTTGAGTTGCCTGATAGAGAGAAAACACTTGAATTTGAGCCTGGAAAACCAGTTTATTTCAGCAAAGCAAAGATGAAAATTGAGGAAGAGGGCAAAGCCCCTGTTTTCCTCAAACAGGTCTCAGATGTTGAGGTCTGGCAGGGAGATGTAGCTAGGCTCTCTGTTACTGTTACTGGCAGCCCCACACCCAAAATCCAGTGGTTTTTCAACAGTAGGAAGCTAACCCCATGCATGGACTGTAAGTTAGTATTTGCTGGCAATGACCACAGCCTCATCCTCCCGTATGCAGGTGTGCAGGATGAGGGTGAGTATACATGCGTGGCCAGCAACGTACATGGTGAGACCAGCTGCAGCGCCCAGCTCCGTGTGTGCCGGAGGAAGCCAGGATTCCCTTGCTTTGCCAGGGAGCCGGACAGCGTGCAGTGTGCACCGGGCTTCACAGCAGTCTTTGAGTACACAGTGGTGGGGAAGCCGTGCCCCGACGTGCTGTGGTCCAAGGGGAGCGAGCAGCTCTTCTCTGATGCGCGTCACTCCATTGCTCACCACCCTGACGGCTCGGGCTCTCTGACAGTGTGGGACTGCATGGAGGAGGACACTGGGCTCTACACGTGCAGGGCCATGAGTGCCCTGGGTGAGGCCACATGTTCTGCTGAGCTCCTTGTGCTGCCCCAGGAGCAGGCTGCGTGCAGGCAGAGCCCGACCCTGCAGCACTCTGCAGTGGCAGAGGACCAAAGCCCCCTTTTCTATGAGGAGGCTGGTGAGCTTCCTGCAATGGAAGAAGCACTCAGTCTTGAGCCCATGAGGGAGCCTTCAATGCTCCTTCAGCTCCAGATGAGCCAGGCAGTGTACATGCTGACCAGGGAGGATGTCTTGCCTGGCCTGCAACAAACCCCTCTGGCAGCGCAGAGTGTTGAAGAGATGCTCACCCAGGCAGCCACAATACAAGAGAGCAGCGGGCTTCTGGCAGAGCCTCTGGAAACCCTCCCTGCTGGCCCCCAGGGCGTGGTGCCTGCAGTAGTGATGGAGACACAACTGCCAGGCTGCCTTGGGACTGTAGCTGCACAGATACTCGTGCCCAAAGAGAAAATCATCCCCAAGACAGCAGAGCAACTGGCTACTCTGAAGACAGAGACTTCCCAAACCCTTCTACAGGTGTCAAGCACCACTGAGAGCCATACCATGGATGGTGACCAAATCCAGATCCTTGAGGGCTTTCAGATAGCACAAGGTGAGCTGAAGGCTGAACCCAGATTTCTCTTTGAATTGGCCTTCACTGGGGGCCAAGCTGTCCCCCTGGAGAACATTTCTTTCTTGGAAACAGCGAAGGAAGATTTTGCTGCAAGAATACACGAGGGACAGGCTGTCAGATTTCCCTTGCTGCTGGAAGAAAAACAGTCCATGGAGGAAGAATATGTTGATCTTTCTGAGCCACTTAAGCAGTGGCAAAGGGCAGAGAGAGAATTCTATGAAACAACATACTCTCATGAGCTGCAGCCAAGCCAAGTCTTCAACAAAGACAGTGAGCTCACTGCTCTGGTTCCCAAGAGCTGCAGCTTAGACATGAAGTCCCAAATCAGAAATGCACTGAAAGCTGCAGTGGTAAGTGAGAAAAACCTCTTGTTTTCAGAATGGTTGGCTGATAAGGAAGATGTTAAAGTACAGGCAATAAACATCACCAAGGAGAATACAGATACCTTGTGCACGTGTGTTGTGACCATAGGAGGATGCAGTCCTGTAGAAATCCGAGTCTCCTTGGGAGAAGTCAACATCCAGACAGCTGACCAGGAAACAGTCTTGAAGGAATTTTTCTATTCCTTTCATTGTGAAGATAAATGTCCCCTGACTGGTGAAAAATCCAAAGCATTGCCATTCTCTGCCCGTTCACTTCTCTCTGGAAAACCCTGTGATGAAATCTTTGAGCTGGAGCTCCAGCAGGCTGAGAGGACTATGGAGGCAGAAATACCACTGGAACACTCTTTGTCTGCGCAAGTAATCAACACTGTGACTGAGCATGGTCAAATCAGGAATGTGGGTGCAGCTGTAGCCACTGCTGATGTAGCCTCTGCAGATGTTCGTACTGAGACAACCAAAAAAATACTGAAAATAAAAGAGAAAAGGGAAGAAAAGTGCGAGGAAAAGGGCAGAGAGGGTCTGGAAACTCGAGGTGGAAAGCAAGAGGATGAGCTGGACAAAGAAAGTTATCCCATAATACACAGCAAACTGGTTGACACTGTTGTGGAGGAAGAGGAGAGTGTCTGGCTGATGTCTGTCATAACAAATGTCAGAGAGGTGAATTGGTACTTTAAGGGTAAACTGGTCTCTTCAGGCAACAAATTCAAGTGTTTGCAAGATCAGGACACGTACACACTAGTAATAAGCAAAGTGTGCGGGGAGATTCACCAAGGAGAGTACACCTGTGAGGCGCTGAATCAAAGTGGAAAAAGAGCAACAGCAGCAAAACTCACAGTTGTTAAAAGAGGTTGGATTATGGGGATAAAACAATCTTTTTAATGCACTGCTCTACTAATGAACCTCCCCTACTATGTGTATCTTTGGACAGAGATACAGTATTAGTACCATCATGCCACTAATCAGAGGGCCCCCTTTCTCTCTGGATTGATGGTCTCCTTTTACCACATTGCAAGACCTCTCACTTCCATTACCCCAGTCTTTGGTCAGGAACTCTGTTGTTTCATTGCACTGGCATGATAAGGACAAAGCTGTATCTCAATACCGACCATTTCTCCTTTTCTTGCCTGAAAAGTGGACCTGCTCTTCCCATTTTTCTCACTGCTGCACCCTCTCTCACTCCCTAGAGTCATTGCACAAATTCACCATCGTTTCTCATTCACACCATAATTTCTCACAACTCCAGGATAGGTTACTATATATCCTATGGCTATTGTGCTATTTCACTTTGTTTTTCCAGTGTCACCGCTGTTTCCTGATGTCATTATGCACTGTAAGACTGTCCACTGAGTCTAGTACTGCTTTCATTTCTTACAGATGTTTTTTCTTTTACAGTCACTTTATGTGAATTGCAAGTATGTGTCACCTTTTTGAGTTTTGGGTTTTTTTTTTCCAGTCAGTCAATCACTTAATTTCAGAATGTCAGCAGACAGGGTTTTGATTTACTCTCTGCTTCTAATTTCAGTTGCACCCATCCTGAGGAGAAGGCTTGAACCCTTGGAAGTGGCTGTGAATCATGTGGCCAAGTTTACCTGTGAGGTAGAGATGGCTCCCAATGTCAAGTTCCAGTGGTACAAAGCCGGACGAGAAATATATGATGGAGACAAATACTCCATTCGCACCTCCAACTACCTCTCCACACTGGAGATCCCAAGGCCTCAAGTTGTTGACTGTGGGGAATATAGCTGTAAGGCTTCCAACCAGCATGGCAGTGTAAGCTCTACAGCTGTTTTAACAGTAACTGGTAAGTACAGACTTTCAAATGCTTCTCCTTTTCCATGAAATATCTTGGTGTACTGTAATGCTTTCACTGCCATACTTGCACATGTTTATGGTAGGGCTCTTGGTTGCCACTATAATACATAATCCATACCTAATTTTTGGCAGGCACAAGCATAGAAAAGGAATAACTTTTGAGAATGCTGCTTTTAGGTGCTTTCTGTATGAAGAAAAGGAAATCAGTGTGAAAAAGTTTCAGAGGGAAAGAAAAAGGGGGAAAAGAGAGCAGAAAGAAATTGCATGGAATTGTTTTGTTAATACATTCTTGAAGAAAGTTTATTTAACTTCCAGACCACAAGAAACACTTTTAAATCTGATTTCTTGGTGTAATAGTCACTGCGTGATTATCCTAGCACCCTAAATTTATCCTGCAACTCTACTTGCGACGCAGATTATGCAGATCTGCATACCTGAATATCTTTGTGCCGTGGCCAAAGGGGAACTCTGTGACTGGGGAAATAGATCTTCTTAAACAAAAGAAGGTTTAAAGGGTTTTGATTTGCAAACATTTTGTCTATTGAGAGATTTACAGTGGGTTTTTTTCTTAAAAGAAAAAAACAAACAAAAAACCACCGTCTTTTGGGTGTTTCTTGTATGATGACTTTTTTACTCTGACTTTTCTCTTTCTGGGAGGAGTCCTTTTGTGGTCTTTGCTCAATGCAAGGTGCTAGAAACTAGAAAAAGGTGCATGGACAGTGAAATGCATGCAAACTTGCCCATCTTGAGAGAACAGTGTGCAAATATGTCAGTCTTGGGGGAGGAATTTCTGGGTTTTTGTTTGTTTTCCTTTAATTTGTACATTGCTCCAGAGATTCAAAATGCCTTCAAACTCTGGAGTAATGCATAGACTAAAGAAGTACAAAACCAAAAGCCAAAATTTATCATCTTTAACACTTCTTATCTCGTTCACTGCTGTTTTCTTTTGCTTAAGAGTGACCAGTGACAAGCTGGCCTCTCTTGCTCTCTGTCTCTGGCAAATGTGAGTCTGTTCCTCACGTCTTGATAACATCGAACCCCTTTGTTTTGCAGAGGCATTTCCACCAACGTTTCTTACCAGACCTGAACCTATTACTACTTTTGTTGGCAAAAGTGCCAAGTTCCTGTGTACTGTTTCGGGCACTCCAGTCATCGACATCACCTGGCAGAAAGATGGAACAACTATTTCACCTTCAGACCACCATAAGATCTCCAAAGTGGAAAATAAACATGTTTTAGAAATTTCCCTTCTTACCACTAGTGACAGAGGGGTTTACACTTGCAAAGCTTCCAACAAGTTTGGGGCTGATATTTGCCAGACTGAAATGGTCATTATAGACAAGCCTCACTTCATTAAAGATTTGCAGTCAGTACAGTCAGCAGTTAATAAAAAAATACGCCTTGAATGTCAGGTAGATGAAGACAGGAAAGTAACTGTAGGGTGGACAAAGGATGGAAACAAAATCCCTCCGGGCAAAGATTATAAGATTTACTTTGAAGACAAAATAGCCTCACTTGAGATTCCACTGGCTAAGCTCAAAGACTCAGGCCACTATGTGTGTACTGCTTCAAATGAGGCAGGAAGCAGCTCCTCTTCTGCCAGCGTCACAGTCAGAGGTAAGATAGCTCTATGTCCCCTTTACCTTTTGTCTTCTTGGGTTCCCCCTTTCTTCTTTTGCAGGCAAAAGTCTTCTTTGGGCTGAAATTACACTGTGAATTCTTCTCAGACCTGCCACCTGGTCCATTCCCATAAAGTCTTTTCACCTGCTGCCTTACAGTGTGTTACTTCAATATTCCTTTCACCAGAGAAAATCAAGAATTGCTCCTGCCTGCAAGGGAGAGATGGATGAAGTGGGAAAGCAAAACCACAGAAGCTGCAGCTCAGCAAAGATTATGCTGATCTCTTGTGAAGCTGTATTTTGTTCTTGCTCTGGGAAGCAATCTTTCAAAGCTTTGTATTTCAGCTTTCTTTCCTTTCTCCCTTTTCCTTTTCCCTTTCCTTCCCCTTTCCTCTTCCCCTTCTTCCCCTTTTTACCATCTTTTCCCTTCTCTTCCCTTCCCATTTTCAGAACCACCATCCTTTGTGAAGAAGGTCGATCCATCTTACTTACTGACCCCAGGCGACTCAGCACGCCTTCAATGCAAAATCAAAGGGTCTCCTGAAATCCAGGTTACTTGGTTCAAGAACAATAAGGAAATCCATGAAAGTAACACACACAGGATGTCGTTTGTCAATTCTGTGGCTGTGTTAGATATTTTGGAAATGAAAGTTGATGACACTGGGACCTACTCATGTGAAGCTGTCAACGAAGTTGGAAGTGACAGTTGCACCACTGAAGTGGTTGTCAAAGGTCTGTCCTTCTTGTTGCTGCCAGTCACATTCTTGAAAAAAACCTTTCTTCCTTTTTATTTTTCTTTTTTTTTTTTTTTTTTTTTTTTTTGACATGGTTGACTAATTCTTTCTTACTGCTTTTATAGAGCCTCCGTCTTTCATCCGAACACTTGAACCTGCAGAACTAGTGAAGGGAACAAAGCCAGTTCTTCAGTGTGAGGTTGCTGGCACTGGACCCTTTGAGATTAGCTGGTACAAGGACAAGAAGCAGATTCGCAGTAGTAAAAAATACCGATTGACCTCTCAGAAGGCTGTTATTTCTTTGGAGGTGTTCTCATTTAATAGTGCAGATGTCGGTGAATATGAGTGTGTGATAGCTAACGAAGTCGGGAAGTGCATGTGCAGTGCCACATACATCTTGAAAGGTCAGTGGGAAAGAGAAAACTCAACTTACTGAAGGGATTGGCAAAACCTCTCTTTCATAAAATGTCTTTTCTTTGGATTTGTGGGAGGCTAGGGAGACTGGTGAAAAAAAATATCTTCTTCTCCTAAAATTCTGTGTATGTCTTGAGTCTTATCTGGCATCAAACCTGGGAATTTGAAGAACATTGACGTTAATGGTCCATTAACTCCCAGCTGGAGAAAGCAGTTCTCTAACTTGCCTACTCTTTTGCTGAATTGCGACATGTACTGCACATACTGTCTTAAAAAACTGTCTTTAAGTATCAGATTTTATGTGATGACGTAATAGTAGATGAGTATTTTTTTCTTGTCTCTCTTCTTTGAACTAGAACCACCATCTTTTGTTAAGAAAATCGAAAATGTGACAGCTCTGGCTGGAGATAGTGTTACGTTACAGGCTGTGGTGAAAGGGTCAGAGCCTATTTCTGTGACGTGGATGAAGGGCAAAGACATTATTAAAGATGATAACAATGTGAGAGTGACATTTGATCATGGTCTAGCAACACTGCAAATTACCGGAGTCCAGCTGAGCTCTGGTGGCAAATACACCTGCGTGGCTGAGAATGATGCAGGAAGTCAGTCCTGCTTTGGTGAACTAGCAGTGAAAGGTCAGTGGAGAAGTGCTGTGATCCCTGCAGTCTCCCACCTCAGAGGAGAAGAAATTGCCTTTTGTCCTTAACACCAGTTGTTTAATTCTGTTGTAGAACCTGCCAAAATAATTGAAAAAGCTGAAATGATCCAGGTTACAGCTGGGGAGCCAGCTATTTTGGAGTACACTGTCACAGGCACTCCAGAGCTGAAAACCAAATGGTTCAAAGATGGAAAGCCACTACCTGCCAGCAAAAAATATAGGATCAGCTTCAAAAATAACATTGCCCAGCTCAAGTTTTATGCCACTGAAATGCAGGACAGTGGTGAATACACCTTTGAGATATCCAATGATGTGGGCTTCAGTTCTTGTACTACCAGCTTCACTGTGCTAGGTTGGTACTGTCTCTTTGCAAAGAGCCCCGTTGCTCTGCTCTGTGCCAAACAGAGCCAGAAGCAGAACAGCACTCCTGTTTTGCTCATGTGTTCCTTTCTGTCATTTTTTTCATTCTCAACAGATCGAACTCTCCCTCCCTTCTTTACTAAACCACTGAAGAATATTGACAGCATCATTAGCGCCTCATGCCGCCTAGACTGCAAAATTTCAGGCTCTCATCCAATGACTGTCTCATGGTTTAAGCAGGATATTGAGATCACTTCAAGTGCCAAGTACACAGTACAATTTGCAGAAGGCTCAGCATCTTTGGAAATAAAACACCTAGATGCAAACGATGCTGGGGTCTACATTTGCAGAGCCACAAACTCTGCTGGTAGCAAAGAGAGCAGTAGCACTTTGTTTATAAAAGGTTTGGCAATTTGTTTCACTTTTCTTGGAATTTTGCTTATCTTATGATAATATTTTTTTTCCCAAAATACAAGCCCTCTTACTCTTGAAAATTTTTTTCCTCTCAACACAATCCAGAGCCACCTAGCTTCACAGTAGAACCAGAGTCTCAAGATGTATTGCCTGCATCAACTGTACATTTCAAAGGAATGTTTAAAGGCACAACACCACTGACAGTGAAATGGTTTAAAGGTGACGCTGAACTGGTGACAGGAGGAGCCTGCTACATAATGACAGAAGCATTAGCAAGTTACTTGGAGCTTTATGCAGTCAAACCAACTGACTCTGGAAAATATACCTGCAAAGTCACCAATGTAGCTGGTTCAGTAACATGCAGTGCAAACTTATTTGTAAAAGGTTTGCGTTCTTACTCTTATTTAAAATTTTAGCTGCTGGATTAACACAGCAGCACTCTTTCCTGTGTTCTTTGTCCTGAACACTCTTCTTAAATCCACAGAACCTGCTGCTTTCAAGGAGAAGCTAGAGCCAACTCATCTGGTAAAGAAAGGTGGATATGCTGAGCTGACCTGTGAAGTCACTGGCACTCCTGAGATAAAAATCACGTGGTTCAAAGATGATAGAGAGCTAAAAGAGAGTGACAAATACAGGATATCTTTTACAAAATCTTTGGCAAAACTCCATGTTTCAGACGTTGATACTGAAGACAGTGGGGAATACATTTGCGAAGCCAAAAATGACGCTGGAAAAGATATCTGCAGTAGTGTTGTTACAGTCAAAGGTGTGTGTGATATCCAGCTACATAGTTTGTATCTTTAAACTCAGTACAGTGGTACCGGCTTCAAAAGTATGATTAATGCAAATTGCACTTTCTTTTTTGCACTGTAGAGTCACCTTATTTTAGCAAGGAGTTTCAATCCATGGAAGTCTTGAAGGATTCTGATGTGGTTTTGGAGTGTGAGGTGCTTGGCACACCTCCCTTTGAAGTGTTTTGGGTGAAAGATGATAAACACGTGCGGAGCAGTAAGAAGCACAGAATAAGCATTGAGAAGTCTTTGATTAGCCTCCATGTTTTCAGGTTTGATGCTTCTGATGTTGGCGAGTATCAGTGCAGAGTAACAAACGATGTTGGGAACTGCCTCTGTCGTTCAGAGGTCATGCTAAAAGGTTAGTGCAAGGTGCAGAACACCTCTAGCATGCTCTTATCCCAGTGTGGTTTCCATGCCGCACTGTTACACACCAGACTTGTACTTACAGAACCGCTTTCTTCCTGCCAGAGCCTCCACAGTTTTTGAAGAAGATAGAAAACATTAGCTCCCTTCGAGGGGGAACAGTTGTGTTTCAGGCTGCTATTAAAGGTTCCCTGCCCATCACTGTGTCCTGGTTGAAAGACAATGATGAAGTGATTGAAGACAGCAATATCAAAATGACCTTTGTGAACAATGTTGCCACTCTTATGGTGAGATCTATTGAGCTGAAACATGATGGGAAATATTTCTGTCAGGCTAAAAATGAGGCAGGAATCCAGAGGTGTTCTGCTCTGCTGACTGTCAAAGGTTGGTCTTACCCTGAGGGCTTGCAAATGATCTGAGATGGTTCTCTTGTGATTTTCACAGATGCACTTAACGCTCTATCTCCTTATTTACAACAGAACCTGCTACAATTGTGGACAAGGCTGTGTCAATAGATGTGACTGAAGGAGACCCAGCAACCTTGCAGTGTAAATTTTCAGGAACAAAACCTATTACAGCCAAATGGTTCAAAGATGGCAAGGAACTGACATTGGGCCCAAAATATAAGATCAGTGTTACAGATACTGTCTCAGTCTTAAAGGTGCTTTATGCAGATAAGAAAGATAGTGGAGAATACATTTTTGAGGTTCAAAATGACGTTGGGAGCAGTAGCTGTTCTGCCAGCATTAATGTCCTAGGTGTGTATGGACTATCTTTTATTCTTGCTTTTAGATACCAAATATTTTCTCCTGAGCTGACATCTGCCACAATCACAGTTGAATTTCATATTTTGTCTTTTTACTTTGTCTTGGATAGATCTCATTATACCACCTAAATTCACCAAAAAACTCAAGAAAATGGACAGCATTAAGGGGTCTTTTGTCCACCTGGAGTGCATAGTGTCTGGTTCACATCCTATAAGTATCCAGTGGTACAAGGATGGCCAAGAAATAACAGCAAGTGAAAAGCACAAATATTCATTTCATGATAATACTGCATTTCTGGAAATAAATAAACTGGAAGGCACAGACAGTGGCTCTTACACTTGTGAAGCAACAAATAAAGCAGGAAGCAACCAATGCAGTGGGTTCTTAACAGTCAAAGGTTTGAGCTCCTTCTTTGTCTTGTATTAGGTCTCTCATTCATAATTTGGGACTTCCCCATCTCAGAGTAATCCCCTTTCTTCCTTTTTGCGTGTTATAGAACCTCCATATTTTGTGGAAAAACCCCAGTCTCAAGAGGTTGTGCCCAATGCTAGGGTTCAGTTCAAAGCGCTGGTGAAAGGATCTACTCCTCTGCAGATAAAGTGGTTTAAAGACAGCCAGGAGCTCCTGTCTGGAGCCAGTCGATCCGTCTGGAAGGATGACACTTCTAGTGTTCTGGAGCTCTTCTCAGCTAGGACATCTGATTCTGGGAACTACACTTGTCAGATAAGCAATGATGTGGGGACTGCAACCTGCAAAGCAACTCTGTTTGTAAAAGGTGTGCAACCCAATCTTCTAATTTTTTTGGTTCTGATTTTTCTGAGCAGTTTTGGTGGGAGGGGGAGAAAGACTTGTAGCCTTTTTTTTCCTTTAAATTCTGGGGGGTTTTATTCCTACCTTGAATATTATAAAGCCTCAACTTCTCTGTCCATCTTCTAGAGCCCCCCAGATTTATTCAGATGCCAACTTCTGTAGTAGCTTTGCGTGAAGGACAGTCTACCACTTTTGAGTGCCAGGTAGTAGGCACGCCAGAGATCCACATTACATGGTACCTGGATGGGAATGAAGTGACTGACCAAGCTAAGTACGGCATCTCCTTCATAGATGGTGTAGCCACTTTGAGAGTCACTCAAGCCAGAGTGGCAGATAGTGGGATTTATGTTTGCGAAGCCCACAACGATGCGGGCAGCGAGAGCTGCAGCGTCGAGCTGAAAGTAAAAGGTTGGTTTTGAATGTCTTGTCTTCTCTGTTACATATCTGGGGTGAGGAAGTAGGAGATACTTCTTCTCCCCTTGAAACTATTTAGGGTTACAATCTACTTTCCTCTAATTCTTCTTTATAGAACCTCCAACCTTTGTTCGGGAGTTGCGTCCTACCGAGGTAGTGAAGGGTTCAGAGGCCACGCTAGAATGTGAGGTGGCTGGTACCGCTCCATTTGCGGTGAAGTGGCTGAAGAACAATAAGGAGATGTTCAGCAGCAAGAAATATGCCATCTCCACCAAAGAATCAGTATTTACTCTTAATGTGACCAACTGTGACACCTCGGATGTTGGTGAATATCAGTGTATTATATCAAATGAAGGTGGGAGCTGTTCTTGCAGCACAAGACTCAGCTTAAAAGGTCAGTCCTCTAGGAAGCACACCTCAAACATTATATGCCCCAGCTAAAGTGTAGCAACTGGGATTACTTTATATGATCTCTCTTTCTCCTCTTCCCTTTCCTCAACTTCTCTTCCGAACAACAAACAAAACTCACACCACAGAACCACCATCCTTCGTCAAAAAGCTGGAGAACGTCACTAGCATTTTGAAAGGTGATGCATTCTTTCAGTGCGTCGTAGCAGGTGCTCAACCCCTCTCTGTGTCATGGATAAAAGATGAGAAAATACTAGAAGATGATGAGCACCACCACATTACCTTCGAGAACAGGGTGGCCACACTGAAGCTTACTAATGTTGACCTTAGCCACAGAGGGAGATATACCTGTCAGGCAAAGAATGAATCTGGCGTGGAGAAGTGCTTTGCTTTGCTTTTTGTGCAAGGTGTGTACAAAGTGTAACCTTGATGAGGACTTGGAAAGCCAGTTCCCTATCTATGTAGCTAACAGCTGTAATTTTTATACTCTTTATACCTCAGAGCCTGCACAGATCATAGAAAAGGCTAAATCACTTAAAGTCACTGAAAAAGACCCCGTGACTTTGGAGTGTACTGTGGCTGGGACACCAGAGCTCCGAATAAGATGGTACAAAGATGGCAAGCAGCTCCTGCCCAGTAGATACTACACAATGAGCTTTGAAAACAATGTGGCCAGTTTCAGGATTGAACCTGTATCAAAGGAAGATAGTGGTACATACAGTTTCAAGGTTGAAAATGACTTCGGAAGTAGCACCTGTGAAGCTGTTCTGACTGTGCTAGGTTTGTATTGCCAATCCATAAGGGAGGGAATGAAAAATAATCTCCATGAAAGATAAGCAAGAAGTTAAACAGTGTATTTTTGCTATTTTTTGTGTTGGGCAGATCAATCAATTCCTCCTGTGTTTATCAAAAAGCTAACCAAAAAGGATACCATTCTGGGATCTTCTATCCAAATGGAGTGCAAAGTCTCTGGGTCACTACCCATCATTGCAAAGTGGTTTAAAGACGGAAAAGAGATAACTGACAGTGCAAAATATAGAACCCTGTGCCATGAGAACACTATGTCACTCGAGGTTGCTAATCTAGAGCTGGCAGACAGTGCAAATTACACATGCAGTGTCTCTAATGTTGCTGGAAACGATTCTTGCAGTGCTGTCCTGACTGTGAAAGGTTTGAAACTCTTTTACTACTTCTTATCTATGGTTATATGCTGGAAAAATACCTTAAATCTTATACTAACATAACACTCTTATACATCTTAATATTAATACTGAGAACTTGGTCTCCATGCTTTCCTCACTGATTTTCTTCATTCTTAGACATTTCTGATCTATCTGTGTCTTTTTCTTAAAAACTGCAGAGCCACCGAGCTTCTTAGTAAAACCTGAAAGCCATCAAGTCATACCAGATTCCACAGTGGAGTTTAAGGCCACACTGAAAGGAACACCACCCTTTACAGTAAAGTGGTTCAAAGAAGACTTAGAACTTGTATCTGGTTCAACTTGTTTCATTGGGACTGAAGGTTCAACTGGGTTCTTAACCCTCTATTCAGTGGATTCTTCTAGGAGTGGGCACTACACTTGCCACGTTTCAAATGACGTTGGCAGTGACTCTTGCACTACTACACTGATGATAACAGGTGCGCACTCTTTCTTGATGTGTTGTTGTCTTTTTGTCTCCTTCTTCTCTTTCCTTTTTGCAATCCCACCTTGGTGATCTTTGATACATTGCCAAGGGAATTCCCTACCCTGTCTTTGCAACCCACAATTGTTTGGCTCTTTTCCCACCTATTCTGTCTCCAGTATTAATCCAGACCTTTCTGACCCCACTTTTTTTGGTTTTTTAGAACCCCCCAAGTTTGCTAAGAAGCTAGAGGCAGCAAAAGTAGTCAAGCAGGGTGACTCAGCCCGCCTTGAGTGCAAAGTAAGTGGATCTCCAGAGATGAAAGTAGTGTGGTTCAGAAATGACCATGAAATTGTTGCCAGTGAAAAATTCCGGACATCATTCATTGACTCTGTGGCCGTGCTTGAAATGAATCATCTCAGTACTGATGAGAGCGGTGACTACATCTGTGAAGCTCACAACCCTGCCGGCAAGGCCAGCTGTAGCACCAAAGTCACAGTGAAAGGTTAGCTGTCCTCTTGTTCTCCAACTGCATCCTACTTTTCCCCTGGTGGTTGTATCCCTTAGAAATACATAGTAACATGAGATTAATTTATTTCAGGACTGCCCTGTTCTTCATGTCATGTTT
Source organism: Phainopepla nitens (assembly GCA_013400175.1). NCBI lineage: Eukaryota > Metazoa > Chordata > Aves > Passeriformes > Bombycillidae > Phainopepla > Phainopepla nitens. Next base: position 574,032 of record VXBQ01016507.1, on the reverse strand, counting down.
GTTTCTTGATGCTCCCTCATCTTCTCTCCCAGGGTCTAAACAAGAGAGATGATGTTCTTAATGTAGATGAATCCTTAGCTAGTTTTTCCCCAGTTCTATATTTTTTAATATCCAAGACAGTTCATAGTGAGAATTGCTATTTCAAGGAGCTGAAATATGAAGAGAAAGAACAGGCACAAACTGACTAGTGTCAGTTTTACACCCTGTATGGGAGATTACTATCAGCTAAATGCGAACTGTGCCCTCTCTGCCAAAGGTCACCCCTCTGTTTACCTTTTCTAAAGGGGAACTAAAGTCTCTTAATGCTCACCTTTGTGCAAACTCATTTCATATTATGCCTAGAAAATGAGAGAAGTCTTGCCCATTCTTTAGATATTCTCAGCAGTCCCATTTTCCAGAAGCTCGTATCTGTAGACTCTTTGTCAATCAAAGAGCTTCAGACTACTTTCTAAATGTTCCTTTCTTCCCTTGTTAGAACCTCCTGTCTTTAGCAGGAAGCCTTCTCCAGTAGACATTGTCAAAGGATCTGAGGTTAGCCTGGAATGTGAGATTTCAGGAACACCTCCATTTGATGTTGCCTGGTACAAAGACAGGAGGCAAATCCGCAGTAGTAAGAAGTACAAGGTTACAGCCAAAAACTACCACACAAGTGTTCGCATTCTTAACGTTGAAGCTGCAGATGTTGGTGAATATCAGTGCAAAGCACAGAACGACGTAGGAAGTGACACTTGTATTTGCACTGTGAAGCTGAAAGGTAAAGTACTGGTACATGTGTCTTCCACAGCACTCCCAAGGGTGCTGCATTGCTCTTCTTTGCAGAAACACTGTTAGTATTTACTATAACTGCGTATTTCTTCTTCAGAACCACCAAAATTCTTGACTAAAATAAACAGCATGACTGTTGTGGTTGGTGAACCAGTAGAGTTACAAGCAAGAGTGGAGGGCTCCCAGCCAATTTCTGTGCAGTGGCTTAAAGACAGAGAGGAAATTATCAGAGAGAGTGAAAACACAAAGATCACATTTATGGAAAATATTGCAACTTTGCAGTTTGTGCGCACAGAGACAAGCAGTGCTGGAAAATACACCTGTCAAATCAAAAATGATGCTGGAAGTCGTGAATGTATGGCTACCTTAACTATTCTAGGTGGGTAAAAAGCACAAATTCATGGAAGTTTCCTTTTAAAGTTAGAAACTTGGCTATTTAGTATCAGCTGTATACTTCGCTTATGCCTCTGAGTTCAAAACAAACAAACTGGAGAATCCTTCTCTCCCCAACAAGCAGAAGTCAGGTTCCATATTTCCAGTTGTCCAGCAACAGAGTTGAAAGGAACCTCGCTCTGTATTTCTGTCATGCCTTCTGCTCATGCCTACTTGGAGAGGGAGATGAAAATATTTTATATTTTAAATTAAAATATACTTTAAAATTATTTAAAATATTTGTACTTAATTTTGGAAAGCATCTGAAATTTGCAGTTTAGGGTTACATAAAGGATGGAAAAACCAACTGTAAAAAACTCCACACTCCAACAAATCAAAATTTCCTTAGTGTCAAATGCATAAACCCCATATCATAATACTTAGAGCTAATACTAATTAAACCCGGTTTTAACTACGTATGTTACCCATCTCTCCTTCCAGAGCCTGCAGTTATTGTAGAGAAAGCAGAGCCAATGAAAGTTACTATAGGAGATGCCTGCACTTTGGAATGCAAAGTAGCAGGCACACCACAGCTTTCCACAGGGTGGTTCAAGGATGGCAAAGAACTGACCAGCAGCCAAAAATACAGAATCACTTTCCTCAATAATGTATCTACACTTAAAATTATGGATGCAGAAAAGGAAGATGGTGGATTGTACACTTTCGCTGTGCAAAATGACGTGGGGAAAAGCAGTTGTATGGCATCGGTTGATGTTTTAGGTTGGTTGGGTAGTTTTTCTTCTATCTTATACAAAAGCTTTTGTTTGGCCATATTCTCTGTTCTTTCTTCCACTCCTTTACTCGTTTTCTCTCTAACCATGGATTTATTATGTTTTCTTATGCAGACCGAATAATTCCTCCTTCTTTCACAAGAAAACTAAAGGAAACCCCTTGTGTTCTGGGTTCCTCAGCACTGCTGGAATGTAAAGTGTCAGGTTCACCTCCTATTTCTGTTGCCTGGTTCCAAAATGGACTTAAGCTAGTCAGTGGAGAAAAACATCAAATCTCCTTTTCAGATAACCTATGTATTTTAGAAGTTAATTCACTGAGCCACTCAGATACTGGCACTTACACCTGCAAAGCTACCAACACAGCTGGCTCAGATGAATGCAGCGCTGTATTGACTGTACAAGGTGGGTATGTGATCGTCAGGTAGCTCTCTGAGCTATTCTTTTCTCTTTCTCTTTTGAAATTATCTGCAGTCTTTTGTAAATATTCTTGGGGAAAGTTATTAACCGAAAAATAAAGATTTTGCTCTTTATCTTCAGTAGGTGTGTGGAAATACCAGAGCTATGCTGCAGCAATTTGTCTTATCTATCTTTTTCTTTTGTGTATTTAGAGCCACCTTCTTTTGAGAGAACACCAGAGCCTTTGGATGTATTGCCAGGCACAAGCGTCACCTTCACATGTGTTGTCAGAGGAACACCTCCTTTTAAGGTTAACTGGTTTAGAGGGGCCAGTGAACTTGTGCCAGGGGACAAATGCAATATCTACTTGGAGGAGTCCATTGTGGAGCTTGAATTATTTGATGTAACTCCTCCCCAAAGTGGAGAGTACACTTGTCTAGTGACCAATGATGCTGGCAGGGTAAATTGTACAACACACCTTACAGTCAAAGGTTTGTAAAGATGATGTCTCTCCATTTACCTTAAATTACTGTTTCCTTCTCTCCATTTGGCATGTTGTGCTCAACACTTGTGACTTACCTTTCATTAGAGCCAGCTGTCTTTGTGAAGAAGCTGAGTGATCAGTATGTGGAGCCTGGCAAGCCCATCATCCTAGAGGGCACTTACACAGGCAGCCTGCCCATTTCTGTGACATGGAAGAAGAATGGCCACACCATCGCACAATCTCAGAAATGTAGCATCACCACCACAGAGAAATCCTGCATCCTGGAAATACTTGACAGCACCAAAGATGATGCAGGAGAATACACCTGCCATGTTGAAAATGAGGCAGGAAGAGATGTTTGTGAGGCTGTAGTCTCTACCTTAGGTGTGTGCTCCCTTTTCTTCTTTTCCTTGCCTTTTTTTCTAGTGTATGCTTTCCAAAACCTGGTACAAAATAAGCCTGTCTAATTGCTTCTCTTTTTTTAGAACCTCCCTACTTTGTTACACACTTGGAACCTCTTGAGGTGTCAGTTGGGTCTTACACAACATTGCAGTGCCATGTTGCTGGAACACCAGAAATTACTGTGTCTTGGTACAAAGGTGATACAAAACTCAGGTCTACTCCTGAGTATAAAGTGTTCTTTAAAGACAACGTTGCTACACTTATTTTCAACAAAGTGGCTAGCAATGACAGTGGAGAATATACCTGCAAGGCAGAAAACAGTGTAGGAACTGCATCTACAAAGGCTCTCTTAACAGTTCAAGGTGATGATTTTATATAAGCATGCTAAAACTCTTTTTCTCTTGCAAAACTATAAGAAAGTTGCTTCCTGGGGTGTATTTATCCTTTACTTGCTTTCTTCCAGAACGCAAACAACCACCTTCCTTTGCGAGAAAATTGAAGGACATTGAGCACCCTGCTGGTTTACCCCTTAAGCTTATGTGTCGGCTCAATGGCTCAGAGCCCATTACTGTCACATGGCACAAAGATGGTGTGCTGCTAAAGGATGACCACAATGTGCACACATCCTTTGTGGATAATGTTGCAGTGCTGCAACTGGTGCGAACCGAGATGAATCATACTGGGCAATATTCCTGCACAGCCACCAATTCTGTGGGCACTGCCACCTCAAGTGCTAGGCTCACAGTGGCAGGTGTGTTGGCTTATAAAACTTTTACTCGGATCACAGGCTCCCCCTCTTATTTCATGCATGCAATGGTATCTTTTTCTGATGTATTAGTATTACATGGTTTTCTTGTGTTTCTAGAACCCAAGCAAGCACCTGTCTTCGACATCAAACCGGAATCTATTGATGTGCCTTTTGGAGAAAGTGCTGATTTTGAATGTCATGTTACGGGAGCCCAGCCGATACACATAACGTGGTCCAAGGATGGTCGGGAGATACGAACTGGAGGAAATTTCAATATTACATTCACAGCCAACACAGCTCACCTTCGAGTGCTCAGAGTGGGTAAAGGAGACTCTGGCCAATATACTTGCCAAGCTAGTAATGAAGCTGGGAAAGACTTCTGCTCAGCTCAACTCAGTGTCAAAGGTATTAAGTCACTTTTGTTTGTGCATTTTCTTTTTCTTGGGTAAAGAGATCTCTTTGTCTTTGATCTTCTACCATTTCTAGTTTAGAAATATATAGAAAGTAGCTTCCCAGACCGCAGACATAAATCATGTAATGACCTTCTCCCATCATACTGTGTAACTACAGAAGCCTTATGTGCCTGCAAAATCTCCAAGGAGAAAGGTACCTGTGTGAACCTGTTTTTATGGAGAGTTGCACTCACATAGCTTTTTACTTTAATAGTTAAACTATAGTCACTGTGGTAGTCACTTATAGCAATTGCTATATGGAAAATGGTTAGTAAATACAACTCTACTTTGCATTTGTTTGCCTGCATAGGTGACTCTTGAATTTGCTAAAGATTTCAGTTGGAGTTCTGAATTGCTGATTTAATCTAGACTATGAATCATTTAATTTCTTCATGCAGAAATATACTTTAAAGATGTGTAAGCAATTGAAACAATCCTTACCGTGTTTCTGTTGCTCCCAGGGATAAAGGGCTTGTAAAATCTTCATGTTGGCATGGGATCCCTTGTTATTTGTTACCACTCAAAAGTAACAGCATAATTTTGATTGGATGGAGCAACTATTCTTTGTGTATCTTTTACAGCTTCAGCTGTCTGATGCAGCAGGGTCCAAATCTGGCAGAACATAGTTTTAGTTGTTGTCTTTGCCTTCTTTTCTTCATCTTCTGTATGTATTTCCTTGAGAAGAAACTCTGTCTGGGAATGCAGCCAACTTCTGTTTATTTTTGTGCTGTAGTACTCTTGTGCCTCCCAGAACTCTTGCTCAGCACTGTAGATTTCACACGGCAAACAGGTATGTTGTCATTCTCTACATGCTTATTCTGTTCTGCAGAACCTCCAAAGTTCATCAAGAAGCCTGAAGCTTTGCGGTTTGTGAAGCAGGGTGACACAGTTCAGCTTGAATGTAAAATCAGTGGCACACCAGAGATCAGAATTGTGTGGTACAAAAACGATCAGGCACTCCAGGCAAGCAACAGGCTGCACATGTCCTTTGTAGACTCCATGGCAACTCTGACCATCTTGGGTGTCACCGCTGAAGATGCTGGGGATTACATCTGTGAAGCCCACAATTCTGCTGGCACAGCCAGCTGCAGCACTTCAGTCACAGTGAAAGGTTAGCACATGGCTCCGCACTCCACCGGAATCCCCGGCTGCCAGGCGTGCTCCCAGCTGCACGTTCCACTGCTGCTGCAGCAGCTGGTGGCTGCTGGGCCAGTGTCTCTCCAGATGCTCTTGCATTTAAATGCTGCTATGTTCAAGCAGCAGAGATCAGGCAGGAAATAGTGGTGGGCGTTCAGCACTATGCAGTCTTTCCCTTGTCTCCCCATTTAAGTCAGTTGCAGGCTGAACAAGGCAAGCTTTATCAGATCACAGTGGAAGCATGGACTAGATGGAACACCAGCCATGGGGAGGGAGCTGGGAATACTTTTCAGCCATGCTTCTGCCTCCTTTTTATACACAGTGATACTGATAGGAATGAAATTTAAGACGGAAGAGGAGGCTGTGTAGCCGAGCTTCACTGACTGTAGCTTTCATGACTAGAAAGTGCCGGGGAGAAAGATGGAATGTAAGATGGAATGTGACTCCAGAGTGCAGGGAGAATGGCTTTTGGGGAAGGACACTTCCAAACAGGTGCAGAAGTATCACATTTTCTGCCCTTTGGACTCTGAGTGCTGGGAACTTTTAGAGGTTAGGCCACATATTTAAAAGCTAAATATGTGTTTACAATACAAGCGTAGGCTCCCTTCCTGAGTATGTTGCTTCCTGCTACTATCCAGAAAGCCACCCAGAGAAGGAAGCTCACATATTATGATGTGATTCTTTTTTTATAGAGCCACCTGTTTTTAGCAAAGTGCCAAGCCCTGTGGACACTCTTAAAGGCTCAGATGTTATCCTTCAGTGCGAGATAGCAGGGACCCCACCTTTTGAGGTGGCTTGGTTCAAGGACCGGAGGCAGGTCAGGAGCAGCAAGAAGTTCAAGGTGACAGCAAAGCACTCCATTGCCAGTCTTCATATTCTCAATTTGGAATCTCAAGATACTGGAGAATATCAGTGCAAAGCTATGAATGAGGTGGGAAGTGACACTTGCACCTGCCCAGTGAAATTCAAAGGTTTGTATGCTAGAGGATCAACATAACTGCCCTCTTTTCTTGATCTCCTGGCTGTCACTCTTCCAAGCAAGCATGTATGATTAACTATTCTCTGCCTCCTTGTTTTTGCTATCAGAACCTCCACGGTTTGCCAAGAAGCTGAGTGACACTGCAATCTTCATCGGGGAGCCAACAGCCCTACAGGCAGTAGTGGAAGGATCCCCACCAATTTCTGTTGTCTGGCTAAAGGATAAGGGTGACGTTATTAGGGAGAGTGAAAATGTTCAAATGTGGTTTATGGACAACATTGCAACTCTTGAGATTGCCAGTGCAGAGGGAACTGATGTTGGAAAGTACATCTGTCAGATCAAAAATGATGCTGGCATGCGGGAGTGCTCTGCCTTTTTACAGGTCCTAGGTGGGTACAGCCTAGTCCACTATAGGCACTGTGTCTTACAGCTTGCAAAGCTGTCTCTACCAGCCTTTGTCTTCTGCTTATACCCTGTGCTCACAAATTTGTGGGTAGATTTCCCTGTGACACACAGACCCCTCCCTTCCTATTTCAGAACCAGCAGTCATCTTAGAGAAGACCGAGCCGATCACGGTAATGGCTGGCAATCCTTTTACCTTGGAGTGCAAAGTGGGAGGAACACCTGAACTTATCACCAAGTGGTACAAAGACGGCAGAGAACTAAAGAGTGACCGCAAATATCAAATTACCTTTTTCAACAATATATCCACTTTGAAAGTCTTTTCTGCAGACAGGGGTGACAGGGGCTTGTATACTTTTGAGGTGCACAATGAAGTGGGGGACAGCAGCTGCACTTCTTCCGTTGATGTTTCAGGTCAGCTCTATGTCTCTATTGTTCACTCTTGTCTTTAAAGAAAGCTTTTATTTTTTCCCCTTTTCTTTACCTTGAAAGAAACCTCAACACTTGTTTTTCTGTTCTTCTGCCTTGTCCTACTTAGATCGCCTTGTTCCTCCTTCATTCTCGAGAAAACTAAAGGAGACAAATGGAGTGCTGGGATCCTCTGTGCTGCTGGAGTGCAAAGTGTCTGGCACAGCTCCCATATCTGTGTCTTGGTTTCAAGATGGGAATGAGATTGTTAGTGGAGAAAAATATGAAATCTCATTCTTGGATAATGTTTGTGCTTTGAAGCTGAATGTCCTGGATGTCACAGATACAGGGTCATATACATGTGTGGCAGCCAACGTGGCTGGATCTGATGAATGCAGTGCCTTCTTGACTGTACAAGGTCAGTGGAAGGGTACTGCCACACCTTCAACAAAATTCTTCTTCCCTCTTTTCTTTCTTTACTCTGGTTTCCCATGGCTTCTTTTTCATGGTTTGTTTGGTTTAGGTTTTTTTCCCATGGTTTCTTTTATTTTTTCTTTTTGACTCAAACCTGCTTGTTTTCCTCCCCACAGAGACCCTCCTATTTATATCTTTCTCCCTCTTTCACTTCTTTGCATGATCCTTAGAACCACCTTCTTTTGTGAAGACACCTGATCCCCAGGAAGTTTTGCCTGGATCAACTGTGACATTCACCAGCTACATCAAGGGCAGTACTCCCTTCAAAGTAACCTGGTTCCGAGGCATCAAGGAGCTGATGCCAGACAGCAATTGCTCCATCTCTCTCAATGAGTCTGTGGCACAGCTGCAGCTGTACAACGTGGAGCCAGGCCATAGCGGGGACTATGCCTGTGTGGTCACAAATGATGCTGGCAGTGCCTCATGTACAACACAGCTTTTTGTGAAAGGTGTGTTTGGGTGTGTGCATGAATGCACAGTTACCTTCTTTCACTCCCTGCCTGCAGCTTTTCCACATCTGTCCTTCTTACTATTGATTTATACTTCCCCACAGAACCTGCAGTCTTTGTGAAGAAATTAAGTGATTTCAGTGTGGAGCAGGGGAAGTCCATTGTGCTAGAAAGCAGCTACATTGGCACCCCTCCCATCTCTGTCACCTGGAAAAGAAATGGCATGCCCATTGCTCAGTCTCAACGCTGCACTGTTACAACTACTGAAAAATCTGGCATTCTTGAAATCTTCAACAGCACAAAGAGCGATGAAGGCGAATATACCTGTGAGGTGGCAAATGAGGCGGGTGGGGATGTTTGCCACAGCCTTGTATCCATCTTAGGTATTCATCACCCCTGATCCCCCGAACACACCCCAGTGATGCTCTGCCTCTGCTCACCACATTCTCTCCTTCCCTAGAACCACCTTATTTTGTCACGCATCTGGACCGTGTGGAGGTGAAGATTGGCGAGCCCTTGACCTTAAAATGCCAGATTGGCGGTTCACCAGAAATCAAGGTGTCCTGGTACAAGGATGACACCAAGCTCAGATCAACACAGGCTTACAAAATGCACTTCAAGAACAATGTGGCAACACTGGCATTCTCTGCTGTAGAGGACAGCAACATTGGAGAATATATCTGCAAAGCAGAAAATAGCATTGGCTTTGCCACCTCCACAGCTTTGCTTGTTGTTAAAGGTGATGGGCTAAGAGCCACTCTTTTGTGGGGTAGTTTGTAGGAACTCTTTGTTGTTTGCAGAAAGGGGGTTTTATTAATGTCAAAGACAATTAATTCTAGGTTGGCTTCCTACTGATAGTGGTGATTATTTTTGTTTTGCAGAACGTCAACTTCCCCCTACATTCACCAGAAAACTTAAAGATATTCAGGAGGTGGTTGGTGCCCCAGTGACATTTGACTGTCGCATTACTGGCTCAGAGCCTATCCAGGTGTCTTGGTACAAGGATGGGGTTCTCTTAAGCGACACTGATAACATGCAGTCAGCTTTCTTAAATAATGTTGCGACTTTACAGATCTTAGAAACAAGTATGGATTACTGTGGCCAGTATACTTGCTCAGCTCAAAATGCTCTGGGGACTGCCTCTTCCAGTGCCAAACTTCTCCTTAAAGGTTTGTAGTTCACACTTTAATGAAAATCTTTTGTATGTCTTTGCTCTTTTACTTCTTGACTCTTTTTCGCGCTCTACTTATTGTGTGGTGGCCAGTGACAATGGGCATGGTGTGGTGAGGCAGACTCGGTGGTGAGCTCTGCCATGCTTTCCTCTTTGCAGAACACCTACAACCTCCCTTCTTTGACGTCAAGCCAGTATCTATCGATGTGGCACTAGGGGAAAGTGCAACCTTTAAATGCCACATGACTGGTTCTGCTCCCATGAGGATTACTTGGACCAGAGACAACAGAGAGATTCGTCCAGGTGGCAACTACAAAATGACGCTGGTGGAAAACACGGCCAGCTTGACAGTCCTAAAAGTTGGTAAAGGGGATGCTGGACTCTATACATGTACTGCCAGCAACAGTGTTGGAAAGGACGTGTGCGCAGCTCAGCTGGCTGTACAAGGTATTGCTGTGGGCTCTAATGTCTATGTTCTACCAATTCTGACTGTAGACTCTAGAGTTTATGAGATTTCCTTTGCAAGGCAGACACCTGGAAAACACAGTCCTAAATGCAGACATGTGTGCAACTAACAGTCTTTGCAAGAGGTTACTCTGAGATGTCTTATTTCACTCAAATGGAATTGTAATACTTAAATACTTACTCGGTTTTCTTCTGTTTTGATATAGTACATGATTTTTCTTATCAAAGGGATTCTTCCACTTAAACATTTACTCTCCCTTATTACTTTGTTGTGCCTTTATGAATGATTCTGTTGGACAGCAAAATCTGTCTTTCTAAAGTCTTTCTCCAGCAGGTTGCCCAGGGGAGTGAAAGGAAACTGAGAGAAATTTAGTTCACTTATGAGGCCTAAAAGTATTTTACTGCATGTGCAGCTCCTGCAAAGATCTTCGCTCTTTCACAGATTGAAAACATTGAAAATTGCTCTTCTAAATAGCAAAGCTGGGGGATCTTAGAGCAGATTTGGTGACAAATATCCGTCCCACCCAACGCTTCACCTCTCCTTATAGTGTGTGGATCTAAAAGTAAAATCTAAATTTATGAGTGGCTCAGATTGTCTTGGTGCAAGTGACACATGTATTAGTACAATTTCCTCGATGTAGGTGGGAACATATTTATAGCTGCTCCAGATATTTCAGTCTTACTGATTTTATAACAGAAGAAATGTAACATACACTGCTTAGATTATGCCTGAGTTAAAAGGTCCCTGTTGCTTAAGTGCTTTCTTTCCTCTTCTTTCTTTTCTTTTTTCTCTTTCCTCGGTATGAATTTGGAGTACACAGAGGAGGGGGAATATTTATAGAGTAAATCCTTTTACTCTCTAAGACAAATAACACAGGAAACTGAGCTACTAGCAGCAAGATTTTGTATTAATTATTTGTCAAATGTTTTATATATATATCAAGTTTATTCCAGCCATAAGCATTTTTCTTTGTGGGGACGGAAAGGGTATATAAGACTGAATTACCTGGATTCAGTAATAAGCAGGGCTGCTGTATTATGTAGCTTCACTTACAGAATGCATTGAAAAATTGTAGCAAGAAATCAAACCTCTCTAAAAGCTTTTTTCCACCACAATAATTCTGTTTATTATTAATTATATCATTGCTAATAGCTTTATTTGAATAGACTTAGCATTCATAAAATGATCTCAGCTGACCTTATTTATTTTTTTACTCTTCAAATCTTTATTAATAAAATCCTGAGGTGTTATTTCAGTACTATTATTTTATTTTTGATCCTGAATTTACTGACACTTTTTAGTGTCAGTATTCTTTAGAATTTTTACAGTTTCCCCAGGGCTGTAAAATTAGTGATGTTGATTGTTTTCAACCAATTTCTATAGAACTTGAAAGGGCAATCTCTTTGGGTACATTGGTTTGCCTGTGTTTAATTTGAGAAAAAGCTGTCGCACTTCTATGGCATGCAGCCTTTTGTTTGTAGAATTTAGATCTTTCTTTTAATTGACCTTGAAAACCTCACAGCTTTTTATTAACTTTCTCACTCAAGTATCTAATGTTCCCAATCTGTAGTTTTAATAATTGCTTTATGCTCTAGAACTGCTTTACATCGTAAATATGTACCTTACTAATGTGGATACCCTCATTTTTTGAAAGGAGTAGAATCAGAGTGTGACTACTCTGCAACTGTTAGTATGCAGATAGATAATCAACTCTTTCTCAAAATGAAATCTGATACAAAATTGCTAAGGTTCCAAGAGTCCTGATGTTAACAAATCATCATTTCTGATTTTAGAAACTCAGGAAGTTTTGTTTCTAGCTACATAGGATGTTCTGCAACTGTCTCACAGGTTGAAATAATCCACAATTAATTAGATATTCTTCCTACACTTTACAGACAGTCACACAAAGAGGCACTTCATCCTGTTTTGTAGAGAGATTTGTTTGTTGTGCCCACGTTACCACCTCTTGGTTTTACTAGTTATGCCTTTGATCTATGAGCATTCAGTCTTGTGATTCTAATCATCTAGATGGTACTTTTGATGAAAAGTATCAAACTTCCACTCCTTTCTTCTCCTTATGGAATAAAATGTAACCATCTGTTTTACTTTTCAGTCACAGGACATTTAACACCAATGTCTGTAATACCAGCCATCTCGTAATTCTCTCAGCATGCTTATTTCTAAGCTCTTTGGTTTGCTAACCAAGTTCCTTAACTTTATTCCTTTTGTGCAACTTTATGTTTGGTTTTGCACTAAATGTGTGAGGGGTTATAATGCAGATATATTTATTGACTAAATTAATTACTAATCGCAGAAAATAAAGCAATTGCTATAATACTCAACATAAATGCTTTTAATAAAATTTTTAGCTGAACAGTTGGATTTTTGCATTTGCATCAGGCATTTTGATTACTCATGTATAACAAGAGCATACTTTGTAAAGAGAACCACGCATATCTACTAATCTGTAGTGAATGCATACAAGGAGAGGTACAGCGTGTCAGCAAACTAAGGAGAAGCTCACTGAAATGCATATAGAAAACTTGTTTGCTTCTTAATCTGGATTTTGGACCAACTATGAAATCATCTAAAAAAATTTCATAGCAATTGCAAAATCAGAATTTTTCCTTGAGTCCCTAAAGTTTACAGTTTCAGTTACATATCTCCCTGCTTATTAAAACAACTAGTGCAGTTTAAAGCATCATCTCCCCTTTCTGGCTTTCCAGAACCACCAAGGTTTATTAAGAAGCTAGACTCCTCAAAACTTGTGAAACAGCATGATTCCACAACGTATGAGTGCAAAATAGGTGGATCTCCAGAAATCAAAGTCATCTGGTACAAAGGTGAAACTGAAATACATCCCAGTGAAAAATACAGAATGTCCTTTGTGGATTCAGTGGCAGTCATTGAAATGCACAACCTCAGTGTTGAAGACAGTGGTGACTACACTTGTGAAGCTCAGAATCCAGCGGGTAGTGCAAGCACCAGTACTACACTGAGAGTAAAAGGTCAGAATCTCAGCTCTTTCCTTCTCTTTCTAACTGTAAGGGTCCTTCTTTAGCAAAAGCTCTTAAATCCTTTGTCTTAAATCTTAAATCTTTTGTCAGAAAGGCCAAAACCTATCTGAATAGATGGCAAAGCTCTTGTTGGCTTTTGATCTCTGTGGCAGATCTTTCTTATCAATAGTTTGTCTTCGCGATTTAGCATTAGAAGACTTACTTGAATCTTCTGTTCTCTTTAGTCTCTTTTGCTTAAATAACATAAATGATAACTCTTTTTTTCTTTTTTCCAGCACCCCCTATTTTTACCAAGAAGCCCCATCCAGTCGAGACCTTGAAAGGGTCGGATATTCATCTGGAGTGTGAGCTTCAGGGCACTCCTCCATTCCAGATTTCATGGTATAAAGACAAACGAGAAATTCGGAGCAGCAAGAAGTATAAGGTCATGTCTGAGAACTTCATAGCTAGTCTTCACATTCTCAGTGTGGATACTGCAGATGTTGGTGAATATCACTGTAAGGCTGTAAATGATGTGGGAAGTGACTCCTGTATTGGCTCTGTAACACTAAGAGGTTTGTACAACGATTGGCATCTTCCTGGCATTTCTTTGTTCCTGCAATTCTTCTCCTACTTTTCCGCTCCTGGCAGGGTTCTTTACTGATAAATATCTTCTCTTAAATAGCACCACCAACCTTTGTGAAGAAGTTGAGTGATCTCACTGTCGTAGTTGGGGAGTCGATTGAACTGCAGGCTGCAGTACAAGGATCACAGCCCATTTCTGTTCTGTGGTTAAAAGACAAAGGGGAAGTCATCAGAGAAAGTGATAATCTTTGGATCTCCTACTCAGAAAACATTGCAACTATGCAGATTGGAAATGCAGAACCAACCAATGCTGGGAAATACATTTGTCAGATAAAAAATGATGCTGGAGTTCAGGAATGCTTTGCCATGCTGAAAGTGCTAGGTTGGTAGCATGAGATAAAAAAACACAACGTGTTTTAAGATGCTTTAAAATTTAAATTTCAAACATAATAACAGCTATTCCATTGTTCTAAAATTTTTTCTGATTTGCATTTCATTGCAGAACCTGCAGTCATTTTAGAAAAGCCAGGCCCAGTCAAAGTTACAGCTGGAGACTCTTGTACTCTGGAATGCACAGTAGATGGCACACCAGAGCTTACTGCTAGGTGGTTTAAGGATGGTAATGAACTGTCCACTGACCATAAATATAAAATCAGTTTCTTCAACAAAGTATCTGGGCTTAAGATCCTCAACGCAACACTAGAAGACAGTGGAGAATATACTTTTGAGGTGAAAAACAGTGTTGGTAAAAGCAGCTGCACAGCTTCAGTGCATGTTTCAGGTTAGTTGACTACTGTTTCTGAGTCACCTCTGATCCTTTAGTTCCTTTACAAAGCCTTCAGATAGCAAAATGTTTTTTGTGATTGGCAACCCAAGAGAGTTATATAATCTTAGGAGTACTTGGCATGCCACTTTGACAGGCATCAAGAATAGATACCTACCTAAACTCTGAGGGGCAGGAGTTATTGAAAGGACTTGATTTCCTCAGCTTTAATCTGCATGTTGTCTTGGACAACTGGTGCAATATTGTTGCTTATGGGAAATAACGGCAAAAATAAAAGGTGTTCCTCAAATATTGCGAATGAAAGTTTCGGCATATCCTTAACCACTGACTATTTTTCAAATACTTAGATGTATCAGAGTATATTGCCAAGCAGATACAGAAAAAGAAAGGACACTAATTTTATGCACAGAGAACTTCCTGCATTTTAAGAACCCTGTAGGGTAATTTTTATTTTCATTTTTATTTTGAAACAAATGCAGATCGTATTATACCTCCTTCTTTCACAAGAAAACTGAAAGAAACATATGGTCAGCTGGGATCTTCTGCTGTACTCGAGTGCAAAGTTTATGGGTCACCACCTATTCTGGTTTCCTGGTTTCATGATGGACAAGAGATTACCACTGGAGAGAAGTATCAGGCTACTCTTACAGACAATACCTGTTCTCTGAAAGTGAATGGACTTCAGGAGTCTGATATGGGAACTTATTTGTGCACAGCTACTAATGTAGCTGGGTCTGATGAATGCAGTGCATTTTTGAGTGTTAGAGGTCAGTATCCGTAAGAAGCCAGAATCAGAGGGTCCAAATTTATTTTCAGAAAGGTTTCATTTTTTCTTTGTTGAATATTTCTGATGACCATGATCTTCAAAAGAAGTTCAAATGTACTTCTTCTCTGTTTTATTTGTGTGTTTAGAACCACCATCTTTTGTGAAGAAACCTGAACCACTGGATGTTTTATCTGGGGCAAACATAACCTTTACTAGTATTGTAAAAGGTTCCCCTCCATTGGAAGTTAAATGGTTCAGAGGCAGTGTTGAGCTAGAACCAGGACCCAGATGCAATATCACCTTGCAAGATTCAGTTGCAGAACTGGAGCTGTTTGATGTACATCCACTTGAGAGTGGAGACTACACCTGCCAGGTCTCTAATGAGGCAGGGAAAATTTCTTGCACGACACATCTTTTTGTCAAAGGTTTGTCCAGACTACTGCTTCTTATGCTTCTTAAAGAATGATCTCTTGGCTTTATTTAATTTATTTTCTTCCTGTTGTTCATTATAGAACCAGCCAAATTTGTGAAGAAGGTGAATGATTTAAGTGTAGAGAAAGGGAAAAATTTAATCTTGGAATGCACATATATGGGTACTCCGCCGATTTCAGTGACATGGAAGAAAAATGGAGTGAAAATAATGCACTCTGAAAAGTGTAGCATCACCACTACAGACACATCTGCCATACTGGAAATCCCTAGCAGCAAACTAGAAGATCAGGGGCAATATTCTTGTCATATTGAAAATGATTCTGGGAAAGACACTTGTCATGGTACAATCACAATACTAGGTGCGTCAAGCCAGCATCACTTCAACAAGTGTTACTTGAACTACTAATGGTCATCATGCAATATCTTTTTATGCTAATGGTGTGTCTTTGTCCTTCAGAACCACCTTACTTCATTACACCCTTGGAGCCAGTGCAGGTGACTGTTGGGGATTCTGCATCCTTGCAGTGCCAGGTTGCTGGAACACCAGAAATGATTGTGTCATGGTACAAAGGCGATACAAAGCTGAGAGGAACTGCTACTGTGAAAATGCACTTTAGGAATCAAATTGCTACTCTGGTTTTCAGCCAGGTAGACAGTAGTGACAGTGGGGAGTACATCTGCAAAGTAGAAAACTCTGTTGGGGAGGCTTCTTCATCATCTTTGCTTACAGTTCAAGGTGAATAAATTAATTTTAAATATAGAGAAATGGCCTATTTTTCTTATGTATGCTTTTTGTTTTCCAAGAACAACAATTGCCACTTCCTCATGAAACACTTTACTGTTTCTTGATGTGTAAGAGACCTTGTGGCACTGTCTTCTACTAACAAAAGCCTACCAGTGAAGCTAATTGAAATACAGCACTTATTGACCACAGCTCTTCTGCAGTGTTACAAGCCTCTGTATCTTCCATCCCTATTCAGGATATTGCTTTGATTGTTTCCAGTATTAGCAGTCCTGAGGCTCATTGGGTCTAAGAGCAAAAAAAAAAAAGACTCTCTTCCTACAATCATATGCATAGGGCTCTTTCAAAATAAATGATATGCTGAATAATATTTTTAATTGAAAGTTATGAGTAAAAAGCCATCATGCTCTACAGCATATTAGTCACCAATTTTTGGTGAGTACAGCAAGAGGTGCATGTCTTCTGAAAGACTTCACTGTACAATACTTGTTCTCTTACAGAGCGTAAACTTCCTCCTTCTTTTACACGAAAATTAAGAGACATTCATGAAACTGTTGGCTTACCAGTCGTGTTTGATTGTGGTATTGCTGGCTCCGAACCCATCGAAGTATCTTGGTTTAAGGACGGCGTGCGTGTAAAAGAGGACTACAATGTTCATACGTCCTTTGTAGATAATGTAGCAACTCTCCAGATTTTGAAGACAGATAGGAGCCTTATTGGGCAATACACCTGCACAGCTGTCAATGCTATTGGGACTGCTTCTTCTAGTGGCAGGCTTGTCCTTACAGGTTGGTGAGCTGTGAAATATTTAATGAAAATATCTTAAAACTGAGTTTTGCTCTATATACGGAATTAATATTGTACAAGAGTTTCTCATCTCACACAGTTTCAAAGTAAATTGAGATTTTTAAGTGATGGTTTTTTATTTCTTTCACTCTTCAGAAGGGAAGACTCCTCCATTCTTTGACATCCCACTTACACCTGTGGATGGCATTATTGGAGAAAGTGCTGATTTTGAGTGTCATGTTTCTGGAACACAGCCTATTAGAGTCACTTGGGCAAAAGATAACCAAGAAATTAGAACAGGAAAGAACTATCAGATCAGTTATGTAGACAACACAGCCCATTTGACCATCTTGAGAGTTGACAGGGGAGATTCTGGAACATATACATGCTATGCTAGCAATGAAGTTGGAAAGGACTCTTGCACAGCTCATCTGGCTGTTAAAGGTACTGAATAAATAATACATTGTGTTTACATTTTTCTTCCTTCTGTTATAAAGGAAGTGTGACTTACTACTACAAGATAACTTTGAGAAACCTTGAGATGTAGCCCGAGAATACCTATCTGGAGATGCTTATAAGTCTTTTAAGGGAATTAGGAAAGGTCACTAACAGCAATGGGAGGGGAAATGAAACATTCTCTTTGGCCTACTTTCTCAGTAGGTTCTGGCTTATTCCTTTCTTAAGAACTCTTAAGAACTCAAGAACAAAACTCTTGGGGTTATTTAAATGGTGTATGACTTAAATCAATGTATGAGAATTGTTTTTTTTTTCCAAACAGGAAAATAGAGTGACAGTGACTGTAAGAGAAAGACTCCTGCTGTTTATCTTAGCATAATTTCACTTAAAAATATATCCAGTTTAAATGAGAGTAAATATCAATTCCTCAACATCCAAATTTTTCTTAAAGTGTTGTCTTTAGGATTTTTCATCTCAAGATAGATTCATGCAATTTATGTTCTTTTTTTACAGAACGAAAAACTCCTCCTACTTTTACTAAGAAACTGTCTGAAGCAGTAGAAGAAACAGAAGGGAATGAACTTAAACTCGAGGGTCGTGTTTCTGGCTCTCAGCCTTTGACTGTTGCTTGGTATAAAAACAATCAGGAAGTTCATTCAAGTGTTCACTGTGAAATATCTTTCAAAAACAATACCTTGCTTTTGCATATAAGGACCGTAGAGCAATCAGATGCTGGTTTATATACCTGTAAAGTGTCCAATGAAGCAGGAAGCGTGTTGAGTACATCTTCTGTTGTGATCAGAGGTTGGTTGAAGTCTTGTTTTTCTTTGCTTCCTGCTTTTCTTTGCTTTATTTAGCTGCAAGTATATAGCTTCTCTCTTATGAGCTGGTTTTACTTACCTTAACAGCAGTGATTTGTCCAGAGATGGACATAAAACACAGAGTCAAGAAATTATTTTATTTTTATGATTATTTTTTTCAAGGAGAAGCTTTTTTTTTCACTATTTGCTATGACTGATTGCAAAGTTAACATAGAAATCTTTGTGAAATTTCTGTTGAATTTTTAATCATTCTCTTTCAGTGGAGCAACTGGGTTTGTGAAATGAAATCTAAGCTTAGGCAGTGTTGACACTGCATTGGAGTAGCATGACGTTTCATCATAATAGTCTTGCAGGAAATTGCATGTTTATTTCTTTAAAGATTTTTATATAGTTTTGCATCCTAATGGTGCTTTAGTTCTCATACTGTTTTTGGTGTGTAAAGGTTCTTGCTGACAGGATAAAAATATTTCTTGCATGTTTATATAGGAAATATTCTGTCATGCTCTCTTTATATTTATTCCATTTTAGAACATTATGATTGGAATTCTCAGACTTCTGTTCATCATCCTCCATTCCTTGCCATTGCCTCCTTAGGAACTGCATGTATCTCTCTTTTATATACTTGATCATACTTTCCTGAGTATTCACTCAAGGATTTTCATATTCCAGAACCTAAAAAGCCTCCAGTTTTTGACCAGCCTCTTCAGCCAGCAGCAGCAGAGGAAGGTGATACCATACAGCTTAGCTGTCATGTCCAGGGATCGCAGCCAATCCGGATCCAGTGGCTGAAGGCAGGAAGAGAAATAAGAGCTTCAGACAAATGCAACTTCAGCTTTGCTAATGGAGTAGCTCTTCTAGAACTTGCTGCAGTTACCAAATCAGACTCAGGAGAATATGTATGCAAAGCTTCAAATGCAGCTGGCACTGATACTTGCAAATCTAAAGTGACAGTCAAAGGTACAGTAACATGAAGAAAATAAGGCTTATGACAAAAATGTCAACCAAAACTCTACCCCACTTTTTTTTTCCTGTGGAACAAAAAAGTTAATAGTCTAATAATGAACAGTTGTTTACTTTTGGGTTTTTGTAAAACTGTAGAATCTGGTAAAACAGAGTATTTAACAATAATTTATATATCAATAGTGACATAAATGCTGAAAGATCAGTGTCAAATCCTACATTCCTACCAGAAGAGATTAATAACTTAATTTCTAAATCTAAACATCAAATTTAAGAAAAATGTTAGCTAAACAGGTGAAATTACTTAAATATGCATGTTTTATGGAAAGCATGTGAAAAGTAGGGTTTATTAAAGGAAAATACAGAAGGAATTTGAGCATGTGGCCTTAGAAGCTAATTGTTTTAAGACTATTACAGCTTTAAGACATTTTGACCTTCTAGCTGAAAGTAAATAGTGTCTTAACAGTCCTTCTGTGTAGTTCTTGCTTTACCATTGCATAAAGGACACAAGAGCCCAGCAGTATGCACAAATAGTCTTTTTCACTATATGGCTAGCCACTAGGCTAAAGACTAAGTCAAAGAAAAATAAGAGAATTTTACAGACCACTGATAAAAAGCTGCAAGTAACTCTTAGGACATAATATCCAGAAATAGATTGAAAAGAGAAAACCTCACCAAAAAACATATCCATCTCAGAAAATCAGGCTTTTTATTTGCATATCTGTCTGTGGATTTGCATCCATGGAGAGTATAAATGGCCTGACTGAAGTAAATGAACAGCGCAGCAAGGCCCACTGTGGATAGTTTCATCTGGAAAGTAAGCTGCAAGTTGGTTAAAACAATATTGAATTATTTTGCATTTTCACCTCTTGCATAGTATTTTATTCCATCTCAGGAATTAATTTCTTTTTTACAATTTTTTCAGAAGCATCATCACCTACGAATGTAAACTATTACATGAAGCCACCTGTTATAACTCTCTGACTCTGTTTTTTTAGAAAAACCAGCAGCTGCTCCAGCAGCTAAGAAAGCAGAAGTGGAAGGCAAACTTTATTTTGTGTCAGAGCCTCAGAGTATCAAAGTCATGGAAAGTAAGAACTCTTTTCAAAACAGTACAATGTCTTCTATTTGCCTACACCTTTTGTTTGAGATGATGTCCTTTTGTCATAAACAACTGGAAAGACTTAGCTTCCTCATTTGCATCTTTCTGCAGAGACTGTTGCAACATTTATTGCAAAAGTTGGAGGAGATCCAATTCCAAATGTTAAGTGGATGAAGGGAAAATGGAGGCAACTCAACCAGGGAGGCCGCATTATAATCCAGCAGAGAGGAGATGAAGCCAAACTAGAAATAAAGGACACAATAAAAACTGATTCTGGCATGTACAAATGTGTAGCTTTTAACCAACATGGTGAAATTGAGAGGAGTGTAAACCTGCAAGTTGAAGAAAGAAAGAAAGAAGTTGTTGAAGGGGATCTCAGGGCAAAACTAAAAAGGTATATTGAAGTTTTTATGGATTAATTTGCTATCAACACAGAAGAAATTTTTTTATTCTACATCTCAGAACAAAATATAATTTAAAATTATTTATTAAATATGAATAACTGTACTAAAAATAAAAGCACCTGACTAGACTAAGCTAAAGGATTCTACTGCACAGGACAGCTCTGAGCTGATTCAATATTTCATTAAACAGCTTACTGGGAATGAAATGCTGCATAGTTAACTTCTGTCATTGATTTGAATAGCACTCCAACAAAAAGAAAAGAAGAGGAAGAGCAACCTATTGATATCTTGGAACTTCTCAAAAATGTAGATCCCAAAGAATATGAGAAATATGCTCGCATGTATGGAATTACAGATTTCCGTGGCCTCCTGCAAGCCTTTGAGTTACTAAAGCAAACCCAAGCAGAAGAAAGCCATAGATTGGTAAGATACAGTGTGACTGCAGGATTGGCTCTCTTAGGAGTAATATGTTTCCCTTGAACAGATGTGGTGTCCACACTTTGAAACTCTGAAGTTATGACGTGCAGGAATTTCTGGTTCCTCTTTAGATCTTTTACTGGCAGTTCTCAATTTCTTGCATGCTCAAATCCAAGAAGAATAAATGGGCCTTCTGGCTAAGTAGGTGCTGTCTTTGTAACTTGACTGCAATTGTTAGAATGGGAAGATACGCTGGTTACAGTACAGTTACAGAAAATTTGATGTAGGAATGAATTCTGTGTTGGATAAACATGACAGCTTGACATTTAGTATCCTTTAATCTTTGAGTATATTCTTCATTTTTATAGGAAATTGAGCTCACTGAGAAAGCTCAAAGGGAAGATCAGGAGTTTGATGAACTTGTAGCTTTTATTCAGCAACGACTCACACAAACAGAGGTAAAACATTTTTGGGCTGATTTATGAAATATTCAAACCTGTAACAGGGAACTTGAAATTAACTTAAACTAATATTTTCCAGCCTATTACTCTGATCAGAGACATTGAAAATCAGACAGTTTTAGCAGATGAGGATGCTATCTTTGAATGTGAGATTAAGATTAACTATCCAGAAATTAAACTGTCATGGTACAAGGGAACCCAGAAACTGGACTCCAATGACAAATATGAAATTAGAATTGAAGGTGATCGCCACATACTGAGAATTAGAAACTGCCAGCCTGAAGATCAAGGAAATTTCAGAATAGTGTGTGGACCACATATTGCCAGTGCCAAGCTAACTGTGATTGGTAAGTGTACTTCTGAACTATATATTTGAATTAGTTTACACTTTATTTATTCCACTCTCTAATCTCTGTTGAAATGTATGTTTTAACATGCTAATAGAACCTGCAGTTGAGCGGCATCTTCATGACACTACTTTCAAGGAAGGAAAAACATGCACACTGACTTGTCAGTTCTCTATCCCAAATGCCAAGTCTCAGTGGTATAGAAATGGGAGACCCATTAAGAT
Source organism: Phainopepla nitens (assembly GCA_013400175.1). NCBI lineage: Eukaryota > Metazoa > Chordata > Aves > Passeriformes > Bombycillidae > Phainopepla > Phainopepla nitens. Next base: position 551,853 of record VXBQ01016507.1, on the reverse strand, counting down.
AGGAGGGAGATATTCAACACAAGTCTCTGACAAAGTGCACAAACTCATCATCAAGGATGTTAGAACGGAAGACGAGGGACAGTATACCTGCAAGCTTGACAGTCTAGAAACAACGGCAGATCTGGCCATTGAAGGTTTGTAATGATACAGAATCTCTTTCTTACAATAGAGAGAGTTCCTGACCTCAGTAGAGGAGATTTCATTAGCAGAAAAACTGAAAATAAAAATAATTTCTGAAAGACAGATTCCAAAACTTGGAAATGGACTAAATAAAAAATTTTACTGTCCTTTCTCTTTGAACAACACGTGACATACTTGTGTAACTTAGTATTCTTGACTAAACCATGATTAATAAGGTCCCGTAGCCCACAAGCAATCTGAGTTGTACTATCTTCTATTTTCTTTGGGACTCTTATATTTTCCTTGGACTTTTTCTTTATTATTCTTTAATTATTCTTTATCTTTAGTTTCCTTAATGGCTTCTCTTACTAAATGTATCTGCACAGCAATCTTGTTATAGTTGAACTCTTACGTCTTCTAATCTTCACTCTTATAAAATTTCATAGAACATGAAATCCCTTTTTTCTTATTCTACTTTTTCAAGATCTGTGACTATTTTCTCATTAAAATTTAGCTGATTTGATGACAAGAACGAGAAGGATTCAGATACAGTAAATGCAATAATGGTGCATAACAATTGATGTATTTTTTCTTTCTAAAAACAGCCGAACCAATTCAGTTCACCAAGAGCATACAGAACATCGTTGTGAGTGAACACCAGTCCGCAACTTTTGAGTGTGAGGTGTCTTTTGATGATGCAGTTGTGACATGGTACAAAGGCCCCACTGAACTGAGAGAGAGTCCCAAGTACAGCTTCAGAAGTGAAGGTCGTTGTCATTATATGACTATTCACAATGTTAATGCAGAAGATGAAGGTAAAAATGCATGAAACGTTTATGCTGGTGCCATTTTTTATCTGTTTTTTTGTCTGGTTTTTAATGATGAAAGCATATAAATATGAACATTCTTGGCTGCTGCAGGTGTGTATTCTGTAATTGCTCGTCTTGAACCAAGAGGAGAAGCAAGAAGCACTGCAGAGCTCTATCTTGTAACCAAAGGTTAGCAAATTTTCTAAGCAAATTTGTGATCATAACCATGTGAAAATTTGTTTGCTTGAAACATGATTCTGGGAAAATCAATAGTCCTAAAAGAAATCTAATATTCCTTTGCAGAAATCAAACTGGAGTTGAAGCCACCAGGTAAAGTCCTCAAGCAAGACTGGTACAAGATCTTGTCTATACTCTCTCATAAAATTAAAGCATTGCCCTGCTTTTTTTATTATTTTCAAGTCTTTTTTTCTTGGTTAGAGTAAGTATAATCTACATCCTGAAAAAGTATGAGTCATCCACACACATGTGGAACTATTATTCTCATAAGAAGTGGCAATGAATACTGAGATAAATCCATAATCAGTGACATTAATAGGGACCATATTTTGTACAATATGGAATGCCCCATTCTCTATAACACAGAAGTTTATTTTTCTTTGAATTGCTAAGGAATTGAACAATGAAGATGTACCAATTAATAGATAGAATCTTCTCTGTGCAACTGAAAAAATAACCAAGGAGGCAAAATAGGTTAAAATCACTTCCTTATGATATGTAGTGATCTTCTTTTTTGGATGCTCTTAAGAGCCTACTCCAAATGTTGCAAGAATTATTTAGAAATAAAACATAACATTGTATGGGCTGGCTGAACTGAAAGGTTAATACAATTAGTTATCAATTGATTGGCTAGCTTATACTTGAGAAGAAAGCTACAATCCTTTTATGTTACAAAAAGAAAGATTAAAGTACCATCAACTGCTATTCCTGAAAAAAGCACATTGAATATTTTTTTAATTGGTAGTATTTATTAAATCAATTAAACCTTTTGATTTTCTAGATGTTCCCGATGCCAAGGTTGCAGTTCCACCTCAAAAACCAGCTGAAGGTAGGGTAACAAACCATACTTGTTTTATATCTGCGCTGAACCAGTAGGCCAGTGAAAAATCTTAGCTCAGCAATAAGATCTAGTTAATTGTCCCTGTGAGCAAGACTTGACTTGGATAGGCTTCTTTGCTCTGTGGAAGGTGAAAACTCTAACACAGGTAGTGTAGGAGTTAATTTAATTCTCTTAAAAAGAGTCCTTTCTATCATGTTTTCCTATTAGTCCGTTGTTAATTTGATCTTCCTTTTATTTCCATCTTCCCCTCTAATATTTTTTTTTTCTAATTTTCATCTCTTCTTTTTGCCACAAAAAATATATTTTAAACAAGCTGTCCAAATTACTGCCTTTAAAAAATACTATTTTAAAGCCATGCATTGGATTTCCTGCTTATGGTAAGCAGTCTCTCCCCAGGCTCTGGTTTTGGACTACAGACTACAAGCAATATTTATACTTCTGTTACACCCAGTAGCTTTCTATAAACATCAGCAGTTTAAACTTCTTGGGTTTATTGCCAGGATAATTTGATAAAGGCTTGCAGTGGCAGCAGGAAGGGAAAGATTAGATATTTAGATGAATTACCATCAGCAAAGATAAGATAGTGATGGCAGCAATGAAAATAAAGCTGAGGACATTCAGGGTTCAAATAAAGGTAGACTAGGGATTCCCACTCAAATTATATTTATTCAGCTGCTGTAAACTCTCAGAATAAGCACCATGTCTGCTTTTATTCTGCAGCTGCAATAAAATCATATAATCTATTTTCCCAAACCAGGATTTTTCTTCATTTACAAGGAAATATCAAATTTAAATTTTGTTCTAAATATTTCATTTTTCCTACAAGCTGCCCCTATTCCCATTCTTCTGCCTCTTGTTCCACCTCCAGAGGAGAAAAAGCCAGGTAAAAGTCCTTACAGTATTTGAATACTATATTCATGTTTCGTTATGACAGTTGTTTTTTGGATTTTTGTTTGTTTGGCTTTTTAGGAGTTCTTAACGTTTTTTAATTGAAATTTTTAAATCTATTATTTTTAAGCAGAGAAAAAGGTTCCATTAAAGAAAGTGCCCCAAAAGGTGGTTAAAAAAGTCCCTGAAGAAGTCCCACCGCCTAAAGGTAACTCTTTTCCTTTGATTGAAAAATTTTTTAAAAGAGTAACATTACCTTGTGGAAACAAGGTGTTTTGTTTTGATATAACTTGAATATATCACAATTGTTTGATTTCTAACTTTATTGTAATAACACACATGTAGAATCCAAGCTGACTGCGATTGCTTAAGAAATAGTCCCTTCTTTAAACCGTCTGTGAGAGTGAAACAATTCACTAAATGTGAATATCCAGTATGCCTTGCAAATTCCAGACTATTATATGAATAATCAATTTATTTATTTTAAGTTCCTGAGGTGCTACCAGAGAAGCCCAAAGAGATCAAAATAACATCCATGGCAAGGAGAGAAGAGATACATGAAGAAAAGAAAATACATGAAATGCCCAAAGAAATTTATGAAGAATGGGAAGAAGATTATGGTGAAGACCATGACTATTATGTCAAGGAAGAGGGCTATGATGAAGGGGAAGAGGAATGGGAAGAAGCTTATGAGAAAAAAGAAGTGACTTATGAAGAAAAAAGAATAATTCATGAAGAAGGTATTTTAATTACCATGTCATTTTATTCTCTTTTCTCATAGTAATTATTAAGGCCCCAACAGTTTGAAGCAGGCAACGTTTCTTTGGTTTTGTTTTTGCTAAAATATCTGGAATCATTATATGCTCACAGAATTTGAGTAACACTTGATGACAGCACAAGATATCAGAAGTATGAGTGCAGATAGTAATGGATACATTAGAAATTCATTGCCAGTGAACTTTGCAGGTCTTTAAAACCTAAAGTAGTTAGTAGTAAGGATAGGTGTCATTTTTAGTTTTTTGAATATTTGTTCTATCATTTTCATGTGCTCTAGATAAACTTGATTTACTTAAATGTTTCACACATTTATTGATTGATGGTAATGGCTGTATTTTGCAATTTCTTGCATGCTATGACTGTCTTGGGGATTAGTAATGTGTATGCCTCTAAGGAAAAAATTTGGCTCTGATGAGAAAACATGAAACTTAGAAACAAGCAAAACATTTCATTTCAACAATTGGATCTCCAAAACTCTCTGTGTGTTTTTAAAATTCATAAAATTATAATGACACAACTAATACCTTTCTGTCTATAGAGTCTTTAGGCATGGTTTTTATCATTAAGTGATGTTATTTTTTTTAAGTGACTGAAGTTCCTAAGAAACCTGTGCCTGAGCGAAAACCACCAGCCATTATAGCTGAAAAGAAGGAAAAGAAGGAAGTAACTGTTCAAAAAGGTATGACTTTCCCACAAAACTAACAGGAACATGCAGATTAAGATCTCTCATGCATCTCCTTCAAGCTGAATGGTGTTGGTTATTCACATTTCCTTGGAAAGAAGGAAATTCTCTTTATATTGGACAGTGAGATGAGCAAGGGTCATGGCAACACTTTCTCTTCTCCCACCTCGTATTTCTGAGCTCTCTGCTCAAAAGTGGTTGATTCAAAACAGGAATTGTTGGTAAAATCAGACTGAGCTTAGCTTCAGTTATCCTTCCTTCTCCCTGTATATTAGCCTTGAGCAAGTGTGCAACTTTTAAGAAATTAAATGTTGTCCTTCTGGGAAGTGTTTTACATTTAGATCACTGCATATCTCTCAGGGCAGGGTGGGCCTCATTGCCACCACTGTTCACCACCAGTAAACAATGCACTGAACAGAGCACAGGGTGCACAATGTTTATAACATCCTAAACAAAAAAATGGCCGGTTCTATCTGGTTTGTATCCAGAAAACAATTTGCAAGATTACTTAAACAATAAATCTATCTGAATTACTTCCAGTTGTCAAGAAACCTGTTGATGAAAAAGTGGAGGTAACCACTCAGAGGGTTGCAGAAGAAAAAGTAAAAAGGGCTGAGGGTAAATACTGTTTAGTTATCTTAATGTCATCTTTCCTTGAAAGTTGTGGCTTTTGTTACTTAGCTGATCTGCATATGCTTTGTCTTTACTTAACATGGTCTGATCAATTTTTCAGTCTTTGAAACATCTAATAAAAGCTTCTGCTGAATTCTTTAAAAAGAATATTAAAAGCTCTTCAAGGGAAAATACTAAATGCAAATATTAACTACCAATGCTTTAAGAAAGGAAGTGTGTATAAAATTGCACTGGGTGAAATAGTGTGTTTCACTCTAAGCTGGAGATGTGAAATCCCTATCTTGCTTAATTTCCTTTTTGACCCATCTGCCAAGATGCCTTGGTTAATTCTTTGGCTATAAAATAAAGACGGACCCTTATTCTCTTAGTAGCTACTTCTTTTTGTGTAGCATTTCCCATTCTGCAGCAGGATTCTGTCAGCTGCAATTCAATAAGTATCGAGAAATAACCTGTGTGCTAAATGCCCTGAGTGCCTTTAGAACGTAGCAACAAATATAAACACACACATTCCTTATGTTGCTTTGTGTGATTCAAAGAAGCCCGACTTAGCTGCCGAGTTAGATTGTCTTGTTTGTTGTATTTTCAACATCATTGATGGATAGCTGTAGACTTATTTTGATCCCTTTGCTAACATTTGACTGAGTAACAAAATTCTAATGCCAACAGTTACCAAGAAAGTTCTGCCACCAAAACCTACACCAAAGGTCGTTGAGGAAAGAGTTATGAAAAAGGAAGGTACAGATCAGCATCTCTGAATTGCAGTTTACACTTTTTTCAGCACCCAATGTGTTTCTGTGATTCTTTGGAATATGTGGGCCTGTGTGTATGTATCTGGATCCAGAGTAGTAGTCAAGCTGTCACTGCTCTCAGTGTTTAATTACTATGTCTACCATGCTTCTGTTTTTTATAAAGTCTGTTTTTAACATATTTGTTGCTAGCCTTTTGGTTCTTGTTTGAAGAAGACTTCTTGTTTGAAGTGAAGTCACACTGCAGTGTGACTTAGCTGCTTCTTCATCTATTCTGCTTGCTGGCCTATCCTTACATAATAAGCATAATTGTGTCCCCATGCCCAAAAATATCTTTGAAGAACCACCCTTAGAATTCTTCTGATGTACTATTGCCAGAAGCTTGTGCATGCATTTTGATTCAAATGTTTGGGTTAAAGGTGTCTGTGTCTTTAGTCTTTAACAAATACTAAATATTATACTTGTGTGCTTGTTCTGTGTTCAGTATTTTAGACTATGAATACTGACTGTCTAAATATGTCTAAGACTTTAATGCACAATACAGATAAAGAGTTGATAAAAACTCACATGCTGACTACCACTAATGTGGATCTAGAATATTAAATACTAAAACAAAATCCTATCTTTAAAGTACCAACAGTAGAAACATGGACTGTTTCAGAAGAAAAGATGTCAGTTTCTGTCCACAGAGAAGAAGAGTATTCATATGATGTTACAGGTATGTACAAAACCAAAAGTCTGTGTACCCAAATCAAAACAAACTATCAATCCTACTATACTTTCTTTTGATCTATTTTTATTTATCGCTAATTACATATTTAGACATATTTTCTTTCAGTATGCCTTGCTTTTTTTGTCCATTGTGTTATGTAGCTTTAGTTTTATTTAGCTTAATAGATGGAAATATTCAACTATTTTATCTTAATATTGTTTAAATAATTTTCTTTGAAGAGCCAACAGAGCATGAGAAAACAGTTGAAGAAAGATTCTATGAAGCTGTTTATCCAATTGAAGGTAGTTTGATTAATGATGGGAGTCTAATAAATATTTGTTTGTTTCTTTGTTTGTTTGTTTTAATTTGAATCAAAATTTGCATCTCACAATGAAATTATGTTCATTTTCTGAATTAAATTTTTTACATGTTAACATATGTTAGTTCAGTGATGATTGTGTACTGTACACACATAATATCTTCTTAAAGTTTTTCAGATTTACTATGGACACTGATATTTCCTATCTCAACACTTAATATCTTTAAAATTCCTATTGTAGCACATAGGGAGGCTGAGGAGGAGGAAGAAGTCATTTCTACGGAATTGGAGATCTCTCACGTTGAAGGTGAATAAAATCTTTGCATCAACATCTGCTCCCCTTTTCTGAACTTTCATATTATCTGTCTGTAACACTGCTTACCAAAGGATAGCATATCAGAACTGAGGTCTTTCAATTTCTCTGTGGCTCTGCTCTCAAAGCTTGAAGCCTTACTGCATTTCTATCTTATTCTTTTTCATGACTGCTTTAAATAATTCCTTTAATAGCTTTTTGTGAGATGGGTTTGTTGTATCTGTTTGATAAAAGAGAATAGCTTTTGACATTCAGTGCTTGCTTATACACTATGTTAAGAGCAGCCTGCTGTGGTTTGCCAATTATTTTAACTGTCTCCTAAATGATCACCACCTATCTTTTAAAGTGCCTGAGATACCAAAGAGGCGTGTTCCAGAAGAAAGAAAACCTGTTCCTGTCCCTAAAACAGAAGCTCCATCAGCTAAAGGTATTTCTACTGCTCTAGTAAAAAAGAAAGAAGAAAAGCCCACAAAAATTTTCTTTCTTTGAATTATTTTTTATGTTTTCTTGAATATATTTAGGAATTTACTGTCTATGTGTCTTTGTTTTTGCACTATCTCATACGCATTAGTTCATTTTGAATTGTCTCCATTGCACAATTTCAGTTTTTCAATTGTGCTATAACTTAGCTTACAGCTTGAATTTGTCTCAGCTTGGGCCTTTCTCTTTCTTAACTATCTTGTGCTTATTATTTCTATTTAAGTTGTGTGGCTTTGCAGGCAAGTGTAGAGTGTTTTTTACTTCAAGAGAGTAAAATGAAAGGTGCTAGTGCAGGGATTTTAACATAGGAGTTTTATACTGCATCATAATGTCATTCCTGTATTGTCCCCATTTGCCCAAAATGCTGTACATTGTATTGTGTCGGTTGTAGCACTCAGCTCCTTGTTCAAGCACTGTGTTCATTGTGTAAAACATTCTTGGATTACTCAAATCTGGATTCGTGTTCCAAAAATTAAAGATCTCTTATTTTAACAATGTTTTCCGAAGTGCCTGAAGTCCCTAAGAAACCTATTCCAGAAAAGAAAGTTGCTGTTGCTAAAAAGGAAGTGGCTCCCCCAGCAAAAGGTACGGTATCTTTTGAGTGTGGGCTTAACCAGTTCTGTGCTACTGTCCTCTTTTCCTAACTTCTCTTATGCTCTCAAGACATATGATAAATGTAATCTTTGTATGTTATGTGTGAATGTGTGTTCTCATCTAAGGCATTCAAAAGCCCTAGAAAGTTTACTTAGATTAATTTTAATACCTTTAGAGTTTTTGAAGGGCCTAGAAAAACTGTGCCTGAAGAAAAAGTACTCATTCCTTTTCCCAAAGGAGAAAATCTGCCTGCCAAAAATAAACTTACTGATGGAGTGTACACTACTTGTTGAGTTTTATTTTCTTGTTAGTCTGTATGTAAGCATGTTTGTGTTAGAATTTATATTTTGTGCATAAATCTCTGTACGTCCATGAGATTTTTTAAAAACTGGTAATATATTCGAGCAGCTCATTCTTCAGCTCAGAAATCAGTCTTAAAGCATTTGATAGTCTTCCAGCAACTGGTTTGATTTTGGTTTTTATCAAACGTATATTGCTCTTGTCATATATCTTTCCATGTTAAGTGTATGACTGTGTTATGTGGTGTGTCTTAATATTCTTACAAATGGATTGATGAAATCTACAATGCTCCAATAAATCTTTGAAATTTAGAATTCAGTTATATTTTATGGTTTTTTAAGTGCCAGAGGTTCCTAAGAAAGCTCCCCCAGAGAAAAAGGTTGCTGTTCCAAAAAGAGAGGAAGCTCCAACACCTAAAGGTACACTTTAAAAAAATCATGTTCTTTTTTTATTATCTTAAGCATCTTATTTATGTCAAATTTTGGGTTTGATTGCTAAATTAATCTGGTTTTACTGGTACTTCATCCGTGCTAACATGTATCTTTTTTGTCAGTTTTGTGTATAGGTGTGCTGTAGATTTACTCTTAAAAAAAAAGTTAATTTAAGCTAATTCTATTATAATTAATATCTTTGAAGTGCCAGAAGTACCTAAAAAAACAGGTCTAGAAGAAAAAATGCCATATGTTTCTAAAGTAGAAACTCCCCCTGCAAAAGGTACAATATAACTCACTTTAATATCATTTATCGTAATCTTTAGAACATTGTATTTATCTCAGTTTGGTCAACTGTCATGTTTGGTGAGCAAAACATGTCCATGTGTAATCTTTCTCAACAACACATTTCTCTTATGTGATGCATGTGCCAGTTTTTACTTCAAATATTCTAAAACAAATACTTTTCTTAAGTGCCTGCAGTTCCTAAGAAACCTGTCCCTAAAGAAAAAGTATCTCCTGCTGTTCCTAAAAAAATTGAGGCTCCTCCAGCTAAAGGTATGCTTTCCACTAGAATACAAGAATATGCTGTTTTTCAGCTTCTGTCTGTAAGTTCCGTGCAGTTATTAGTTGCTGATTTGTGCTTCCCCTGTGAGCTCTGCTGTTCTGATTTAGACAATGAAGCATTACAATATGTTTTATCTCTTATGCAGTACTTATCTAGTACTCTTTCTAAATATTGAATCTCTGTTATATGTTATGTGCTCAGTACCCTTCTTTGGGAATTAGCATTTCGAAACTATGTTTTCACAATGGACTTGGAAAAGCATACATTTAATATCATTATCTTTCAAAGTGCCTGAAGTGCAGAAGAAAGCCACTTTTGAAGAAAGAGTACTTATTACAGAAGAAAGAATATCTGTTGCCATTCCAGAGGAAGTCCCATCACCTGAAGGTACACTAAAAACAGACAATAGTGAGAAACTTGTGTTACGTTTTCTAATATCAAGATCAAAATACACAAAATTTTTCGGTTAGTTATCTTGTATGAGTTTTGTGTTGAATTGTAGGCAGTTAAAAGCCTCCTAAAACACCATTTACAATTTCAGTCTTGAATGTCAGAATCCCACCACATTGACAGGAATGGAAACTCTACTACTGAATACAATGATCTTCAGATCAGGGCCTCATAAATTTACAGTAGCAAATATGGATGAATTGTTTATTTTAGACTCCACAAATTAGGGCTGCAAGCATCCATTTGTTATACTCACTACAAAGCTCTCTGTATCCCTGAAGATAAAATACCGCTTCCCTCTACAGTTTTAGCTGCTCACCAGCTTTCAGTTCACACTCTCATGTTCAGGGCAGATTGAGATCAGTTGTTTTAAGTTAGTATAATTCCACATAATATCTGCTTCAAGATAACTGAAATCAGCATTTTGTCTATTTTATATCCCATTACGAACTACCCAGTCAAGACAATTTCTACTTCCTATTAAATTCATTAATAAATGAATTTTCAGGAACAAATTCAGAACATGTCTATCTAAAATATGAACTTGTAAATATGCATCCATATGGACACATGCAGTGTTCTTTTCTGATTGTCTACTGCAAATTAACCTTTTCTCCAGAACTAGTTGAGGTTTTCCCTGATACGGTCACCTTTGTAGAGGAGTACATGCCAGGATTTTTTTTCAGTTCTTGATCTATCCATCTCATTTTTTCCTTTCCTCACGTTCATACAGTTGACCTCTAATTCTTTGACTCTTGTTTCCCACACTTGAGCTGTTGTGATGGGGAAATTTGGGGAGCTGAGGCATTCTAATGAACTGACAGTTGGCCATTGGTATTAGATATAATAATACACAATAGGGAACCTGAGACATTGACAAACCACATAATTTAGAAGAAATCATCCATATGTATGTGCACAGCACTTTCTAAATTGTATGCATATCTGTCATTGTCATATAGAACTTCTAAGAATTGGTCTTCATCTTCTCTGTCCATCAATCCTTCCCTCTCTCCATCTATCCATCCACCGAAAATACTAAAATTAATAATTTTCCTTAAAGAACCAACAGTTGAAGAATGGTCTGAAGAAGAAAGAGAGGAAGTATCTATTTCCATTCACAGAGAAGAGATTTCTGAAGGTACGACAACAATTCAGGAACACTAGGCAAAAGCAAAAAAAAGTGATTTCTGGTCTATACCAAATAGACAGTTTGCATTAATATCTGCTTTATTCATAAGGAAAAAATGACCACGGTATAAATATGTTTTATAACTTACAAATTTTTATTTTAACGTCTACAACTTCTATAGCTTGCTTTTGAAAGGTGGAAAGCTAAACCTGTTTCAATACAGTAAAAATAATGTTATCTCTTTGATAGTGAGATCTATCAGGACTTCTTTCTGTTTACAAAAATCCTCTGTTGGAAGTTCCTCTTCCACCAGGTTGCTTGGATAAAGTAAATGTTCTTCTGAATATCATGATGCACTCAGGTTCCTCAGATAATTTCATTCTAAAATAACTGTATTATTTCCACCTGTAAGTTTATTGGTGGTCACATAATACTGTGAAGGACAGTAACACTGACTGACTCAGTTTCTATGACTAGTGACACCACAGATTTTTCCAGGGACATCTTTAGTCAAGGAATTTTCTCAGTATTTGGGAAAGAAGGTTTCTCAAAATGGACAAATTTCAACATTAGTAAATTAGTGGACAGAGGAATAGAGCATTTTCAAATTCTACACAAATACAAGATGAGAGCTCAGTCTCTCAGATCCATTTAAGTTGTTCGGAGTGTTTCCACTGGCCTCAGAGGAAGCAGAATGACTTGAAGGTAGAGTTTGTGATCCCAGAGAAGTCTATTAATAAAACACAATGTTTATTTTTGTCTTACAAATATTTTGTTGCTTACCAGGGCCATAAAGACAGTAATAGATGTCAAATACTTAATCTTAAGTATTTTTATATTTTACTCTTTTTAAAAGTGACTGAAGAAGAGTCTTACTACATAGAGGAGACAGTAACTGTTCCAAAAAGAGAGGAAGCCCCACCCACAAAAGGTATAAGTTCATTTCACTACAATATATGAGTTGTCTCATCATTCTTAACATTATGTTGCCACTACATGTTTATGTCCATTTTTGGCATTTTTGTGTGTGTTCATGCTATAGTGATACTTCTCCTCTATGTGAAACTATGTATTGTAATCTTTTAAAGTGCCTGAGAAGCACAGGAGAGTTGTCCCTGAGCCAAAAGTCCCACCTGCTCCTAAGGAAGCTCCAGGAGTTAAAGGTATAAACCAGTTCCTCACCTGGTTGATGTGTCTTCAAAGGGATTGTGTTTGTCTTACTGTCTTGCTTGTACATGTTGACATAGGTGGTGTCTTCTTACAGTGATGAATGCTGTCTCAAATTCCACCTCGTACTTTGAAAATTATTGTTCATGTTAACTATGTAAAACACATTGTGTAGTAGGCAATTGCACATACTATATTTTAATATTCTTTCTCATCTTCCTTCTCACCTTGCTCGTTTTTTCTAAAGTTCCTGAAGTTCATAAGAAAGCAGTTCCTAAAGACAAAGTACCTGTTCCTGTGTCTAAAAAAATTGTGGCTCCACCAGCAAAAGGTATCTCAGTGGTTTGTTCCTATTGCAAAAAAAAAAAAAGCTTTTTTGCTGCATTCCATCTTTAATATATATGCCTTGGTTGGGGATTGTATTGTTGATACAACATACATCTCCGGTATCTAATTTCTTCAGCATTAAACCTGTTTTTATGTCTGTTTGTCTACAATGACACCTGTGGCCTGTGCTGACTTGATGAGATTTATATGTTATTATATGTTATTTATATGTTATTTCATCTTCTATCTTATACCTGTTGATGAAATCAAACAAATTTTCTAAAGTTACACAATCTTTTTTAAGAACCTGCAGAAGCATTGGTGCCCACTTTTGAGGCAGAATTTGAAGAACCTCCAACAACCAAAGGTAAACAGATTACTACCATGGAGATTTTTTAGTTTGGTCTTGCAGTATTTGTGTTTAGGCATTTTACTTAAATACAGTTTTCTTTGGTAGTATCGGTAAACTTTGTAGGGACCTCCCCTTTCTTTTGACTCTACTCATTTTGGTGCTATGGATGTAAAGGATGGTCTTCAGCAGTGTCTATTTTTGTTGCTGTTGAAGTTCACTTAGCACTTTTTTTAAAACAATCAGAATAAGTAAAAGAAACATATATCTGTATTTCAAATATTATAATAAAATATTCTTGCACATTATTTTTAAGTGACTGAAGTGCGCAGGAAAATTATCACAGAAGAAAAAGTTGCAGTTGCTAAAAAAGAAGTGGCTCCACCAAAGAAAGGTACATAAATTTTCAGAGTTACACAAGAGAAGTCTTGTTTCAGGATAGTGGTTTGTATTTGTCTAGTTATCTAACACAGACTTTAATGTTCAGTGTTTGCTGTTTGGTTTTTTGGGATTTTTACTAGAAGAAATGTCAAGTCTCTGATTTGTGGTTTTTTTTTGTCTGCTTATGTTTATATACTGTGATTAATTTAACATCTATTAAAATAAACTTTTTTTAAAAAACTGCTAGCAGTGCCCAAGAAGCCTGTGCCAGAAGACAAAGTACCTGTTCCAATTTCACAGAAAGTGGCAGCTCCACCAGCTAAAGGTATACAAGTTCTTTTGGAAGTAGAGATGGCTTTTAAATATCAGACATCCATGTGCATCGTACTCACAGTCTGCCTAGTTAATCATTCTGTCTCTCCTGATTTGGTTAAAAATGAAAAGGACCTTAGTCTCTTCCTCTTCAAAATACTGCCTAGTGTGACAGAGAATAGTCATGCACCTTCATACTTTGCATTTTTTAGCTACTATTTACTTTCGTCAATCACTCTGGATGCTTAAATGCTTGCAAAGCTGAGTGACATTTACTCAGTGAAAAAAAAATTGAACACAAAAGTTGAAAAAGAAAATTATCAATGTTTATAATATTGTCAAAATTCAGTGAAGTGTTTCAAACTTACAAATATGTTCTCTGTTTCTGTGCTTTTCTTGTGTTTGATTTTATGTACCCTGTGTGTGTGATGTTCTGTGGTTTAATTGAGTTTCTGAAGAGTTTAGAATCAAAGTACTTACCTCTTACTTTCATCTTCATTCCATCTTGCTTCAGGATATATGAATATTCTGTTCCATTTTTATTTGTTTTGGTCTATATGTCTATTACGCAAATATTATTAGATATATTATTTTACTATATATTATTTGTATGTCTCATGTGATTGTTGTATTTATTATATTTTCTTTTAAATAGTGTGCTATTTGCTCCTAATTGTTTGTCTGTAATTCTTTCATATGAATTTCAGAATGTGTGTGATTTCTTTTAGAAGCTAGTATTCTTACAATTACTATCTTTAAAGTGCCAGAAGCACAGCGGAAAACTGCCAGAGAAGAAAGAGTATCCATTGCTGTTCAAAAGAGAAAAGTGTCTCCACCACCAGAAGGTAGTCCTGCCTATGGGTTTCTCTATGAACAGGTTGTGCTCATGTAAGACTACCAGAGCTTAAGGCCTACTGGTCTGGGATGTCTCCTGAGCTTCAAATTTAGAATCATTTAAGCTGGACAAGACACTTAAGGTCATTGAGTCCAACCAATAACCTCACACTACCAAGTCCATCACTATGATCCACTGTATCTCAGAGGAATTTTTACAAAGTCTTTGAGAAATACTAGAGACATTTTTCCCAATTACTCTGGGTGTGGGTGGTGTCAGAAAATAATAGGTTTTTTTCTAAGAAACTCCAAATGGGATATTTATTATTGTACACGATATTACACCAGAAAAAAAAATATTAATGTTAGACTCTGTCTTTGAAGTACCAACAGAAGAAGAGCATTGGGCTATGTCAGAGGAAGTATCCGTTTCTCTCCACACAGAAAAGGAGATTTCATACACAGGTATGAAGAATAAAAAGATTCTGTATCCAAAGATACATCTTGTCAATTAGTAAAAAAAACAGAGAGAATAAAACAAATTTTCATGTCCTTTGCTACTGCCATTTTATCACTAAAGTGAAGCTTGTAGAATAAAACTGGACTGTTTTATTCTTGCAAAATGTTCAGTTCTTTCCTCTTGGCTTACTGCTGTTTTCATAATGGAAGCCAAATAATTTCATTAGTCCCTCCTTTTTAAATCTTGCCACTTGTCTGACCTTTGAGGGGAAACTGGAGACAGTCTTTGCTTTCATTTAAATTAACATGTTTTACTATTCTGAAAAAACAGATGGTTGTTTTCTGTTCTGTAAAAGTAACTCCTCACCTAAATCTGAAGGTTAAAGAAAAAATCTTTAGCTCTATTGTTGCCTACATGGCTGAGACACAACACAATATAATGTAATGGATCTGCCTGCTCAACTGTCCACAGCCTTTAAAGAAAATTTATTGCTCTTTCACTTTTGCAGACAATCAATTGACTTGTGAAAAATGACCCACAAGATACTTTACACTTACTATTTTAGATCTGATACTGTTGATAAACAGCATTATCATGTTCATACCATGAAAGATTAATACAGACAAATCAGTGTGAAGTTAAATTATCTATTTAGTTCTCCAAAGATGGGAGGACAAGCATACTATGAGTACCAAGAGTATGATGAAAGATGATCTTTGGTTCTCTGTAAGGCAGGTGTAATATGACATCTGGTCTGGAAAGAAAGGGGTCGAAGCAGAAAGACATTAAACAACAGTTTAACAGTTTAATTAAGCAACAGTTCTCCAATGGGGTACCAAACAGTGGTGTTTTAGCTGGAAAAAACAGAATCCAAAGGAACCTGAGCTTTCTGGAAAGGGCACTCATGCACAATGCAGTTTTTGTTTTCAAATCCACCGAACTACCAGTTCTAAGCAGTTTTAGTTTAAGATTTCAAACATAGATGAAATTGGCATTTATAATTAAATATCAAGGAGGACTCTGCCAAAAAATACTTAGAGAGCTAATGAGTCTTCACATTGCCCCAAAAATAACACCAAGAATCAAGACTTGTGGCAGGCACTCATCTATGCTCACTGTAGCTTATCAAAAATATGGCTTCTAGAAATTCTCAAATCTGTCACTGACAGAATGGATTCCATCTCTTAAGGTCAGAAGAAAATCTCAAATCTGTTAAGAAAATGACAGTTGTTCTCCGGCTTGGCAAGTCTGCCAGATCTTAAAATGCCAGGGTAATTTTCTGTGCAATTTCCAGTTATTTGGTCAAAAATTTTCCAAGACACCTGCCTCAGAAGACCAGACCCACTTACTTCTGCAAAAGAGAATATGCTGCTTAAACATAGCATTTTTTTCCTGAATAAGTCTTTAAAACTGAGCATATCCACATCTTAATCTTTTGGAAATGCTTCTGCTTTTACAAGGAATGGCTCCTTGCCATGTCAGAACAAAAAAAGTCACTTCATAAAGTGACAGAAGAGGAAAAACACCTTCCTCACTGAGCAAGTCATTCTTTTGCTTTTAATTAGACCAGAGCTCTTATCTATTGTTAGTCACTCTCAAAGTTTTTCTCCATGTATTCCTTCACCTTCATCCAGAGTTCATATACAAATCTTTTTTGTTGTCAGTCAATGAGGACTCTTGATCTCTTCCTGAGGCAGTGCAAAGTGCCACTGCTGTAGAGAGGAGCTGCTACAGAGAGCAATGAGGTTTACTGATTCTGTCTCTGGATGGCTTTGGATTTTGAGTTCTGCCCATCAGCAAACTTAGCTTCACTGTTGGCAGCAGTGGATAAAGCAGGAATCGTATCAGCTGCTTATATTGGTATCTTGAAAAGTTTATTGTTTCTTAATTGAAAAGAAGCCTAATGACTTCTCTAGCTACATGTCCAGTGACAATAAGCATGCTTGTCTTTTACATGTCAGCCATGTGTTTGTAAGATATCTTTTTCAGTTTCTTGCCAAGAGTACTTTTGCTTTTAAACAATTTACTTCTAAACATTCTTAAATGTAATTGTACTGTATCTTTTAAGTGCCTGATGTACCAGAGAGGGCTATCATTGAAGAAAGAGCACCAATTTATCCTCCTAAAAAAATGGCAAGACCACCAGCCAAAGGTATACCGGATAGAGAATTGAAATATGGTGTAATTGTTTTTTGTGTCTTGTATGTTCCATGTATAGTGAGTACTGATTTGTTTTCTGTGGAATGCTCTTCCTTTGACTAATTCTTAGTTGACAATGCCTTGTGATCCTTATTATTAGTAAGATCTATGTGCTAAATTTTAAGGTTCTTTTAATTGGTATCTTTTTAAGTGCCTGAAGTACGCAAGACAGTTGTCCGAAAAGAAAAAGCGTACGTTGCAGTTCCTCAGTATGAAGAGGAAGAAGAGATTCCAAGATATGAGGAGGAAGACACCACCAGATATGAGAAGGAGGTAATCCATTACAAGGAGGAAGTTCGCCATTACGAAGAAGTTAGTCACTATGAGGAGGAAGTTCCTCAGTATGAAGAGGAAGAAGAGATTCCAAGATATGAGGAGGAAGACACCACCAGATATGAGAAGGAGGTAATCCATTACAAGGAGGAAGTTCGCCATTACGAAGAAGTTAGTCACTATGAGGAGGAAGTTCCTCAGTATGAAGAGGAAGTCATCCACTATGAAGAAGAAGCTGCTTATTACGGAGAGGAAGTTGCTGAATATGAGGAGGAAGAGCCACAGATTCCTCAGTATGAAGAGAAGGCTCCCCTACCAGCTAGAGGTATATTTTAACTTTAGGGTTTGTGTGAGAAAAAGTAGTATCTTTTCATTCTATGAAAATACCAGACTTTTGTTTTAAAATGTTGCAGTATGCTTTACAGTGTGCATTTTTCAATATTTTTATTGCTTATTATGTTGCGTAGAAAACGTGATGGCTGTGTATCTACTCTTTACTACTACCTCCATAAATTCAAATGTTCATGTCATACATGTTCATTCCTCTTTCATATGACCTCTGTATAACCCACTATGAAAATTTAACTGAGCTTAATTTCATTCTCATCTCAGGTCAAATCTGGCTATCAGACTGTGCTTGAAATACTTAAAAACGCTTATGTAAAGACTGCAATCATAGACAAAAAATATATTTATCTAGAAAATAGTTAGAATACTTGAAAATAAGTGATTTAGAAACACAAGAGTCACAATGAATTCCTTTCAGAAATCTTAGAAAGCACTATGTTTGTTTCTGTCTCGAAAGGAATAATATACTTTCATGAAAAAGAAAAAAAAAATCTATATTTAAATAATCTTAGTTTCAGGTATTTTCCTTAGGAGTAATTTTTATGGTATCGGTATAAGTTTGCCACAGTGTTAGTACAGGATGAACATAATATTCACTACTTAGGAGAGCTAGGTCATGTCAAGATCTTGGTAATAAAGCCTTTCTGCATCATAATATAAAGACACAAATCCAATATATATCCAATTTTCTAAAATGACATAATCATCTGAGAGTATGATTTCCAGTCCTAATCCAAATCATTCCATAGTGTCTTCTTCCATCAAAGAAGTTCAGAATTTCTTTTGACTAATTAATAAATGTCAAAATTATATTGTTTGCAGTAGAAATTTTGTCATAAACATGAGAAAAGATGAGGCTGTACACTGTAAAAGCCAGGTTAATCCCAAACAGGAAGATTAGTGTTGGCTGAAATGTCCATTGAATCTCTCATGGTTGCTAAGTTTAATTCATATGTGCTCCAAACTTTTTTCAGTATGCTCAGAGCCAGTGGAATTATTCTCCTGTCATTGTAAAATTTATATGGACATTTCTGGGGTTTGGAGTACAAACAAAAATTTAGATATATTTTAGCTGAAACCTTTGCCTCACTGCAGTAAAAGTCTGTTGATTTCAGAAGAGTAAAGAGATTTTCTAAAAAGCATTTCATTTACCCAACAAATTGTGGTATGAACTGCTGGGTACTTAAAATGGGCAGTTCTGTGTTTGAAGTAAGTCAGTTGATAAATTAGATGCACTTGGGGTTTTTGCATGTAGAAAGCTCTTGGAATTTTTTCAGGAAGAAAATGCAGTCAGCAATTTATACTTAATATATATAAAAATAATATGATCAGAATCAACCTATTACATGCCTGACAAGCATTGAGAACATATTGTTAACAACTGGTTCAAAAAAGTCAAACTTTTGACTTAATCTTCTGATCAGCAAAAAAGCCCTTGAAGTTGAAAAGATTTCTATCGATGACCTCAATGGCTGAGCAGGGAGAATGGACATAATATCAGCTAATATTATGTGTTTGTTATTTTATTTTGTCTTAGTGATAAAACACTTTTAAATCATAGCTGTTTGTTTGGAGTATGTTTGCTTGCATACATGTGTATGTATTTGTGATGTTTGTTTGCACTTTATGTCCCTGCTGTTATGGAAGCAAATACCTAAAACATTAATGGTGTCTTTCAAGTGCCTGAGGCTCCCAAGAAGCCTGCTCCAGAGGAAAAAATACCTATTCTGAAGAAAAAAGAACCTCCTCCAGCAAAAGGTATATATCATCTCTTTATGTTAGAAGACATTATCTGAATATGTAATTCACATTATTTTTCATATACCTTAATTGCTTATTACTTTTTTCTGTTCTTTTTGGAGAGGGTCTTCATATGAAATATTTGTGTCACTGTCTTTTTTTGTTTCATGTCTGTTTTGTGTAGCTTATGGTTTATTTTTTTTTAACGAAAATCATGTTTTTGAAGTGCCCGAGATGCCAAAGAAAGCTGTACCTGAAAAGAAAGTCCAAGTGCCGAAGAAGGAAGTTCCCCCAGCTAAAGGTATATGCACTTGTAATTATCTGTGATCAGAAAGATCTTCCAGCATTCATTTATCTTCTCATTTTTATTAAAAACTAGGATAGAAAAAGAATTGTTACTCTTAAGGAATGTGGTTCTTTTTGTTCGTATTTAATTGTTTTAGTGTATGGTTTATATGTCACATTGTTTTAGATTTTAATGCCAAGCTCAATATTTAATAATATCTTACTAAGTTCCAGAAGTGCCAAAGAAACCTGTGCCAGAAGAGAAGGTTCCTGTTCCTGTACCAAAAAAGAAGGATGTTCCACCAGCCAAAGGTATATGACTCAATATAGCTCTTGACTGAATGTTTTATAAAAAAAATAAATCTGAAAGTCAGTCTTTTTTCGTATGTGATGTAGACTGAAGAAAGTTTTCTACTCTTGCCAGTTCTTTGTCATACAATTTTATTGATTCATATCAATGTTCTTTACCTTACGGCTCAAAAATGAAATTCTTAAGCTACAATAATATTTTTTCAAGTGCCTGAAGTACCAAAGAAACTTGTGCCAGAAGAGAAGGTACATGTCCCAGTGCCTAAAAAAGTGGAAGAGCCTCCACTACCCAAAGGTACACCATTTTCTGGTCCATTTTCTGGTGTGATTCTATTTTTGTTTCTTCATCTTTATAAGAAGATTGTTACTGCCAGTAACAATCCCATTCTTCAGCTTAATGTGTTTCAATCACTCCCTGAGCTGTTTGATCAGGACACTGTTGTGTCTGTGTCTGTCAGTTGTGGGGTCTATCCTTGCTCTAGGCTTTGAAAATGTCTTTGTGTTTTGCATTGTCTCTGTCTTTTGGATCTTATATATCTAACTCATTTTGAAGGACTTGCTGTTTCAAAAACAGATGGTCCAGAAGATATAACATTTGCCTAAACAGCCAGACTTCCCCCTTAGCCTTACCACACCAGTTTGTAGTTCTGTAGTCTCTGTATATTTGTAAGTTTACATCTGTGCATAAATCTGTGGATAAAATCAATGTTAACTTTCACACACGACTAGATTTTACCATATTTGTGTAGTTATCTTAGTATCAGATATACAGTTATCTTTTTCCTAGGTTTTATGTTATGTTGAAAATTAATTGCCTAAACAAAAATGTCTTTAAAGTGCCTGAAGTGCCCAAGAAGGTTCCAGAAAAGGCAGTACCTGTCCCTGTACATAAAAAGCCAGAACCTCCACCAGCCAAAGGTATTGCTTCCTATAGCTGAACATGTGGATAATGCTTGGTCTTGCTTCTGTTTGTGGTTAGAATTTAACTGAAGTGTCCTAGCAGTGTGTGACAAATGTACTTGCTAATTCACAGTCTTCAGCTTCTGTGTAAGTTGTGTCTAAGTTTTCCACAATTAAAAACTTTCTTTAAAGTGCCCGAAATACCAAGACGTCCCAGTGAAGAGGTACCTATTTTTGTTCCTGAAGAAGAGGAAAAGGTTCCAGAGATGCCAGCAAGAGGTACAGCATTCCTTCTTGAAGATTATGAGAGCTTTGTTCAATTCATTAATAGATCTTCATCTCCAGTGAAGTTTTAAGCTTGATGTAAACCTCAATTAACCTTCTGAGAGGAGTTTTCTTCTTCTTCTTTCTGGTCTTTGTGACTTTGTTCTGTAGTTTTAGTAGGTTTGATGCTCTAAAAGCAATTACCAATTTCTTATCAAAATAATATCTTTAAAGTGCCAGAGGTGCCCAAGAGAGCTGTCCCAGAAGAAAAAGTACCTGTTGCAGTCCCTAAAGTAAAGAAAATTCCACCAGCTAAAGGTATATCACATTGTGGTGTATGCAGATAATTCCTCTCCCTCTTATTTTCATATTTCAGTAGAACCTAATTTTAACATTCAGGTTATACTCATGTGAATTCCTTGGTTGTAGCAACCTCCTGCTTCCCTGTGGTGAGCAGTGCTAGGGCTCAGACAGGGCTTGTCTATTTTGATACTGACTGCAGCTGGCTGAGAATCAGGCCTTGAATGATCTGCTTTAAGTGATTACTGTGAATAAAATTATTCCTTGTGATATTGTCATCCAGAAATAACTTTTAAAGAAATTTAAATTTTCTTTAAACAAAATAGCTGAAATTAAATTTTATGGCTCTTTACCCGAAACGCTTCAGTTTAGGGAGATCACACTTACATGTACCTTGAGAATAAGCTAGATTCTCAAGGGTTTTAGCTAAACTTATACAAAAATAACATCCATTTACAACTGATCAATCTAAAAACCAGATCCTATACCCTAAATGTGAAATTCAAAGTGGAGGCAGACTATTCCAAAGGCCATTGTTGGATGCCAAGCAGATTCTACCTCAGCAGCTGAGTATTTTAGAAAAAATAAAAAAGAAAGGGAGAAAAAAAAAATCAAAAAAAAGAGCAATGCTAATATTTTCTGTTTCCAATGACACTGTGGAATTAAAAATTGGGCAAAAGTGCTAGTCCTCATATAATCCTTGTAACCCAATTACACATTGCTGTTTTCAGGGAGTAAAAAATACCCAGTAGTTTCCCCTATTTTTATTTCTATTGCTACTTTAAATTTGGTGTCTTTGTGTTTTATGTTATGGATTTTCTTTGTGATGTTGTGAAAGTAAAGTTCTTAAAATAATATCTTTAAAGTGCCTGAGGTTACAAAGAAAGTTGTATCTGAAGAGAAGGTTCCCATTTTTGTTCCTGAGGAAGAAGAAGAGGAATTTATTCCAGAGGAAATTGTACCGGAAAAAGGTACATGATCTTTTCTTGCAAGTCACTCATGACATCTTTTGTGTTCATTAAAATTCATCTTTATTTCTTGTTCTAAGATTTATGTAAATCTTATATATGTTTTGGGCAGAGTTTGTGGTCTTGTTCTATGTTTTTATCTTGTTTCTATATTCACGCTTTCACTGCTCCAAAAGCAATTTTAACTCGTGTTTGCAAAATAATATCTTTAAAGAGCCAGAGATTCCTAAGAAACCTGTCCCAAAGGAAAAAACACCGGTACCTCCACCTGAGAAACTGGAGCTTCCTCCAGCAAAAGGTGCATAAGTTAACAATGTGTTGTCATTCAGTGTCTCTGTTTAATTTGTTTATTTATGTTAGCTTTGTGTCTCTGCTGCATTTCTGTATTGCTATCTCAGAGTGCCTGTCAAATTCCTAGCGCAAAACAAGCTCTAAAATTGAGTTGCTCAAGAAGTCTGCCCATAGGTGTAAAGTGTCTTTTGTTTAAATTTCTGTTTCATCTTTTAAAAATGTATTCTGCAGATCACCTCTTATTATGTCTCTTTGTACATGTTTTCTGTTCTCTTTCTCATACTTCTTGTGTATGACATTCTTAAAATAAAATGTCTTTAAAGTGCCTGAGATGCCTAAGAAACCCATTCCTGAAGTGAAAGAGCCTGTTCCTAAAAAGGCGCCAGCTCCATCAGCCAAAGGTACTGCAGATTGTAAATACTGTTATGGTTAACTGATAATATTCTTGATCCAAGTTGAGTTTAGCAAGGGACACTTTAGTATTTCTGTCCTGTATTGTATTTGTCACTATTCTATTTGTTTGTAAGTTTCTGCTCTGTTGTTCGTAAACTTCTGGCTTTGTGTCCATTTAAAAATTGTGCAAAAATACACTGAAGTTAGGTCTTATCTTTAAAGTACCCAAGATGCCTACGAAGGTTGCTCCTGAAGAGAAGGTGCTGGTTGCTCCCTCTGAAAAAGTGGAGGTTCCAGCTGCAAAAGGTATATGTACTCCTTATAATTAATATTTATGCTAGGATTTCCCTTGACCTTCTTTCTAACTTTTGTCTCTGTTGTACGACATCTTTGTTTGAATTTATGTTAAAACTCTTCATTTTAAATGTTTGCATTGTTGAACCATAAAGCTCTGTTTCTTGTGCTTTTCTGCTTACACTGCTCTAAGGTGATTTGATGTTTTTAAATTCCTAAACAAAATCTGTGTCTTTTAAGTCACGGAGGTGCGTAAAAGAGCTGTGGCAGAAGAGAAAGTGCAAGCTGTTGTGCCCAAACCCAAAGAACCCACACCAACCAAAGGTACAGATATATTTCTTCTTATTTCTCCCAAAGATTTTTTTCCTCCTCCTTCTAAAAGCTTTTATAATATATATTTTTTTCAGAAGCATAGTTTTATAATTTAGTGTAACTTATGCTTGAGGTTATCATGCATATTTTCTGTTCTTTGTCAATTATCTTGGCTAACTGAAAAAAAAAAATAAATAATTGTCAGGTAGTAACAATAATAATCTTTCTGAAGTGCCTGAAGTATCCAAGAAACTTGTCCGGAAAGAAAAAGCCCCTGCTCCTGCAGCTGTGGTGGAGAAGTATGAGTATGCCTATGAAGAATATGAGAAGTATGAGACATATGAAAACATTGAAGAGTTTGAGAAGATTCAGGAAGCTGAAGAAATTGAGGCATATGAGGAACCTGAAGAACCTGAGGGATATAAGGAAATTCTGGAACAGGAATATGAAGTGGAGGCTGAGGAGAAAGATGTCTATGAAAAGTATGAGTTTAAAGAGAAGGAAGAGATCTATGAGAAATATGAGGAGGTATATGAGGAGGCTTATGAGACCAAACCAGCTATAGGTAAATCAAGTAATGACTTCTTTGTTCTTATAGTGTGTTGAGTTTTCAGTTACTGCTTAGGTCTCCTATGGGTGTTTATTTGTATTTTGCCTTGTTTGTAATCCTATGTGTGTCTGTTGCTGGTGACGATAAATCCATTTAAAGCTTGTCTCTATCCTAGTCCTTCCTAAGAAATTCTCTTCAGCGTAAAATGGGAGGGTTCCCTATCTGCCTGCCCAAGAGTGAGCTAGTGGAGATACAACACAAACAGAGAAAATGTTAATCTTCTGTGTAATTCAGTTTCAACCTGAATTACTTTTTGTGCATTATCATTTAATTTTTTTGTCCAGTTTAGCTCCTTTGAGTTACAAAGATATTAGGACTCATGTAGAACCTTCCTTCCCATCATTTAAATTTATGATCATAGGATCTCTCACACCAAACAGAAAATACATCTACAATGTACCAAAAAGATGTACATTGATATTTCCTATTTCATTGCTCAAGAATTCTGAGATGACTGCTCCCTTTTTTCTGCCTAAATGATGAGATGGTTCCTCTACAAATGAGTGATTGCTCTGCTTGCTGCCTTTATATCTGTTTCTTCATAAATAACTTATAATCCATAATGACATATTTTTTAAAGTGCCTGAGTTGCCCAAAAGACCTCTGCCGGAAGAAAAAGTACCTGCTCTTAAAAGAGAAGCTCCACCAGCTAAAGGTACATCATCCTTTAGATAAATTTGAAAACACAGCCTTCTGCATGAGTCTCTGAATCCCCAAATCCAGTACTTTACCTGTTCTGATTCAACTGCTAGACTCTTAGCTTTCTTTAAAAGCACTGTTAAAGACAGATTACTAAAAAAAAATTATTTCTTTAACAAAATAAAAATCAAACAAATTGCTTCCTGGAGACAAAGGAAATGAAGTTAGTACCTTAATTTAATTTTTGCCATTACAAAATAAATGATATTTTAAAGTTAAGCATTGAAATTCTACTTTCCTGCAGAATCCTAAAAAACTAGAACTTCCTTTAACCTAATGAGGTGCTGGAGTGTGTGCTATCTTAATAGGTATTCTCTGTTCAGGCTTTATGAAACATAAGTGTCATGAACAGCAATTGTCAGTGAGTGCTAGAGAAGTTATTGCAAGAGTCCAGAGTTCTGTAGTTTTCTGTTCATGGCACTAAATCTGACAGAAATTTGTTTTGTGCTAACTTTTATAGTTATTTCTCATATGAATTGTCAGAATGAAAACAATGGGGAAAGGTGGATTAGTTTGCTTGTTTGTTTTTTCAGAAAAGCTTGGAGCTAGTTGATAGGAAATTGAAACCTTACCATATTCCCAGCTGCCATTAATTAGAGCTGATAGTACATGAAACCTAATCCCTATCCAAAATTTATCCAACAACAGCAGTTTTTCTTTCACTGAATACTGAAACTCCAGCTGTGTTAATACAAGCAAAATAATCCAGATAGGTGGCCTCTTTTCTATTACATGTATTTATGTATTTGAGAAATATTTTTGTGTTTTGCTAAGTTTTCTGACTCTTTTTATTATTTGTTTTTTGTTTAACTTCTATTCTTACATAATGCTTATACTGCAAATGTTCTTAAAAAAAACAATGTCTTTAAAGTGCCAGCAGTGCCGAAGAAACCTGTTCCAAAAGAAAAAGTACCACCTGCTATTCCTAAAAAGGAAACACCTCCACCAGCTAAAGGTATACTTCCTCTTCATTGTCCTTTTGAAACATGAACTCTAATTTCAGTCTTTTGTGCTCATTATTTGTTGAGAAACCTGTGCATATGTTTTATGTCCCCACAGTGTTTTTTTTTCACCTGTTTGTCATTGAGTCTTTTTTCCTGTTGGTTTCAAGTCATTTGTTGGAAACATGTTAAAGTCACTTTAAAAATGTGTGTTCTGTCATTAATTTGCACATGAAAATAGTTCAGAAAGAAAGAATATCTTTATTTCTTCTGGAAATGAGTCTTTCACTAATGTATTTTTTAATATGTTATTCTTCTGTCTAATCTTCAAAATTAACATAAATGTTTTCAGGAAGGATTTGATTCTTTGATGTTTCAAGAATCTTCCTTGTTAGACTTGCTCTTCTTCTTTCTAACTTCTTTCAAGTAGCTCTGAAAGCCCTAAAAGTAAATTATATCTTAAAGGGCCAGATGTTCTCAAAAGACCTGTCCCTGAAGAAAAGAAACCTACACGTACACCTGAAATAGAAGTTCCACCAATGAAAGGTAAAGGAGACTTTGATACGATATTTTATAGAAAGAAAATATTTGTGGTATTTTTCCCAGCTAACATCATTAAAAATTGTCATGTTCTTTACACCACTGTAAGAGTACCCAATCCCTAAGTAGAGACTGATAAATACCAAACTCCGGGGCAAACATTTCAGATAAGTGCTAGACAATAAATCACTGAATTATGAATGAAAACGTACTGAGGAGGTATTGCTTCTTACACCACCAGTATGTAAAGCTTCAGTGCTTTTCTATTTATAATATAGTTGTGAATTTAGTTTAAACTGGGGTTTTGATACCAATACATGGGTCATGATATTGGTGAAGAAGTAATAGGGCAAGAGCCAGTAAGTAAAAGCTGTTAAAGCTGTTACATCAACCAGAAGGAAGAGCATGACAACGCAGTAAGGAAAGAAAATGGCTCTCTCTTTGAGAGCTGAAACCATAAATTTCTTCACATAGTTCATTGTTCCAGGAAGGCTGTTCCAGAACTGTAACATGTTTAATTCTTGAAAAGTTTCCAAGACCTCAAAACAACTTAGTTTTCTGTTTGGAATATTAGAAGTTGAAAATTACTTTGAAGTTACTAAAAGAAAGCTAATATGTTTGAAGTTCCTGAGTTTCACAAGAGAGCTGTCCTTGAAGAAAAAGTACCCACCATTATCCCTAGAGAAGAGGAGCCTCCTTTTTATGAAAAAAATATTCTACCAAATAGCAAATTACAGAGAATGTATCAAGTCATGCTCTATATTGTTCTGTAAAATATGAGGTATTTTTGATTCATTTTTAAAACTACTTAAAAGAAGCTTATATCCATATCTTTTAGACCATCTATGCATACAAATTTAGATATAATTCAGCATTTTAAAAACTTTAGATTTAAAATGTTCCACTAAATGTAAACATGGAATTTAGCATTTTAAAAATGCTACACTTCTTTCCTCTAATAATGTGAAAAAGATACATAAATAAGAGAGAAACTAAGTTTCTGATTCAGGAAGCACTTGAGTCACACTGGAACAAAGAAATGAACCTAAGTAGACAGTGGTTTAAGAGCCATCCTGAGCAACACCTAATTTTTGAGTTGCAATGGAGATAGTTAACTCCAAATGAAGACATATGAAATTCAGTTACAAATTCTATCTAATACACAGAACTAAGAAACTAGAAAATAAAATTCAACATTTCTGTAAACATGTATTTTACAAATTGGGAATGGTAACTTCTAACAGTAGGAAGTCAATGATCAGGCTGAAAGATATCTAAATAACCTATGTTCAAACAGCTCTTTGTCCATATGCATTTCTGCATGTTTTTATATTGTCTTTCTACTCCTGTCTTGTAACTAATATTAAAATATGTAAAATAAACTAATATCTTTAAAGAACCTGAAGTTTATGGAGAAGTTCCAACAGAAGAAAAGATGCCTTTTATTACTCCTAGTGAACCAGAAGCTCCAGCATCTAAAGGTAAACCAACTCTTCAAACAATCTGTAAAGCAACACATCCCTACAAATTATTCATCTTCATCATTCCATCTGTGTGCTAATCTGTTATTTAATGTTTTCATTCTAATGTTTCCTTAGATGCTATGTGTCTGTCATTGCTTCTTTGCTACTTACACTTTGTGAATTATAACATTCTTTAAAAAATGTAATATCTTTGAACTGTCTGCAGTGACAAAGAAAACTGTCCCACTTAAGAAAATACCTGTTGCTGTACCTACAGAAGAAGCTCCTCCAGCTAAAGGTACATTACCTCCAAATTAACTCTCTCTAACCTCTTATGAAAGTGAGATACCCAGTGAGAAATCCAGCTCGCTTGTTTTCCTTAAACAACACAACCAGATGCTATAGACACTTTACAGTTCTTTTTGTTGTTGTATAGAAGCAGTTGCTTAAACAGATTGATACATTCTGCATCAAGAATTTAAAATTTAGGAAGATTAAATTAGACACAGAAATTTAGTAGGCAGAAGATTCAAGGATTAGACAGGGTCTAATTAGTCTCATATTTTTTGACTTCATGTCTCATGTTCTATTTCTCAAAATACTTTCTCTGACAATATATTGGAAAAAATCTGAAAGGTTGTGAGAGAAGCTTCTTTGCAAGAGGATTCTTTGCAGTCATATCAAGGGCTTAAAAAAGTCAAGATTAAGGTATGACTTTAAATCAGGACAAAATAGAAAGCCACAAAATTTTTAATAGAAACATTATTTTGTTACACTATTCCAGAATTGAAGAGCTCTATACATGTTGGAAGCCTAATAATTAGTTAACTGAGCTGGATTTTTGCCACGCTTTTATGAATAATTTTTAAATTTCAAAAAATAAAACCCTTTTTGTGCTGAAAGTCCTGTAACACATACATACACATGCACACAAAAACAAATAAACAAAACCAGGAAAAAAAAAAAAACAAACAAAAACCCAAACATAAAAAAAGCCTACTATCATTTCAGAGAACAGCATATTCAGAACCATAAATACTAGGAGTTAGAAAAATAACAGACTCCAGAAGATGTAGTTGTTGAGTTTTATTCACATCTCAATACCATATATTTTTCCTATTGTTCTAATAGACTTTTTTTTATAAAACTGTATTACTTATTTTATAATGCAAATTTCTAAAATAAACCAATATTTTTAAGTTTCTGAAGTACGAAAGAAAGTTGTCCACAAAGAAAAAATACCTCCTGCTGCACCTAAAGAAGAACCTTCACACTTTACAGGTATAAGAAATTTTAAGTATAATTTGAAGGATAAAAAATTTGTTTTCATATATAAATTATTTTGAGAGCATTCTGTTTATCATGAACTAGAGTTTACTTAACAGCTTTGGTTACTTGAAACAGTAAAAATTAGTTTAAAAAAATCACCTGTAGTTGTTCTTAAAATTAAGTGCTACTTGAGATCAGCTCAAATGGGAAAAAATACAGAAAAAGTGACAGAACTTAGACAGACAGGGCCTATCTCTGCACTTAAGGTAGTAGCTCAGTTTAGGACACATCACACATCTTTCTTCTGACAAACTGCAGAGGTCAGGTCAGGGTTGAATATGAGGAGTTTTTCATCCCTTATTTGAAAGCATCCTAATTTTGCACATGGATATAAAATAGACCTCTATATCTTCAGAGGAGCTTAAATATTTTATTATATTTGTTATATATCTAATGTGTCTTGTTTTCTGAAGATATTCTAAATTAATTTAAGTGTTTAAACTAATATCTTTCAAGTACATGAAGTTTATGAGGAGATTCACATAGAAGAAGAAATTTCTACTGTTCATAGGAAAGAGGAGGCTCCAGCATCTAGAGGTATATGACTTCTTCATCACTTCTTCCTACAATTTGCCAAGTCTTGAACTCCAGGAAAATTAAATTATTCATGTTTGTGTTTTAGTCCTTGTTCAGCATAATTAATATTTGTATTCATTCTTTCAGTACCTTATATGAAAAACTTGAGATTTTTCCTGCCATGTCTTTCTCTCATTAAATTGAACTAATATCTTTAAAATGCCTGCAGCCATTAAGAAAGCTGTTCCAGAAGAAAAAGTACCTATTGCTATGCCTAAAATACCAGAACCTACTCCTGTGCCTAAAAGATCAGAATCTCCACCACCTAAAGGTACTTTGAGAGCCTGGTAGAACTGAGGTCTTTCCCTGATAAACATCTTTACTTTTTTACTGTTTCTTACATAGTTTCTGATTTAATAGTTCATGGTCCACATGTCAAATTTGTGGTGTTTATGTTGTATATGTCCTATTTTCTGTTTTCGGTTTCTCAAGTTGTGTTTAAGCCCTAAAATCAAAATCAGTAAATAGCTTTCAAGTGTCTGAATTGCCTAAAAAAAGTATTCCTGAAAAAAAACTTACCTAAAAAGCCAGAAGCTGCCAAAGGTATAGGTCAGCATATCCTTTCATTCTTTTTCTACAAGTTTCTTCTGTCTTGTGTACTGTTTTTGTCAAATCGTTAAAAATCAGTTGAGTTTATCTATTTATTCTACCCAGGAGTAACCCAGAAATTGTATCAAAAGCTGGTAAAAGGGACTAGAAATAAGTAAAGCTCTAGCCATATTAACATGCAGTGAGATTTACAGAAAATTTTTCACTTCATGGTTACAGCTCAGAAATTTGATCATACTCTAGCAAGAGGTACATCCTATCCCTCTCTTTCACATTACTCATAGTAAACTTAGGAGTCAATTGATTTTATTTTGAATGAAAATAGAATTTGCGCAGAAACCAGCTGTTGCAATCCATTCATGTATTTTAAAAGTGTGTCTGAACTAGCAGTTTGAGTGGCATTAAAAACTGGTAAGCCAATGGCAGCACAGCTTATCCCACCCTAGTCATTATCACATAGTACTGCCAAGCATCAATGAAGAACTCTTATGTGTGACATTTAAAAGACATTTCATTGAAGTTCAACTTTTGCCATTACTTCTTTAGCTTGTTTTCATCTTAATGGGGAGGATAGCAAATCTAAAACTGCATGACAAAAGATTCCAAGCAAAGTCACTTCCAACTTATTTTTTGCCAGAGGGCTCGAACCCTGAAGACTTTGCAGAAGTTGTAGCTGTTCTTAAAGCATCCTCATCCATCTACTTGTTTTGTCACATCCTTATATATTTATATGTTTTTTCTTATGTCTCTGTATTGAATGTTTAATTTTTGTAATTCTTAAATTACACTAATATCTTTAATGTGTACAAGGTACCTAAGAAATCGAGAAATATTGTTACACTTAAAAACCAAGAGTAACACTACCTAAAGCTTTTATGTGAATAATAATGCCTTTTGGAGGAGATTTTTCTCTTAAGCATTAGAGTTTATAGCAAAACTCATTTATCAAAATCCTATTAGTATATAATAGTTTAAAACACTTTTTGCACGATATCTCTCTTTTTATATTTTTCATTTCTTTCTGACATGCTTCTTGTGATATTCTTTCTTTTTTACGATGTACATATTTTAAATGCTTTAATTTTAAAAAATGAATGCTGTTTTCTTTGAAGTGCCAGAGGTGCCCAAGAAAATTCCAGAAGAAAAGGTGCCCACTGCTGTCCCTAAAAAACCAGAACCACCACCAGCCAAAGGTATGTTGCACTACAGAAAACTAAAATTCGGAAGAGGAAAAAAAAACTCAGTCTTGATTGTGCAGATTATTCATTTGATTGCTTGTTTGTGTTTTCCTGTTACTTTTACTTTCTGTGTCCATATAGTTCTATATATGTTACTGTGTTTAAAATTCTTCTCTTTTGAATCATAGCTGTGATCTGTACCAGTGTGTTAGAAACCCTGACGTGACTGAGCAGAAATGAGACTGACACTTGAGAACAGTAGCAGAAATCTTAAGAGAAGAGGAGAAAAGAGGGCCTCTGTGATGTGAAATAGTCCTGACTGACAAAAAACCTAGTCCCAAAAGAGAGCATAGAATGAGTGATAGAGATGTCTAATATAGAATAAAATCTTGCTCGCATAGAGAAAATATTGATACCAAGAAGCCATCATGCATACAACAATGTGCCAAGGAACACAAAATGGACAGTGTCAGTCTCAGTCAAATAGAGATTTGGAATATGTTTGAATAAAATGGAAAAATAATCTGATGTAGAAGAAGAAACTCCAGAAGACTCTGAGGTGTTTCCTGAGACTTTTACAGGGACATAAAATAACCTTAAGACAATAAACAAGTCAAATCAGAGGTTTGATTAAGAACCTTGGCAATTTCTACTGAAAAGTTTTGAACATAACTGCCCAACTCTGTATAATAATTGAAAATAATCTCTTTCCTAAAGGGCCTGAAGGACCCAAGGAAGAAGACATATAACAAAAAAAATTGAAGTTACTGTGCCTAAAACCTCACAAGTTATACCAGCTAAAGATACTTGACATTATGACAAAAGTACAGAATCAAAAAAAAAATTCTTTTTTTGTTTTAACAATATAGAAGACAGTATTCAAGACCTCTGTTTGAATTTTCTTCTGTCAAAGGTTTTTGAAGTGAGCAAATGTTTTGCATGAAGAAAATAGATCTTTGTAGTTGGTCTTTTTACTAAGAGTGATCTGATGTTATGCTTTAGTGTTGTTTATGAAATTCTGATTGTATAAAGTTACTGATATTTTTCGAGTGTCTGAGGTACCAAAGAAACTGAGGTCTGGGGTCCCAGAAGAGGTATCAATTAAAGTATCAAAGAAACCAGAACGTCCAGAGACTAAAACAAATTGTATGGAAAGAAAACCTCTTAGTTTTCTAGGGGTACCATTTTAACATCGTAGTAATTTACTTTTACTATTATTGTCTTATAAAATATTTTTGTTGTTTCAATTGTAGTTTATGCATCTGTAACTCAGTGAGGCAGCAGAGAGAATTTTCTCAAGGGAAAGGAGATATTACATATTCACATCCAAAACCACTCATGCTTTTGATGTTCCTGAGATTTACTTTTTCTTAATGTCTGAACACCACAGATATACATAAATAAAATTAACTGTTTTTTTAAAGTGCCGGAGGTGCCGAAGAAAGTGATTTCAGAAGAAAAAATACACATTGAAGTTCCTAAAAAACCAGAACCTCCACCACCCAAAGGTATATGTTCTATAGTAATAAGACGGCCCAAAAATTTTAATCTGTTTCTCTAAGTATTATTTTTCTTATGTTTGTGTTAGCAGCTTTTTTGTAGACTTTATATAATATATTTATAAGTGTTACAGACTGTGTGGTCTTCTTCCTTTTTGAATAGCTCCCAGTAACAGTGGCTATTAATAGTATGCATAAAGCAATATGGAAAAAATACTAAAAACCAAATGGTTTCTAGGGGTGGGCTTATTTCTGATGCTGTTAGATATTTTTTTACTTTGGAG
This sequence comes from Phainopepla nitens, assembly GCA_013400175.1. NCBI lineage: Eukaryota > Metazoa > Chordata > Aves > Passeriformes > Bombycillidae > Phainopepla > Phainopepla nitens. The sequence goes on along the minus strand of VXBQ01016507.1, from coordinate 518,447 downwards.
TTATTATTTATTTACTTTGGAGTCTTTTAAATTCCTATTCTTCAAATTCCTGAAATTAAAACTAACAAATTTCTTTAAAGAACCTGAGGTGCCGAAGAAAGTGGTTCCAGAGAAGAAAATACCTGTGCAAAAAATACCCGAACCTGTGATCGTCCCAGAACCAGAGGCTGCACCTGAAGAACCAGAACTCCCACCAAAGGAAGGTAAATCTCAATACTAACAAAATGACAACAGTATTTTTTCCTCTTTTCTTTAACATTATAATTATCTGTTTCCTGAAATTCTAAGTTATGTTTGTTCTATTTATCTACATATATGTGAAAAACAGACACACATGGTTGTTTTTGAAAAAATTGTGGCAAATCTTGAATATCTGAATTGCCTGTATGTTATTCTTACTATTATTCTATTTCAGTTCTTCTTACTATTTTTGCATATCTTTATTATTCTACATGCCTGGGTTCATGAAAACTATAGCTAATAACTTAAAAGTTATAATAGGAGAAGAAAAGAAAGTACCCATTCTAGTAGCTAAGAGCAGAAGTTATCAATTTAATTGAAAGACCAGAAGCTTCATCAAGAAAAACTAGATGCCATCAATGCTGTTTCTTGAAAGAATCTTCAGCTTTTTGCCTCCAGTACAATTAATATCTTTTGTCCTGTCCATTCTGTTGACAGTTATCATGGCTTTTACTTATATCTTAAGTTATATTATTAGTGCATGTATGTACTTCCATATGGGAGCATGAGTTTTGTGAGGCAGAGTGTGTGTATGAGCTCTTGAGAGAAAAGAGAGAAAAGCCAAAATTTCCTATATTCATCATGTAAAAGGCCAGCTTAAATGATCGATACCTGATATGTTTTTAATATTTTCATTACAACTGTCTTTTTATGTTTTATGGTTGACTTAATTTTGGTATGATTGTCAGTGCAGTTGTTAAACATAGAACTAATATCTTTTATGTGCATAAAGCAACCAAGACAACTTTACCAGAAAAGAAAGTACCTGTTCCAGTTTCTCGAGAACCAAAGTCCATTGCAGGACACACAAAACCAAAGCCTCAAGAGGTGGAACCACAGCAACCAGAAGTGGCTGGAGTGGCCCGAAAACTAAAGCCTGTAAAGGCAGTTCAAAAGCCAGAGCCTGTTCTGACATCAGAGGAACCTGAGACTGTTTTGACACACCAAAAATCAGAAACTATTGTAACATCCCAAAAAACAGAGCATATTGTGGTCCCTGAGAAACCAGAGTTTGTTGTGGTACCTGAGGAACCCAAACCTGATGTGGCACCCCAAAAACTAAAACATGGTGTGATGCCCCCAAAACAGAAGCCTGTTCTGGAATCCCTCAAGCTAGCACATGTTGCATTGCTTGAGAAACAAGAATTTGTTGTGGTACCTGAAGAACTCATGCCTGATGTAGAACCCCAAAAACTAAAACATGGTGTGATGCCCCCAAAACAAAAGCCTGTTCTGGAATCCCAGAAACCAAAGCGTGTTGTAGTGCCTGAGAAACCAGAGTTTGTTGTGGAACCTGAGGAACCTAAGCCTGATGTGACACCCCAAAAACTGAAACATGGTGTGATGCCCCCAAAACAGAAGCCTGCCAAAGAATCCCAAAAACTAGAACATGTGGTAGTGCTTGAGAAACAAGAATTTGTGGTGGTACCTGAGGAACCCATGCCTGACGTAGAACCCCAAAAACTAAAACATGGTGTGGTTCCCCCAAAACAGAAGCCTGTTGTGGAATCCCAAAAACTAGCACATGTTGTAGTGCTTGAAAAACAAGAATTTGTTGCGGTACCTGAGGAACCCAAGCCTGATGTAGAACCGCAAAAACTCAAATATGGTGTGATGCCCCCAAAACAGAAGCCAATTGTGGAATCCCAAAAACTAGCACAGGTTGTAATGCTTGAGAAACAAGAATTTGTTGTGGTACCTGAGGAACCCATTCCTGATCTGCCAACACAAAAGTTAAAATATGGTGTGATGCCCCCAGAACAAACGCCTGTTCTGGAATCCCAGAAACCAAAACCATTTATGACCTCTGAGGAATATGAGTTCTTAGTGGTGTCTGAGGAGTCAGAGACAGTTGAATCAACTCAAAAATCAAAGCGTGTTGTGGTGCCCCCCAAAACAAAACATTTTGTGCAGTCCCAAAAAACAGAGTTTGTAGCAGCTGAAGAAACAGACTTTGCTGCACATTTCCAGAAGTCAATGCCTACTGCAGTGTCAGAACCTGTCATGGTGTCTGAGGAACCAGAAACTGTTTTAGCACCCCAAAACTTAGAGCCTTCTACACCACTTCGAAAACCAAAGACTGAAGTGGCATCCAAAGAACCAGAGCTCGTTTTGGCACTGGAGGAACCACCACCAGCCAAGCTGGCTGAAAAGGAGAAGCATATTGCTGCTAAAAAACGAGCAGCTGCACAGCCTAAAGGTATCTCTTGTGCATAGGATCTCTTTTCTTGACCCTGAGTATGTTGTTTCACTTCTTGTTTTAAAGCTTAATACACATAACTAATAGATACTAATATCTTTGAAGAACATGCAATGCCCAAAAAGCTGTTCCAGAAAAGAACATTTCTCTAGCTGTTCCTGAAAAACCAAAACCTACATCAGTCAAAGCTACATGTTATCATGAATACATGGCAATCACACTGAATCTTCTTTTAAGCATTCTTTTAATCTCTTTTGTTTTGTCTGTCGTTTTTGATCTGTTTTAAATGATGCTTCCTAAACAAATCACACTGCATATGAGTGTGTGCTAAACTGTAATTTCAAAATATGTCTGTTGTCCTCTGTGTTTCAGTTGCTGTATTTAATACTGAGTTTTATTGTAATTGTAAAATGAAATGTACTAATATCTTTGAAGTGCCTGAGATGGCTGAGAGGACTGTTCCAGAGAAGAAAGTATCCCCTGCTCTATCTAAAAAACCAGAAGCTTCACTTCCTAAAGGTACATGTCACCACTATTATCATTGTAAGAAAGGGTGTTGTTTGCTTTTTAGGTCTATTTTAAATGAATCTCAGTTTAAATTGATCTTTCACTGTATACTCTGATATCAAAAATGTGGGAGAGATGTGACAAACATGAATTGCTGTGCAGAGGTGTGAAATGTTTCCTCAAGTTAAACCATCTAAACTTTTGTAATTCTGGGTTTATGTCATATCAATCAGACATGATAAACTCCTGTCTACCAAGGAAAAAGCCAAAATATTATCTATGCAGATGCAAGATAACAGTTCACATTATTAGTAGGGATGGCTTCATACATGGTTTAGTGGGACTGGGCAGTGTTATATTTACAGTTAGATTTGATGGTCCTAAAAATGGATGGTCCTGATGGAGGATCATAAAATTTTTTTTCCAAACTAGATGATTCTATGAGGAAAGACAAAATAGACAGAAACTAAAGGTTTAAGCAAAGAGTACCAGTTTTAGTACATAGAGCAAAATAATCACAAATATCTCTATGTATCTGTATCATGGAGCAGAATATTTTCTTTAAACTGTTATTTATAAGTTTTCTGTATTTTGGTCATATATAAACATTTTCAACTATGGGATTTGCAAAGCTTTTACTTTGTATAAATAGCATTAAAGAGCTGTAAAGTTACTGTGAGCATTTAATACAGTGAGCCTTTAAAAAGGCATTTACAACTGAAATACAAAAACCTTACTAAAGACACATTAAACCGAAGACACTACATAGATGCAGTGATGTATCATTTCATTTTCTGTAGAATTCCCAAGCTCTGGCCAGAGAAAACATTCCCTCTGCTATCAGATTCTCTCTGTCTGAAATACAGTGACATTCCTCAAGTGAAGTGCTATCTCAAAGTGATGATGTAATTATTTAAACAATTGAAATTAATATAAGAGGAAACAGTTATAAGCAACATCTAGTGATTAGAATGAAAGCCAGGAAAGGACAGAGGGAAAATATGAGAAGTTAAAGAAGAGAGGAAACATGCAGACAGAAAAAGATAGGTGACGTCAACCTGAAGAATAAAAATAGCAACAGCAAAGTGGCAAGTAAAAAGATGACAATGACTGCCTTAACCAGCACAGATCACAGTCATTCATGAAACATGGCCAATACACAAATACACTAGGATTCCACAAATAAATCTCTGATCATTACTAAGAAGCCAGATATATTTTCTACGTTTTCACCCTGACCAAGAGACAAAGACCCCACACAGAGTTCCCGTCTCCTGTGTGATGTGTTGGACACCCTGGTCATCTCACAGGTTGGAAGCAAAGCAGAGCTGATGACTGAATGCACCCACAGCACTTTCTCAAAAAAGACTGCGTGCATTTACTACTGATTGTCTTATTGTTACATAGACATCTATAATGCCCACAAAACTAAAATACACTAATATCTTTGAAGTTCCCAAGGTGCCCAAGAAAGCTGTTCTGGAAGAGCCTACAGCTGTAACTGTGCCCAAACGGCCAGAACCAGCAGCAGTTCGAGGTACCTGTCACTCTGTGCATCAGCCTGAATGAGACTGTCCTTATTGTCTTACATGTTATTTCTTGATGTTTGTTGTTGTTCTGTTCATTTATGATTTCCTGAAATTTCTGCATCCTGTACTGTGTAGAAATTCTACTATTAGAATGGGAAAGAGCTTTCTAATTAGGGTTTTTACAGTAAACTTCTATCATTATAATTTTTCCAAGAACCTCAAGTAATATAATTTTTTTTATCAAAAGGGTTTTTGTTTAACCCGTATGAACTGGCAAGTCTGTCCTATTGTGTGGTGGCAACTACCAGACAAAGTCATGATGCAGCAATATTAAAAACAGGAAAAAACCTCCACCAAAAAAAACCTGATCACTTCAGTGAAAAAAAGCAGGAAAGACAGATTTAATGGACTGTGAAGGAACTGAAGTTACTATGGGAAAAGTAAAAAGAAGAATATATCTAGACAGGACAATAGTATTTTAAGACTTAGGCATATAGACCTAGGGCCCAAATAACAAATACTCCAAACTTTTTATTAATACAGTACTTAATCAAATATGTGGTCAATCAGGATGGTCTGACATAACTCTCTTCTGACCATAACCTCATAGGGACCCAAGAAATTTGGTTCCTCAAATCTACAATTGCATTGCACATAATTATTGCTTACAAGACCACTGATCTTCTGTATTTCTTCATCACACCTACTCGCTGTGCACTCTTACCCTCACCAAATGCAATGTCTAAATACAGGATTATAGAACTGAAACCAAACTCAAAAGCCACCACATACACTGCAAAAGAATTGAAAAAAATAGAGGATAACTACGAGAGAGTAGTAATAATAATAATAAAGTAATAATGATGGGATTTCCGCTCCCCCGTTCTGTCTTTGCCCAGACTGCTGAAGGTAAAGCCCCAGGAGATTCATGAGGAATGATAGCTGATAAGACATGGGCCGAGGTTGCTCCCAAAGAAAAGCCAGATCTCAGCAGGACTGAGAATGAAAGGCTCTCCTCCAAGGAAAGAAAGGCTGCTAAGGACCCTGATTCACACCTCACCCTCAACTCATGCATAGGCAGCAGTTCTCTGTCAGAACCTACCTGGCATCACTACTCTGCCTGTGCCCTGTGGGGGCTTGTGTGTGTGAGCCAGTGAGAGAGAGAGTCATGGGTTGATGCTGTGAGACCACTTTGGTTATGTTCCTGAGTGAATCTCCAGTTTACATTTCGCTGTGCATCCTCCTGTTGTATGTACAAAACTGACTGCTACTAATATCTTTGAAGCACCCGAGGTGCCCCGGAAGGCTACTCGTGAGGAAAAAATACCTGTGCCCCCTGCCAAAGCACCAGAGCTTCCAGCACTCAGAGGTACCTCTCTTCATGGATAACTTAACAAAGAACAAACTGAATCTCCTTCTCCTAAGCCTTGTCCTACCCTCTCCTGGCTTGTCTCTGTTGCCTGACTGAGGCTGTCAGGGCTGTGTGTGCTGGGAGAAGGGTGCTGCGTGGTGTGTGAGGGTTTGAGCTGGCTGCTGTCATGTTCTATGTCTGTGTCACCCTGGCTGTTGTTCCTACTTGCCCTATGTTTCCAACAATGAAATGCACTAATATCTTTGAAGTGCCTGAGATGCCTGAAGCTGAGGTCCTGGAAGAGGAAGAAGAGGTGGAAGCAGCAGAAGAGGTGGCAGCAGTTGCTGAGCCTGGAGAGCCAGAAGTCTCTCCAGCTGAAGGTATAGGGTGGTGTTCTAAAAGAGCCTGCCATGCCCTCCCCATTGCTGCAGTGCTCAGTGTTCTTTGTCCCTCTGCACTCTGTGCGGAGGGGTGAGGGCAGCATTTTGTCATTTTGTATCTCTGGGTCCCTGCACACTCCCGGCAATAGAGGGTGGGGTTTTCCAGAAACCCCCCTCTCAATAAGCCTATTCTTGGGCTCTTTGTAGTGACTTTTGAGCAGGTGTGATTGGCCGAAGAGGACATCCTGGTAGTCTGTCAAGTGTTTCCTTTCCTCCTTTCCTGCTTTGCTCTCTGCCTGTTTGCTGACCTTGAGGTCAGTCAAGTAAACGGATCTAATTTTTTTAAAGTGGCTGAGGTGGTTGAGGAGGAAGAGGCAGAAGAAGTGCCAGTGGTCATTCCCCCAAAGCCTGTGGCTGTGCCAAAGAAACCTGTGGCTGTGCCAAAGAAACCAGAACCTCCAGAAGCTAAAGGTATATCTTCTGAAGAGAGGTGCTTTTTATTTTACTGCATTGATTTATATTTTCATTTTTTATCCCGTCATTTGTGTAAGAGTTGTTGTTTGTCCTTGACCCTTAAGCTCTGCTGTACCTGTCTTTGTGCATGACTAACCAGCCAGTTACTAGAGGAACATTACAGTGCTTAGAAGTATCTAAACTCTTTGATTGTTATGACCTTTTCTACTAATTTAACTGTGAAATTAAGATGAAATAATATCTTTAAAGTGCTCAAGGTGCCCAAGAAAGCTGTTCCGCAAGAAAAGACGCCCGTTGCAGTACCCAAACAACCAGAACCACCACCAGCCAAAGGTACAGGTCACTAGTAGTTTCATCATTAGAAAAAAAATCATGCTCTTCTGGAATTCAGTTTAACTAATTTTTTGATGGTGATCTGTCAAAGATAGGTGCCTAAGAAATGCTAAGTGTGATATGGAGTGTCAAAAATGTGGCAGAAAAACTAGATTTAATTCCTTGAAAAATATCTCTAACTTACTGAACATTTAGTAAAGTTTAAGAATTAACATTTACTGACTGTTTAGTTTAAACAGAATAGCATGTTCTTCTGAAGAAGAGCCTGAAAATAAGTCTTTAAGTTTAAAGAACAAAACATTGCATCCCTGAAACTTCTGATAGGTAACAGCAGCAGAATAAGTTCTCTACCTCTTTAAAAGTAAGGTAATGCCAATGTACATGAAGAATTTTTTGCTAGCAAAGGACTGGATTTATCTAGTGATTATCTTATTAACACATTAATAGATCCAATAAGAGAAGGGAGAAGTATAAGAAATCTATATATTTCTACAGTAGAATTTAAATGAAAGGAACTGTGGAACATGGAAAGTTAAAAGGAGGTGTAAATAATGGAAATAATTGATAGAAAAAAAAAGATTATAATAAAAAATGAAATGCTATTTCCTAAAAAAATGTTGCAATGACAAAGTAGTTGTGAATTATATTGGCTGATACACAAATATGCTAGGATTCCACAAATAAATCTCTGATCATTTATTACTAAGAAGCCCGATTTATTTTCTACATTTTCACCCTGACCAAGAGACAAAGACCCCACACAGAGTTCCTGTCTCCTATGTGATGTGTTGGACACCCTGGTCATCTCACAGGTTGGAAGCAAAGCAGAGCTGATGACTGAATGCAACCACAGCACTTTCTCAAAAAAGACTGCGTGCATTTACTACTGATTGTCTTATTGTTACATAGACATCTATAATGCCCACAAAACTAAAATACACTAATATCTTTGAAGTTCCCAAGGTGCCCAAGAAAGCTGTTCTGGAAGAGCCTACAGCTGTAACTGTGCCCAAACGGCCAGAACCAGCAGCAGTTCGAGGTACCTGTCACTCTGTGCATCAGCCTGAATGAGACTGTCCTTATTGTCTTACATGTTATTTCTTGATGTTTGTTGTTGCTCTGTTCATTTATGATTTCCTGAAATTTCTACATTCTGTGCTGTGTATCAGTAAGGAATTTGAAAATGTAGTATTTTGTATAAACAAGTCAAAATATGTTTTGATTTTATCATATCAGTGTCTTATTCTGAATCAGAAGATACTAAAGCATTGTATTTTAGCAATTAATCATAAGTTTTTCATATGACTGCCCAAATTTGTTATCTTCAATAGACAAGAGTCTCTGTGACTCTTCTGGCAGACTCAAGTAGTGTATATAATAGACATAAATCTTTTGAAATGAAAACCCAGGTTTTACTAAGCAATGCACAAGTGCAGTAAGAAGTGACAGTATAGAAAGTTTTAAAGAAATTGCTGACACTATTAGGGTTTATAATAAAAAAGAATAATTATAAAATCCATTGCACTTTGCAGGCTGTGGAAGTTGCCACAATGAAATGAAAATTGAAGCAAGACAGGTACTTAGGATAAGAAAATAAGTAAAAAGAAAAAAATAAAAACATAAGCAAAGAATGGATATAGAGAAGGACAAAAGTAGGGGAAAATCAGAGAAACTGTGTTCCTCATCCTATCACTACCCAAACTGCTGAAGGTAAAGCCCCAGGAGATTCATGAGGAATGATAGCTGATAAGACATGGGCCGAGGTTGCTCCCAAAGAAAAGCCAGATCTCAGCAGGACTGAGAATGAAAGGCTCTCCTCCAAGGAAAGAAAGGCTGCTAAGGACCCTGATTCACACCTCACCCTCAACTCATGCATAGGCAGCAGTTCTCTGTCAGAACCTACCTGGCATCACTACTCTGCCTGTGCCCTGTGGGGGCTTGTGTGTGTGAGCCAGTGAGAGAGAGAGTCATGGGTTGATGCTGTGAGACCACTTTGGTTATGTTCCTGAGTGAATCTCCAGTTTACATTTCGCTGTGCATCCTCCTGTTGTATGTACAAAACTGACTGCTACTAATATCTTTGAAGCACCCGAGGTGCCCCGGAAGGCTACTCGTGAGGAAAAAATACCTGTGCCCCCTGCCAAAGCACCAGAGCTTCCAGCACTCAGAGGTACCTCTCTTCATGGATAACTTAACAAAGAACAAACTGAATCTCCTTCTCCTAAGCCTTGTCCTACCCTCTCCTGGCTTGTCTCTGTTGCCTGACTGAGGCTGTCAGGGCTGTGTGTGCTGGGAGAAGGGTGCTGCGTGGTGTGTGAGGGTTTGAGCTGGCTGCTGTCATGTTCTATGTCTGTGTCACCCTGGCTGTTGTTCCTACTTGCCCTATGTTTCCAACAATGAAATGCACTAATATCTTTGAAGTGCCTGAGATGCCTGAAGCTGAGGTCCTGGAAGAGGAAGAAGAGGTGGAAGCAGCAGAAGAGGTGGCAGCAGTTGCTGAGCCTGGAGAGCCAGAAGTCTCTCCAGCTGAAGGTATAGGGTGGTGTTCTAAAAGAGCCTGCCATGCCCTCCCCATTGCTGCAGTGCTCAGTGTTCTTTGTCCCTCTGCACTCTGTGCGGAGGGGTGAGGGCAGCATTTTGTCATTTTGAGTCTCTATGCTCATGGCATTAAGCTCAGTCAAGTAAAAGGATCTAATATCTTTAAAGTGCCTGAGGTAACTGAGGAGGAAGAGGCAGAAGAAGAGGTGCCAATGGTCGTTCCCCCAAAGCCTGTGGCTGTGCCCAAGAAACCTGTGGCTGTGCCCAAGAAACCTGTGGCTGTACCAAAGAAACCAGAGCCTGTTGCTGTGCCAAAAGTACCAGAACCTCTGCCTGTTCTTAGAAAACATAAAGTTCCTTCAGTTAAAGGTACATGCATCAGTGACTGAGCATCTCCTTATCTCTATTTTCTGAAAACCTCTCCCCTTGTTTCACTGATGTATGCATTTCCAAGCAGCACTGTAATCCGCTGCTTAAATTTATTATTATTCTTCACAGTTTTTATGGTCTTCTCTTTCTAGTCATTGCACTTTTCACTATTATGTGTATGTATGTATGTGTCTTTATATTCACAAAAATGAAAATTTACTAATATCTTTAAAGAAACTGAAGTGCAAGAGAGAACTGTCCCTGAAGAGAAAGTGCATCTTACAACACCTGAAAGGTCACAATTAGAAAAACCAGAGCTTCCTCCAACCAAAGGTACTTATTGCCAGGAGGCATCTCCTGAGAAGAAATGTTTTCTATATTCTCTCTTTTCTTTGTTCTCAACTGAGTCTATAAAATTTGTCACTTGACTGTAGCCTACCTTGAGAAAGACTGGAGCACAGTCTTTCATGGTTTTGGCCACTGTTACTGTGATTTTGTATATGCTAGATGTCTTTGTCTTTTTATGTTTCATATGTACATTTATGTACACAAAAATAAAAGAAATTTAATATTTTTTTTAAGTGTCTGAGGTACCCAAGAAACCTGTCTCAGAGGAGCAAGTACCTGTTGCTATTCCTAAAATACCTGAATCACTACCAAGTGAAGGTTTGTGCCACCATAGACTTTATTTTAAGAAGAATCCTTTGTCCTGTTCTTCCAAGTATAAACTTTAAAGTAGATATTTTCCTTTTTATCCCATTGTGATGTTTGTAAGCTGTTCATTTCATATTTTAGATTATACTAGTCAATACAATTGCTTGTATCTGTTAGAATATCTTCATATTTGGAAGTAAAATATATGCTCCTGCACAGGATATGACTCTTAAAAAGAGTCAATTTTTAAATTCCCACTAAACTGGAGTTTAGTCTCTCAAAAGTTAGTACTGATGTTGCTGTTATAATCTTAAATTAATTGAGAGCATTGACATTTTTATTCTTTCCTGTAACAATGACTCATCCACAAATTTAATCTTTACTTTACATTGTATACAGAAAAAATTCTGTCCTTCAGACAAACTTCACTCAGAAAGAGTAGTTTTAAAAATCTTGCATTAACTGCAAAGGTAACAGATACTGAGTGATTACTTATCCTAATGTGTATTTGTCTGTGTCTGTTGAAGTAGATTTGCTTTTAGTTATATCTGTATAATTGTTCACGGGAAACAATCTTATAACTGAAAATTTACACCAGTTGTCAATATTCTTTAAAGAATATGAAATCATAAAGGAGATTGAGCCCGAAGAAGCAGAAGAAATTCCAGTTGTAGAAGTTGAAGAAACTTTACCTGTTGAAGGTATACAAAGTGCTTCCCTAGAGGCTGGCACACACCTTTCTTTCGTTATCATCATGTGCAGATTTTTCTTGCTCTCTCATTTTCCACACGTGTGCCTGTGTGTTGTAGGTCAACTCTATGTTGTAGGTCTTTCTGTGGTTCTTCCATTGTTGTGTTCTGGAAATTATTTCTGATCATTTAATTCTAAGTACAACCTGAAGATTATTTAAAATGTTTTCATTTTGTTTCTTGTCCACAAGAGTCTTCCCATCATTTGGTTTTCTACTTTTGTTCTCATCTTATTAACATGCATTTTTAAATCAGCTTGGATATTTGTATTGTGTGCATGCTATGAAGCAGTAACCTAAGGCTCTTTCATGATCCCATTTAATTCAATGACATTTTTTCACTGGCTTCACTGGAAATGGAAAATGGTGGTCTTTAGGTTTGTACATTACTCTTCACATGACTACCATAGTAGGAAATTTATTCTAAATCTACTTAATGTTATTTAAAGTGCCGCAACCTGAAAAGAAGATCCCTGAAAAGCGAAAGCCACCACCACCACCTGCTCCAACAGAAGATATTAAACTGGCAAAAGATCTACTTAAAGGTATAATCATCTGAAGCCACAAATAATGGTGAAAATTCAATCTTTTAAAGTTATACTGATGAACCTTGAAAAGCATGCTTTTAGACTATGATTTTGTGTCTTTTTTATTTATTTTCTAATATACTATACTTTAATGGTTCGCCTCACTAATGCTCAATCCATCGTGATTTTTTTATCAGCATTTACATGGGTTCTTTTCAATAGTTACAGGAAAAAAATTAAAATCATTTAAATCAAGTTAACACATTCTTCTTAACATAATTCTTCTCTCTTTAACGTATTCTTGCAAATGAAAAGAATCCCCAGCAGTAATTTACTGGTGTTATATGAACATGGGTTTCGGATCAGTTGTGCTTCTTACAGACCATCTGACTTTTTCTAAACACTTAATCAGCAAGAATCTTAGCTTTGCAGCTTTTGTCCTTCTTTTACATCCATACTATTAATGAGATGTTTGGACTTTTTAGAAAACTTCTTTATTTTTGGAGTCTAATCTGTATTATAAAATTCAAATAATTTTCTTTAAAGCTCCTGAGGCAAGGAAGAAAGCTGTGGCTGCAAAACCTGCTGAGTCTCCGAAATTGGAGCCCCCACCTGCTAAAGGTATCTAGCTAATATAGGACTCTGTCTTAAAATAAATCTCACATGAGCCCAAAGTTGTAGTTCTCAGTATATTGTTTTTTAATTTGCTCAAATATATCAAAACACTCTCTATGCTAGATTTTGCTGAACATGCACCTCCATCTTGGGCATATATGTTTGTGTCATATTTATATCCACTTTAATCACCCATCACACAATCCGTGAGGTGTAAGATACAAAAACATAGAAGAATGAGAGAGTTTTTATGAGTTTTATCACTTGTGTAGGTGCTCACTTTCGTTTTCTGCTTAGCTAGAAATAAAAAATAAAATACTCATTAAATAATAATATACGCCATTGTTCCAACATATTTAGTTTATTATTTTCCTGTAGTGTAGCTTATTTTTGTGAGACACTTTCTAGAGATGGGAATGAATAATGTATTGAGCAAGCCACTTCACAGGTATGTCTTTATATTATTCATATGTACTGGAGTTTAAGATAAACTAAGCAGCTAAGCAGTGGATATTCCTTCTTAATGCTGTTCCAAGTTTAGAGATTAAAGTGGATTCTTATGAATATCACAGACAGCTTGTATGAATAAATACATAAGTCTGTAGTGAAAGAAGACAAGGAAATAAAAATGTTATGATGATGATTCTTCATGAATAGATAACCATTACAGTTTTCTCAAACCATACTTCTCTTCTGTTGATTTGTATGAAAACTTTCTCTTTGTACATAAGCTTAGATGACAGCTGTATGCAAATTATACAGAAAATATACTGAAACTACTGGCTTCAATAGCAACAGTTTTACTTTTGATTCTAGTATTCAGTAGTGAGCTAGTATTTGATTTGTGTGCTTGGGCATGCCGGTTGTTTGTTAACTCTTATTGCTGTTATGAACCTATAATAAAATCTGGAATAATATTCTTTTAAGTGCCTGGACTTGTAAAGAAACCTCGCAGAGTAATTCCTGAGGCTACTCCCCCACCAAAAGAAGAAGTTGTTTTGAAAAGAGGTATAGTAACTTGGGTCTTTTTTTAAAAACCCAGCATTTTAACATTGAACAGCATATTCCCCTAAGTAAAATTGTTTCATGTGTGTGGTATGGAACATTACATGATCAAATACTATCTGATGTCTGTTTCTTGGGAAAAGCAGTTGTAGTTGCAGGGAGGAAAGGGGTGTACCCTAAAAGTCTCTCAGATGCAAAGGATCAGAACAATGAAAATCTAGTTCCCAATCTCTCTCTGTTCAATTTTCCTTATCTCTTTATACTAGAGTTGAGAGTCTTCCACTGCCCGCAGTGCAAATGTTATTGAAGTTACATGTGTATGTAATGTACTTTGTAATCTCTTTTATGGTTTTCTTAGAAGTACCGCACAGATCACAGAACCCTGCAGTACTGTTGGACATCAGTCCCACTTCCTGCAAAGTCTGGGGCATTCTGAATCATTTTGTGCTCAATTATTGCTTGGAAAAATGAAGTACTAATTCCAATTCTCTTTGAAATACCACAGAGGGGTGATTCATGCCTGTGTACCTTCTACCTTCAAATTTCAGACAACATAATAAAATATAATATTCCATTTTTCGGATGACAGTGTCATTACATACCCAAGACGGAGAACTGAGAGGACGAAACCAAATGAAATCAATAAAATGGAAAACAGACATTATATAAATTTGAGCTCTCTGAATACAATACTTGGGGATTTAGTATTGTTCTCTCACTGAAGTCGATGGGAGCTTAATCTATAATCCTTGGGATTGTGTCCCTAAAAACCATCTTTGATTACAGTTAATAATTTGTAATTACATATAACAAGTCATCATTTAAATAAGAGAATAAATATATAAGATATTACAAGAAATTTTACTCTAACATAGTCAGTGAACATTTAAATCTTTTGTCTCAGATGGACTGCTCTTAATAAAAATGTCTTTTTTCCTTAGATGACTTGAATTTTAAATTACTTTCAGAATAGTATCTTGAATAGTTACACAAATCTTCCATTTCTAATGAGATATATATTTTATTTTCCTGTTTCTTTATGATTGATGTTTTTAATCTTTGTCTTGTTCACTGTCTTTTTCTTTTGTTTGCCTGTGCTTTAAAAACTGAGATTTCTTTTCTTTTGAAGTTCTTAAAAAGAAACCTGAAGAGGAAGAACCTAGACCAGAAAAAGAGCCTAAACCAGAAGTTAAACCAGTACCTACACCAGTAGAAAAAATTAAGAAACCTGAAGGTACTAGATTACTATCAAATCTATTTATTAAATTATATATGTTTTTTAAATCCCACTATTAAATAGTATTTTCTTAAGTTCAGGAATTAAACTGATATCTTAAAACGTAGCTTGCATTGTCCTAATTGGGCAATTTAAGTCCTAGTTGCAAGCACAACCAAGTTTGACATTCACATTTGGGTCTGAATTCTGCATTGGGTCTGAATCTTCATTGTTTATAGAAAAGAGCTTTACAAGTATTTTTATATAATACTGATAAAAATATAACTACAGCATAACAGTTAATCCAAACATTCTTTTAGGTAACATTTTCCAAATATGTGTCCTTTTATCCATTTATAGTTTCTAACTTATTCGAATCTTACTCTACGAAATATATATTCCTAAACCTTATGAACATCTGAAACTGTTTACATGTAAAAACAATGAAAGCTTTTAAATACACTTGAGGGTATTCTATTTAGGGATTTAAGGTGTTTTAATATATCTTATAAAATAAAAATGTTATTTTAAAGTCCCAGAAGTTCCTACAAAGAAAACTGAGATACCTGCCATAAAAAAAGAGGAGAAACCTGTGCCTGAACCATCAAAAGGTACAGACGTGTTGTGCTCTTTTTCCTTTTTGCAGCAACTAAACGATATTCAGTGCTGAATATCATGCTATATTAACATAATGCATTATTGTCCTGCAGTCTGTCATGACTACTGTGTCCTTATTAACCATTTTGCAGTCTTCTGGGGTTTTGTTGTCTTTTTTCTTCAATGCTTGAAAAATTCATCTTTTTTCCATTGTTTGCAATCTTGCTTTACAAGAGTTAATCTCAAGGTATTTTCTTGCTTTTTTGACAAATAAAATAGAAACCAGTAAGTTCTGTCTTCATTTAGCTCTTTTTGTGTTGTTGCTCCTAACTTCTAATGCTCAATGTGATTGCAAAAAATGTAAACTAACCTACTTGTAATTTCTGTGTTTGAAATGGCAGAAACTAAGCAAGCATCTGTCCCAGTTCCTGGGCCTGAACCTAAACCTGCAGTAGGTAAGAATTCTTAAGTCATGAAAACTGGTGAAGCCTTTCTTGTGTGTCTAGTATTTTCTGTTCAGGGATTTCTCACCACAAGGACTTTCATAGAATCTTAGAATACCAGGTTTGAAGGTGACTTCAAGGGTAATCTGGTCCAACCTTTCTTGGCAAAAGCACAGTCTAGACAAGATGACTGAGCACCTTGTAGAGCTGAAAATTAAAAGTGTCCACACAAAGGCGTTTACAGTTAATGAGACTAGAATTTTCCTACCGTCTACAAAACATTTTGAAGAGCATCATACTTAATGTATTAAAACTCTTTTTTTACCCATGCAGCTCTAAAATCTCCCAAACCAGCTGAAGAACCCACTGTTACTGCTCCAGTGACCGCTCCAGTTGTTGGAAAGAAAGCAGGTATTTATGTGTATTCTATGCTACTTAAAAGGTTTTTCTTTGACATACCTAAATGCCTTCAGCATAAACAGAGGGAAGAGCTGTACAATAACTCATTCATTATAGGAAGATTTGGGGTCATATTCAAGGACCTTGTTATTCTAAGTACTGTCATGTAATTTAAAACAAAAACATCTCTGATATACTATGGAGACCAGTCTGTGCTCTTTTGTCTGGATGGCAATATGTGTGTTTATTTGTTGTCCTACTATGAAATTTGCCTATTCTGTTGTTTTCTTGATGTTCCTCGTGTCCTGATATATGTTTTGTGAATTGCGTTTTGTATTTTCTGTATAGACAAAGAGAAGTTACACGTGTTTCTAAACAATTGTTATGTTGTTTGGTTTCCTACTTTTGATTTGTCATTGAAGCCCTGAGGAAAACTGACAGTGATGTTGAAGAATTAGAGTATTGCTACTTTCACCTGCTATGCTTAGGACCCCAGAACAAAGCCTGCTGTGATAAAAAAACAAAACTGTGATGGTTCCATTTCCTCTGAAACACTCTGAGCCCATGCTCCACCAGCAGAGCTGATGTCCATTCTGCTTGCCTACCATTCAAAGTGCCTTATGTTGCAGTAGAGCTCAGATCTTGGGCATTTGAGAAGCCAAATCATTGATGTCTCTTGGCCATTGATCTGGTGATGTAGCCTGCAGTGGCACAAAAAACCTATTTTATGTTAGTGACCAGATAGCTGTCATTTTCTGCTACTTTTAACCTACAATTTCAATTGTAAATCCTACCTGGATTTAAACTGATGGTCTAACATGACACTACCAACAGTGATTTACTTAGGTTTTCTGTTTGTGTGTGCTGTTCTCGTCTTTCTTTTGTGGTTATGTTGTAAGTTTCTGTTGTGTAGAGAAAAAGTGTTCTATGTTCCTTTTTTTTCAGGTATAGCTGTAAAATTTGTCTTAAAATATATTGTCTCTTATTCTTATGGATTTTTACTCTCTAAATTACCTATGAAACCTGTGTAGCTGCAGAAAAGCCTGATGCACCATCTGTACTAAAGCAGAGAGATAAAATGCCCTCAGTGGAAGAAGAAAAGCCTGAGTCAATTGTGTTAAAGAAGATTTTGGTTGAAAAAAGTTTGCATGTAAAAGAGAAAGTAAGTCCTAAGGAGACACTTCCGGCCATAGAGCCACTTGAGTATAAAATCTCCCTGGAAACAGCTGGTGGAATACTGAATTCAGAGACAGATAAGCAGGAGAAAGTATCTCTTAAATATTTTGTCCTGGCTTCTGAAGAAGAAGAACTGGAAACGACACCTCTAGTTTCAAGAAAGACTACCCTTACAGGCGAGAAATTAGAAGTTGAAATGGATAACATTACTTACTCAAGCGAGGAACTACTGCTACCTGGTGAGGAAGTGAAATTGATTTCTGTAACATCTGAACATGTGGAAGGAGATTCTGGAGAAGAAAAGGAGGATGAGATTAAATTGCTTGTTCATAGGGAAGATGCCATAGAGAAAGTCTCTGAAAAGTTTAGTGTTCTTCATGGAGGAAAGATTCCAGACCATGAAAAAGAGGAAGAAATTGAATCAACTTCTGTACTTAAACCCAGAAAGCCATATCAGCCCAGGGACCAGAAAGGACTTCTAGGAAAAGAGAAAAAATTGAAAAAAAGTTTGCAACCTGAAAAATTTCATGTTAAGGATAAAACTTCATTTGTACAGGATATCATAGAGGCAGGCATAGCTGAAACTCCTCAGCGTAGAAATGAAAATGCGAGAGGAGGTTTTACTCCAGAGAAATCTGGAGTTCCTCTTGGAGAATCCATGAAGAGACATGGCATACAAAGTAAAATTCAGACACTGAAGCAATCTGGTAGCACAGTACTTGAAATTCCTATAGATAAGGGTCTTAACAAAGAAGCAAAGAAAATGGAAGATATTCAAGATGATGAGAAAGATAAGAATCTAGATTTTACATCAGCAGAAGTACATTCCTTAGACCTGTCTGAGGAGGCTCAGCCAGGATTGAGAAAAGATGCTGAACTAGAACACCCCACTGAAGATGAGGAGGTTCCCAGAGAAAAGTCTCACGCAACCTTTAAACCATCTGTTCTTAAGTCAGAAGTAGTAGAGATGAAAGCAAGAGAAAAATACGCTACAGAGAAAAAAGTTTGTTATGAGGAGGGTTTAGGACAATTGTTGAATGAGAAAGCACCCCTAAGTGATAAAAAAACAGGCAAGAAGATTATTCCAGGGAAGGAAGAAGAAACTATCTTCAGCACTCACTTTAAAAAAGGCAAAATTAGACAGTCAAATGCCCCTGAAATTCTGCCTGTGGAAAAAGAATTTGATATAGAGATTACAGGAGAAATGGAAATTGAAGTTTCCATGGGAGAAAATGAAAAGGGAGGCGTATCTGAGTCACTAAAGAAAGTTGCTATTCTGGCACCACAAAGTCAAGATGAAAAACAAATTCAAGAAGTTCTTACTATTCAGGATGGACATAAAGAAACTCTAGCTCACAAAAGCAGAAAAGATAAAATTGAAGAAAAGCAATCCACAGCAGGTCTATCAGATGAAAAAACACCACCTGAACACGACATTGGAAAAGGAACATCTGGTACCATGAAAAAAGGGAAGGAAAAGTTCATAGACAAATTATCGTCAAACAAAGGGATCCTTGCAAATGGAGAAAATACTTACTCCTCAAGCATAGGTAAGGTAGTAACTTCCAAGAAAGCAGAAGGAGAGAAAGAATACCAAAGATCAGAACCTGCTCACCTGACTGAGCAGGCCACTAGACTTTCAAGTGAAAATAAGAGTTTGGATGCAACTGGAGAATCACGTGAAGTTCTGGATGTTCCAGCAAAGTCTCGTGCAAAGCGAGGTGAGGAAGACTGATGCCAAATTCTTCCATGAAGTGCTTGTACCATTTGCTTCAGGAGAGTACCACCTGCCACTCTGTTTTAGTAACACCATTTGCAATTCCATCAAGTCTGTCAGCTGGCTTCATTGGCATTCAGCCTCTCTTCACGTGTTTGTCTTACCTGTCTGTACATACAGCTGTGTGATCACTGTTCATTGTCGTAGTCTTATACTTTTCTAAGACTTCATAAATTTTTCTGTGTGCCATTGTCTTCTCAAGAAAACTCACACTTTTTTCCTAGTATTTGTTTTTCCATCCACTGCAATAAAATCCATCCTGCATTTCATTCATATCATGCTCCCATTGAAAGTATCCCCGACGTTTCCTTTCATAAAAAGGTAACAAGAGGCCTTGTAGAATGGGTAATATTTTCAAAAGTCTGTGATGATTCATCGCAAATTAGGTTACTAACAGAACATCCCTCACTTGTAAAAGTACCACATTGACCTGAAACATATATTTAATTTACCCAGCTTATATTTTTGTGACATTCATTAGTAAAAGTGTGTGGGTTTTTAAAAAAACCAAAACTTCATGTAATTTTAAAAGGCACTTAAACTATTTTGGCTGACAGATGGATATTGATCAAGGGCTTAATCTTAAATCAAGTGTCAAGGAATGACAGAATTTTACAAATTAATGGGCAGGACAATGCATTAAGGAAATAGGAGCTTTTAAGCTGCCTGTTAGGCTCTACTGCTGAATATGTTATTCCTACACTTCAAGATATTGAACTTACTGTTGAGATATAGACAGTATAAGTTCTCTAAAAACAGAGATGTTTATATCCTTTCCTCCCCTTTTACATGTAGGTAACTAAAAGAAGAAAAAATCTGTACAATATGTATAAAAATATGTAAAATAAGTGCTTGTCTTACTTTTAGTAAGTATGTTTATTTAACTACATTCCTAATAATCTTGCTGTTCTACTTCAGAGGCCAAGCCACCAAAAGAAGAATCTCCGAAGGGTATCAGTCCAGTCAAAGGTAGGATATTACACGCAATACCTTGTCATCGTTTAACTCCAGCTGGCAATCAGGCCCCATGCAGCAACTCACTCACTCCCCTATGGTGGGAGGGAGGAAAGAATAAGAACAGTAAAAATGAAAAAATTCACGGGTTGAGCAAAAGCAGAGCGCACAAACAAAGCAAGATAAGGAATTAATTCACCACTTCCCTTGAGCAGGGATGTGTTTACCTATATGAAGGACAGCAGGATTCCATGCCTTGAAGGGCAGATATCATAACTCTGAATGTCTCCCCCCTACCCCGCTTCCTTCTTCTTTCCACTGCTTTATGTACTGAGCGTATGGTGTGGGATATCACTTCGGTCAGATCTCCCCCAACCAAAATCAGCACAGCCTACAATCAAAAGCAATTAATCAGAATTAGTTTATTCATTTCTGAATCTAAATTGCAGCCAAGAAGACACCTTCACCGGCAGATGCAGAAAGAAGGAAACTCAGGCCAGGCAGCGGTGGTGAAAAACCTCCTGAAGAGCCTCCATTTACATACCAACTCAAGGCTGTACCACTGAAGTTTGTCAAGGAGATGAAAGATATAGTGCTAAAAGAAGCTGAGTCTGTTGGGTCTTCTGCAATCTTTGAAGTCCTAATTTCACCATCCACTGCAATTACCAGCTGGATGAAAGATGGAAGTAACATCCGAGAGAGCCCAAAACACAAGTTTATTGCTGATGGCAAAGATAGGAAGCTGCATATCATTGATGTCCAGCTGTCTGATGCTGGTGAATATACTTGTGTATTAAAACTGGGAAACAAGGAGAAGACCTCTACAGCCAAACTTATTGTTGAAGGTATTCCCTGTTTTGAATTTATCAATAGGCTAGCTACTCCTCAAACTAGAACTGGTGCCTTTTAATTTTACAGTAGTTGGTAGATGCATCCTTTTGTTTCCCTTGATCACTACACATATTATATAAGGTATTTCTGCATCACATGTTCTATATATAAAGGAGACAAATCAAAATAATTTGTTTCCCACAGAACTCCCAGTGCGATTTGTGAAGACCCTTGAAGAAGAAGTGACTGTCATTAAAACTCAGCCACTGTACTTGACATGTGAGCTTAACAAAGAAAGAAATGTGGTCTGGAGAAAGGATGGTAAAATCATCAAAGCCAAGCCTGGGAAATTTGCTCTGGGTGTTATTGGTTTGTCACATTCCCTCACAGTCAATGATTCAGATGATTCTGATGCTGGCACTTACACTGTTACTGTGGAAGACTCTGAACTATCATGCTCGTCTTGTGTTAAGGTAGTAGGTAAGCAACTAAAATAATTTTCTTTTTTCTCTCTAGGATATTTGGGCTGCTTTAAAATTATGAAAACCTTTTATCATTGTCTTAAAATATAAGTGGACAGATAAGATTTTTACAGCTATTAAAAGCTTCTTGTAATACAAAAAATCTCTTAGTTCTTATTCTTCTTTTTTATGACATCTATTTGTAATAAAAGTCTGCTAAGCTGTTTTCTTGGTTAACTTTTTGTCATGCAGAAGTTATAAGGGACTGGTTAGTAAAACCCATAAGAGACCAGCATGTTAAACCAAAAGGAACAGCTACTTTCAGCTGTGACATTGTCAAGGATACACCAAACATTAAATGGTTTAGAGGAGATGAGGAAATCCCTGCTGAACCCACTGACAAGACAGAAATCTTGAAAGAAGGAAATAAAATTTTCCTGAAAATCAAGAATGCTGGTCCTGCTGATGTTGGAGAATATGCAGTGGAAGTTGAAGGTCGCAGATACCCAGCTAAACTGACCCTTGGTGGTAAGGAAAATTTTATTTGGATTATATTTAATCTTCTTATAGGCCAATGTTGAAAAACATCTAAATAAACAAACAAAAGAGGTAACCTGAATTATTATAAAGCTCTATCAAAACTTGATCTAATCATATATGTGTTCATTTGTGCATTGTAGAACGTGAAGTTGAGCTTCTGAAGCCATTAGAGGATGTAACAGTTTATGAGAAAGAAACAGCAAACTTTGATACAGAAATATCTGAAGATGATATTCCTGGTGAATGGAAGCTGAAAGGAGAAATCCTGAGACCTTCACCTGTAAGCATCCTTGAATTTCACAACATGATTTATTTAAACTAAATACTGTAAACAGATTCCTTGAATCTTTATGTTAAGATGTGTCATTGCTATTCAGTGCAGAATATAGATTCTCTAAGTAAGGATTATATTTTATAAAAGCTAAGTTTTTAAGGTCTTTATTTTCTTCAGATATTACAGCACATAATTCAAGCAATAATAGAAATATTCTACATGCATTGTAGGAATGATTCTGACATTCTAAAGAAGTGTGTGGAATGCTGAAGAAATGTACTCCGTATTTTAATTATTAAGTAATAGTGTTAACTTTCCTTGAAAGGCAATTTCATTCTTCCTGCCTGACTCTTTACCACATATACAATGTTAATGAAAATCCCTTTATTAAAAGCACTTAGCAGCAAGGCATTTGCATTGCATTGGTTTTTGCGTTTAACAAAGTCTGTCATCTCTCCAGACATGTGAAATCAAAGCTGAAGGAGGAAAACGCTTCCTAACCTTACACAAAGTCAAGTTAGAGCAAGCTGGTGAAGTCCTTTACCAGGCCCTTAATGCAGTCACTACAGCTATCCTGACAGTAAAAGGTACGATACTCCCTGGAGAGTGACACCAGCTTAGACAGAGTTCACATGGGGCACATTACAAATTATGTGTTATCTTTTACTTCCAGAAATCGAGTTGGACTTTGCTGTGCCCTTAAAAGATGTCACTGTTCCTGAGAAGCGCCAAGCAAGGTTTGAATGTGTCCTTACCAGAGAGGCCAATGTTATATGGTCTAAGGGCACTGATATACTCAAGATTGGAGAAAAATTTGACATCATTGCAGATGGAAAGAAGCACATTCTTGTTATCAATGATTCACAGTTTGATGATGAGGGAGAATACACTGCTGAAGTTGATGGCAAGAAGAGCACAGCAAGGCTGTTTGTGGAAGGCAAGTCTTTTCTCATGAACAAAAGAATAAAAAACGAGGATAAAGAATATATTTTTCAGGACTACATTAGCCTTTTTCCTGATTGCATTTATGTGTCTACATTACAGGTGTGAGGCTGAAGTTCATATCACCTCTACAGGATCAAACAGTGAAAGAAGGGGAAACAGCTCACTTTCAGTTTGAGCTTTCTCATGAAGATATGCCTGTGAAATGGTTCAAAAATGACAAAAGACTTCACACAAGCAGAACAGTTTTAATTACTTCGGAAGGCAAAGTTCATAAACTAGAAATGAGAGAAGTTACACTTGATGATATCTCAGAAATAAAGGCCGTAGTCAAGGACATGAACACACAAGCCAACCTGAAAGTCTTAGGTAATTACATAAATAATTTAAAACCTGCTATAGAATAAATATTAACCATTTTATAAGTAGAAAGTGACAAAATATTGACATTTTAGAATATTTATATAACTAATTTATCTTATCCACCATGGCTTTTTTAGAGGCTGATCCATATTTCACTGTGAAATTACAAGACTACAGTGCTGTAGAGAAAGATGATATTACTCTGGAGTGTGAACTTAGCAAAGATGTGCCAGTAAAATGGTACAAAGATGGTGAAGAACTAATAGCTTCCAACAGAATTTCCATAAAAACGGATGGCTTGCGTCGTATCCTGAAGATCAAGAAGGCAGCAGAAAGTGATAAAGGTGTTTATGAGTGTGACTGTGGAACCGACAAGACAAGTGCCAATATCAGCGTTGAGTGTAAGTAATCACGTCTTCCCTAAGGGAAAATACTGAAACCTTTGTAAGCCAGTGTAGGCTAACAGATACTCTCTAGAGAGCAAGACCAAAAATGTGCCTGTGGAAAGCATGCTGTTATGATGAGTGGCTGAAATATCTAGATTTAAAGGTATTAAAAGTGATTACAAGAGACATTATATTTGACGATATATAAATAGCTGTTACAAAGACAGTTGATCAGTTATAATGATCAGTTACTCTCTGTCCAGTTACCATCAGGAAAAAAAATCAGTTCAGTTCACTGCAACAGATATCTGGGTTAATTACTAGGAAAGATATTTTTACCAAAAATAACTAACTTTTCAGACATATTATAGAAGGAGTTTGTAGACTGCCAACTTGCTGCTTTTTTAGGAAGAGGTTACATAAACACTTACTGGTCATAGCATTTGAATGCCCAAAAGAAGGATAAGGGAGAGACTTAAGATGCTTTCCAGTATTACATTTCTGTGGTATACAATTTGTGAGTGAACAGATGCAAACTTTTGATTTTTTAATTTATTTTTTTTTTCAGCTCGCTTAATTAAAGTGGAGCGCCCACTGTATGGAGTGGAAGTATTTGTTGGTGAAACAGCACGTTTTGAAATTGAAATTTCTGAGCCTGATGTCCATCCTGTCTGGAAGCTAAAGGGAGAAACCTTAACACCTTCACCTGTAAGGATTCTTCTTTATTTTTAGACCATAATCCCCAGTAGAAAAACATGATTAATAATAGTGTTTTCTTAGCAGTTTCTTAGAATATTAATATTTGGGGTGGGGTGTGTGTTTCTTTATCACTAGGACTGTGAAATCATTGAAGATGGAAAGAAGCATATTCTTGTTCTTCATAACTGCAAACTTGATATGACTGGAGAAGTGTCATTCCAAGCTGCCAATGCTAAAAGTGCTGCTAATCTGAAAGTGAAAGGTACAGCCTGCACTTGGCTAACATTTCCATATGTATTTCAGGGCATGAGAACAAATCTAGTGTCAGAAAGCATGGTATGAACTGATCTGAAAGAGCTCTTCTTTGATTTCAGAACTGCCTCTTATCTTTATCACTCCACTAAGTGATGTGAAGGTCTTTGAGAAGGATGAAGCTAAGTTTGAATGTGAGGTATCCAGAGAACCCAAGACTTTCCGCTGGTTGAAAGGAACAGAAGAGATCGCTCCTGATGAAAAATTTGAAATTATTTCAGACGGAACAAAGCATGCTCTGATTATTAAATCTGTTGCCTTTGAGGATGAAGTAAAATACACATTTGAAGCTGAGGATAAAAGAACAAGTGCCAAGCTAATTATTGAAGGTTTGTTAGACTCTGTCTTTCTAGGAAAGTTTTGCATCATATACTTGCATAGTTTATATTGATAACATGTTACTTTGTTATAGGTATCCGCCTGAAATTTATCACTCCTCTCAAGGATGTAACAAAGAAGGAGCGAGAAACTGCAGAGTTCACTGTGGAACTCTCCCATGAAGATATCACTGTGGTCTGGTTCAAGAATGACCAACGATTACATACCAGCAAAGTGGTTTCAATGACAGACGATGGCAAATTCCATACACTCACAATCAAAGATCTTACTATTGATGATACTTCTCAGATAAAAGTGGTAG
Organism: Phainopepla nitens; assembly: GCA_013400175.1. Taxonomy (NCBI): domain Eukaryota; kingdom Metazoa; phylum Chordata; class Aves; order Passeriformes; family Bombycillidae; genus Phainopepla; species Phainopepla nitens. The sequence goes on along the minus strand of VXBQ01016507.1, from coordinate 492,967 downwards.
CTATGGACAAATCCTCAGAAGCTAAACTCACTGTTCTTGGTAAGAATACCCAAAAGAATTTACCTGATTTATACTATCTAGAGTTTTATTAATAAAAAATAGCAATCAGAAAGTCTTGTGGTTGGCCTAAATCTAAATTATGATTTTGAAAACATAACAATTTGTTTTTCTTCCTTGGGTCTCCATTTACCTGTTCAATGATGATTTCAATACCTTTAAAATCTCATACAAAGTTGCAAAGTTAAGTAAGTACACACTTAAAACAGTGCTCTAAAACTCCTAGAGCATCAAAAGAATGTTGTCAGTAATATTAGTAATGCCCTGAATTGTTTCTTAGGTGTTTATTATTTTCTTTTTTATAACAGAACTGTGAAAAAGGACTGTATTTAATCCTTCTTGCAGGATATAAACAGGAAATATATTTTATGGTAGAAACTAGTTGTTCTGTCTGGAAGACTGAAATTTCAGTCTGAAATATGTCTTAACTTTTGCTTGCAGAGGGAGACCCTTATTTCACTGGGAAGCTTCAGGACTACACTGCTGTGGAGAAAGATGAAGTAATCTTACAATGTGAAATCAGCAAAGCAGATGCCCCGGTGAAATGGATGAAGGATGGCAATCCAATTACTGCATCAAAAAATGTCGTTATTAAGGCCGATGGTAAAAAGAGAATCCTTATTCTCAAGAAAGCTTTGAAGAAAGACATTGGACAGTACACTTGTGACTGTGGTACTGATCAAACCTCTGCTAAACTTGATATTGAAGGTATGGTTCTTTTAATGGGCTGCTCTGTAGACATCTTTTGGGATCTGCTAGAGACTGAGGGAGTCAATCGCGTTTTTCTTCTCCAGACCGGGATATTGAGATTGTACGACCACTATACAGCGTGGAGGTGATTGAGACAGAGACTGCCCGTTTTGATATTGAAATCTCTGAGGAAGGTGTCCATGGCAACTGGAAGCTAAAAGGAGAGCCCCTGACTGAATCAGCTGTAAGCAAATATTTCATTATATTTTTTATGTGTGTCTCAACACTTTGCAAGGAGGTAGGATGTGAGGGACAGGGTGACTGCACAAACTAAATCTGATCTCTTTCTGCTTTCAGGAAGAGTCACTATATTAAAAACAGTGTGTTTTTTAATTAATCAGGTTTTAAATGTAGTACAAATGGAATCCAAAATAGCTAAATAATAAATTATTTTTACGTAAAACGGTACATTCTGCATTGCTAACAATACCTAACAATCATGTATCCAAAGTGCAAAGACCTTGTGGAATTCAGTTAAACATAACGGCATTTAAAAATGCAAACTTCGGATTGCATGCTTTTTCCTGTGGGTTTTGAGTTATATTTAGTTTAAATAGACGTAGATCACATTTCCAATCTCTTTTTCATTTCTGTGACAGCTAAAATTGGTGTACAATGGTATACAGCTTAATCAAATATTCTAAACTCCTTGCTGGAAGGGTCTGGAAACTAAAGGAAGAATACAATCACAATTGGCAATAATTTGGCTTCTATGTAATGGCACAAATGTGAATAATACACAAAGATTGGAAGTTACATGAAAATCACTGTCTGGATAAAAGAAAGAAGGGTCTTCTTGAGGAAGGGTCACAGCACAAGCTTAGCAATTTCTAGTTCCCTTGGGGAACTAGGCCACTGACTGGTCTGCATATATATAAATACATTGGCTACTCAGTCAGCACAGAAATGTGTTGCCTCTTGCCCTTTCTTTCCAAGAGGAAACAAACTGTATTAAAAAGAGAGCTTGAAAGGAAAGGCCTGTGAATGAGTGTTTATAAGGTGTATTTCACGTGGGCCTAAAAGTTGTGAATGGAGTAGAAGAAAACAGATGCATGGTATGAGAAGTAGGGGCTCTTTCAGTGAGTAGTACAAAAAAGATACTGAAAAAATTATTTCAATTCTGTTTTTGCAGGAATGTGAAATCAAGGAGGAAGGAAAAAAGCACTTCCTTACACTTTACAATGTACGCTTAGATCAAGCTGGGGGAGTAGATTTCCAAGCAGCAAATGCCAAGTCTGGTGCTCACCTTCGAGTGAAACGTAAGTGTCTTTTGTACCAAAATTAATTGATTAATTGAAAACATGGTACTCACTGCCTCTTTGGAATGAGTGGCAAATCTCTATACTGTATCAAACCCATGGCATTCCTTTCCAGAACAGCAACTCAGGGATTAGTTACTCAGGTTGTCTTAATTTTTTTTTTTGTTGAGGAATGCCATACATGTTTTTTAACCTTACATATCATTAATTCATATAGCCTTGCTTCATAGTCTGGCATCATACATGCTGTTATGAAATCGAATATTGCAAGCAAGGGCTCTGCTGCATCAAAGTGTCACGTTAATGGGAGAGGATAGGATAACAGTGATATCTGGGGATAGGGTTAAGAGCTTGATGGACAGGGACAGACTACATGGTTGAAGACCACTTGTTTCCCACTCCAATCCTAGCCCTCACTATTTTGGAAACACATGCCTTATCTAGCAACAGGCATGCAAGGCTTGGCAAGGAGACAGATGCAGAGCAACTTTCCTGCTGACCTTGTTCAATTTAAAGAAACACACTCTGCAAATAGGAAATTGTAGGTGACCAGCCCTCCCCTAACAGCCCAGGGGGGCCTCTTCTATTTACGGAATTTAAAGAGCAGCATTGCGATGTCTGGCTCTCTTGAAGGAAGCCACCATGGAGATTAGTACATAAGGGCAGAAGCTCTCTCTTGGGTAGAAGTGACTAATCTAAAAATTATGTCTTCTCCTTACCAAGCTCGAGTAATTGGCTTGCTGAGACCCCTCAAGGATGTAACAGTGACAGCTGGGGAATCAGCAACCTTCGATTGCGAACTCTCTTATGAGGGAATCCCAGTAGAATGGTTCCTGAAAGGCAAGAAACTGGAGCCCAGTGAACAGGTAAAGAAACTGAACTTTACTTTTTCTCATGTTTCCTCCTGCTCCTTCCCTTTCAAGTCTCTTCCCCTTCTTTATTTCTTATTTATTCTCTGCCAGTTGAAGTACTAAGGCACAGCAGTACTGTAGTACTGCTGTGTCAAATGCTAAATTGTTCCTAAATCAGATACAACAGTTTTTCCCAGAAATTCCATATTCTAGGATGCTACAATTTATCATACAATGGGAAACTAAGGTTCCAAAATATCAATCATTACAACAGTGATTTTGTACCTGATTCTGTTGGAGACTCAGCCCCAAGGATACTGAATAATTTTTTGCTCAGATTACCTGTGGTTACAGTGAGATTTTGAAGGGTGCTATCAGGAAAAGCCTTTTTTTCTCCTGAATGCTGAGTTGCAGTCCAATTCAACATATAAGGGGATTAAGAGGATTCAAATTCCATTTCAGGCATTTGTTCTGGCTCTCCAGATAACTCTCTGGGCAGATTTGCTTGTCAAGCACTTCTCACTAGCTATTTTTAACCCTTCATCAAGTGCTGGCTCTTAACTCTGAGATCTGAGCAGCCTGGAACGCAGTCAATTTAATGTTTAAAGTTAATGGTAGGAAAATAAATAAAGAAGCATAAATTAATACATTAAGAAATGAAAATGGATATTACTGGTTGTAAGACTTCTTTTTTGCATACTTGGCCTAAAAAAGTAATGCAAATTCAAATAAAGCTGGAAACCTAAGACATAGTAAACTTTGAAGGCATTGCATAACCTAGCGAAGTTCCAGAACCTGTAATAATGCTGCTAATAATACTTTGGTGCAGATTGCTATTTCTTTTAAATACAACTTTTAACTTCTTTTTTTTCAGGTTTTGATATGTCTTTCTGAACTTTAAGAAATTTGCATAAATAAAAACTATTTAATAAAAGAAATGGAATGTAGAAATAAGAAAATCAAAACTGATCATGATGATAAGGGACCCTTACAGTATTTAAAGACAGATGAAGTTGAAACTCAGCAGATGAGTCATGAAATAAATCAAGATAATTACTTATGTGTTTCAGAATACAAATGTTAAAAGCTATTGATCAGTGCAGTGGATTGATACTTATAACTAGCTAGCAAGAAAAATATTCTATGTTTGGTATTCTGTATAATGGAACATTATATTTGGTCTTTTCTGTCTGTGCTATCATTTAATTACATGAAAAAAAATCAGATTTCATGTAATGTACAGTCAAAACCGTCATTTGAACAGTTGAAACTTTATCAAGATGAAATTGAGAGTAAACCATATATTTACTCAGTACATCACTTTTTACCTATTTAAAATAGTGTCTTAAAACACAGTTACAGCTGTCTTTAAGAATCAGTCTAATTGTACAAGTGTTTCATTTTAGCTGTTGCTAATCCAAATGATTTTATTACTTCTGTAGCTGGCATTCAGCTGAACATTTATAACCTTTATTCATTGAAGCGATTTTTTTGTTTACTGTGATTGCAAAGTAGTTTCTGCAATAGGTCAACACAGAAACCAGTCTTTTAGGCAGAACTTTTTACCAGATTTTAATAATAGAAAGTCAAATTGGCATGTCCAAAGAAGTGTATGTGAGGGATGCCAAACCTCTTTATAGCTGCAAAAGTTTTTACTTTACATGAAGCCAGCAATAATGCAAACTTTTCTCATAAATTTGCGTATTTTTTGTATTTATTAATACCTGTTCAAAATAGACATCATCTCAAGTCAGCCCCAAAATCCTCAAAGCTATGAGGATTGAGCTATATCTAGTATATACAAAAGGAAGTTGTCAAAATTTCACATTAAAGTGGACAACCAAACTCCACAGATCATAAATAGCATGCTATTTCATTAAATGTTTCTTAAATACTTGTTGTAGATGTTCACAAAAGGATTTTTATGTACTTTGTAAGGTTGTGACCCGTGCTGAAGGGAGAGTTCACACACTTATTCTTAGAGACGTCAAGTTAACAGATGCAGGAGAGGTGTCACTGACAGCAAAAGATTTCAGAACTCAAGCAAATCTTTTTGTGAAAGGTAAGTCAGTCATTTTAGCTAAACCATAATCAACATTAATGGTCCGTTCGTGATTCATCCTGGAATAGGAAGCTAATACACACTATTTATCAAATGAGTGGGTTTGTCTATACAATATTTAAGTGGTAGATAACTTCTCTGATTAAAAAAGCCACCTACTCAAAATCTCTGCACTTCACAGATGAGCTGAGCAAGGGAAAATGCTGGAAATGGGTCAAATCTTGGAGATGAACTAGTTCATTAGGACTTCCAGGGCTTTGCTGCAGACTTGAACATTCGATTGGCCTCAAGAGGACCCATGAATACCAGCCTTTGACTCCCAGCCTGGTGGCTCCCAGCAGCTTTTTCTGTTCTTTTGAATATCCAGAAACCTGTGGGAGTATAACTGCACCATCAGTCAAGGGACAACATAACATTTTCTGTATACCCACTTGTACTGCTTGCAAGCTGGGTTATCATTAAGACGTAAAAGAACTGGACCCACTGATCCAGTGATTCAAGGAAAAATTGAAAAAAACCCTAAGCATTCTCTAAGTTCACAGTATAACTTTAGAGTAACTGAGATTACATGGGTATGGTTCAGCTAAAGAAATTGAATTGCAAGGCTTTGTGATGATTTTTAATTAAAAACCCCATGGACATTCAGTCTAATCTTACAGTAGGCTGAAAATGAGGAAATTACCTGAATTATCAAAAAATGTCTGTGTATTAAAAATAAAAAATGTTTTAAGAAACCTTCAATAGGGAAATTTAAGAGCCTTTTTGATTATTCAGTCAAGGAAAATTAGTGAATAGCATGGGACAGTTCTGTACAAGCAGAAGACTGGTTGTAATTTAGATCTTTTCTATCAAAAATTATCTCTGTTTCATTTAGAACCCCCAGTTGAGTTTACTAAACCACTTGAAGACCAGACTGTTGAAGAGGAAGCCACTGCAGTACTGGAATGTGAAGTTTCCAGGGAAAATGCAAAAGTTAAATGGTTCAAAAATGGAGAAGAAATTCACAAATCGAAGAAGTATGATATAATTTCTGATGGCAGGGTCAGAAAACTCATCATCCGTGGCTGCACATTGGATGATGCAAAAACATATGCCTGTGATGCTAAGGATTTTAAGACATCATGTTTTCTCAATGTGGAGCGTGAGTAGTTCACAGTTTTCTACAAAATGTCTAGGTGCTGTAAAGGCAATGTACTAGCATCTATGACTGGCAGTAGTATCAATTTGGCAATTTTTTACTTCTCTAACATAGACTTCCCTCTACAAAAAATTTCTGTTCTCTTACAGCTATTCGTGTTGACTTCCTGAAACCTCTGACTGACCTTGAGGTTAAAGAAAAAGAATCTGCTCGGTTTGAATGTGAAATTTCTCGTCCAAATATCAAGGTATGTAGTGACACTTCTCAATCTCAGTAACCCCTTCAGCTAGAGCGGAAAACTTTGTTATGTTGCTATAAAAGAACACACTGAAATCTATGATGAGCATGTTAACAACCATGTTAATTTATTCTGAAATAGGTGAAGTGGTTTAAGGATGGCATGGAAATTAGAAAAGGCAAAAAATATGACATAATTTCTAAAGGTGCAGAACACATTCTTGTCATCAGTAAATGTGTCTTTGATGATGAAGCTGAATATTCCTGTGAAGCAAAAACAGCTCGAACTTCCGGCCTACTTACAGTGATAGGTAAACACAGTGTTTTAGAATCTAATATGTGAACAATAAAAAATGTGAGTGTGGGGTTTTTTTACGGCAGGCTTTAATCATCTTTCAAAATTATTTTTGCAGAGGAAGAAGCTGTTTTCACAAAAAATCTTCCTGATCTTGAAGTAAATGAAAATGACACTGTAAAATTGATCTGTGAAGTTTCAAAGCCTAATGCTGAAGTTACTTGGCTTAAAGGAGATGAAGAGGTGCCTGATGGTGGTAGATTTGAACACATTTCTGATGGTAGAAAGAGAATTCTTGTTATACATAATGCTCACCCTGAAGATGCTGCCAAGTACACTTGCAAGCTCCCGAGCTCTAGTACAACAGGAAAACTTACTGTACATGGTAAGCATGCTACTTTGATGGGCTTGTATCCTGAAAAAAAAAAATTAAAAACATTTAAAAATCAGTAATAATACACAACTTGTTTTATTCCATTAACAAGTTAAAAATAATATATATATGTACAAAAATTTTTTATTTCAGAACTTGCAGCAGAATTTCTTACCAGACCACAAAACCTTGAGGTGCTTGAAGGAGAAAAAGCTGAATTTGTCTGTTCAGTATCCAAAGAAGCCATTACAGTACAGTGGCTGAGGGGTGATACAGTCCTGGAGCCTGGTGATAAGTACGACATCATTTCAGATGGCAAAAAGAGAACACTTGTGAATAAAGACTCTGTTCTAGGAGATACAGGAATGTATTCTGTCATGGTTGGTGAAGCTAAAGCTACAGCACACTTAGGAGTGATTGGTAAGCTTTATTTTATCAATGTGTAGGTGCTTGTTTTATTGCATTCTATATACTACATGATGTCCTATTTCTTCTGTTTTCTCAATTTCAGAAAAACTCAAGATTATAACTCCTCTTAAGGACCAAGAAGTTAATGAGAGTCAAGAAATTATCTTCAACTGTGAAGTCAATAAGGAAGGTGCCAAAGAGAAGTGGTACAAAAATGATGAGGCAATATTTGATAGTGCAAAGTACATTATTGTTCAGAAGGGTGTAGTCTACACTCTTAGAATCAGAGATGCAGAGTTGAAAGATCAAGCTACCTACACCATCTCACTGACAAACCAGAGAGGTGAACACGTTAAAAGCTCTGCTGCCTTAAAAGTATTAGGTAAATAACTTGCACTACATTAAAATTGTTTCACCGTTTGCATTCAATTTCATATGAGGATATAAAAATGTTGGCTTTTTTGTCATAACAGAGGAGGATCTCAGAATTGTTGAGCCCCTTGAAGACATTGAGACCATGGAAAAGAAAACTGTCACATTCTGGTGCAAAGTCAATCGCCTTAATGCAACTCTGAAATGGACAAAGAATGGAGAAGAGATCACGTTTGACAGGCGCATTTTATACAAAATTGATAAATTCAAGCACTCATTGATCATTAAAGACTGTGGGTTTGTAGATGAAGGTGAATACACTGTTACTGCTGGACAAGACAAATCAGTTGCAGAGCTTCTCATCACAGAGGCACCAGCAGACTTCACTGAACATCTTCAGGACCAGACTGTCACTGAATTTGATGATGCTGTCTTCACATGCCAGCTTTCCAAAGAGAAAGTCAGTGTAAAATGGTACAGGAATGGAAGAGAAATCAAGGAAGGCAAAAAGTATGCACATTTTATTGTGCTTCTGAGTGTGCTAAACATGCTTGTTTTACTTTATTGTTTTGTCTGGAAACTAAAATACTGCTTATTTTTCTCCCCTATAAAGATACCAGTTTGAAAAGGATGGAAATCTGCACAGATTAATCATAAAAGACTGTAGACTAGATGATGAGTGTGAATATTCCTGTGGAGTGGATGACAGGAGATCTAGGGCAAGACTTTTTGTGGAAGGTACGTGTAAAATTGGATGGGATTAATTTCTACGTTATTTATTAATAGTAGAAACAATAAACTAATAACACCAAATAAATTAACATTTATTTCAGAAATCCCTGTTGAGATTATTCGACCACCACAAGATATTTATGAAGCTCCCGGTGCAGATGTTATCTTCATGGCTGAGTTGAACAAAGATGGTGTGGAGGTCAAGTGGTTGAGAAACAACATGATTATCATCCAAGGTGACAAACATCAGATGATGAGTGAAGGAAAGGTCCACAGGCTGCAGGTGTGTGACATAAAACCCCGTGACCAAGGGGAATACAGATTTATCGCCAAAGATAAGGAAGCTAGAGCTAAGCTTGAATTAGCTGGTAAGTTGCTTGGTTTGTGCTTCTTTTATAAAATGTTAGATTAGTGAATTTAGTTTAACTAAATTGATTTTTGTTCTTTCAAAGTGTTGACCTAAAATGAATACACAATCAGCCTGAGAAAAGCTTTAAACTGTTTGAAGTTTGTTTAACAATTCTGTTTAACTATATTAATATGAATTTAAACAACAAACATTTTTCTTATACCGTGCTGATCCAGCAGTTGAGGAAAACACGTCACTTCTCAATGTGTATATACCAAAGAGCAAGATTTAAGCTTAAAGGAGCTTTCAGCTTTTAATTAAGTCACTAAAAATAATGAAAATTATTTGGCCTATTCATTTAAGTCATATTAGACATATAATTCCTAATTTGTCTATTTTACAGAATAATTAATTTAGTTCTCAAAAAGCAACTCCTTCTTTCCTGATTTTATAGGAGGACACAGTACATACCAATCAGCCTGTATTTCTTTCTCTGGAGTTGTCCAGCAAGTACATGAAGGATTTCCTTAGCAGCTCCTTTTACTTTTCTGTGTTAGTTCTTTGCTGACTGCACAAATGTATTTTATATATATATATATATGTATGCAAATACTGAATTTTCACATTCATCTTTCTTAGCTGCACCTAAAATCAAGACTGGTGATCAAAACCTTGTGGTTGATGTTGGGAAACCTTTAACTATGACTGTCCCATATGATGCCTACCCAAGAGCAGAAGCCGAATGGTTGAAAGCAGGGGAAAGTCTGCCTACAACAACTGTTGATACAACAGCTGACTGCACTACCTTCAAAATTTATGAAGCAAAGAAATCAGATAAGGGAAGGTACAAGGTTGTGCTTCGAAACAAACATGGCCAGGCAGAAGCATTCATCAATGTAGAGGTCATTGGTAAGTACTCGTATCATTAAAATCTTGCTTACCATTATTTCACAGAGTAAAAAGCTGCTATTGAGAGGGAAGCCCTCTGCTTCCCCTTATGGGAAAGCTGTAGATTATATTGATGTCTCCCCTCAAACTCCTCTTGCCAGAGGGAGAAAAGTAGATGCAGTGCCCTGAAGTATTGTCTTATCTTTAACAGATGTTCCAGGTCCAGTTAGAAACTTGGAAGTCACTGAAACTTATGATGGTGAAGTTGGTCTCGCATGGCAAGAGCCAGAAAGTGATGGTGGAAGTAAAATCATAGGCTACGTCGTTGAAAGACGTGACATCAAGCGTAAGACTTGGATTGTGGTCACAGATCGTGCTGAAAATTGTGAATACACTGTTACTGGACTTCAGAAAGGAGGAGTTGAGTACCTCTTCCGTGTTAGTGCACGCAACAGAGTGGGCACTGGTGAGCCGGTGGAAACAGACACACCTGTGGAAGCTAAGAGCAAATTTGGTGAGCATAAGTTACAAAAAACTCAGTGTTTGATGGTTGTGTAAAAAAAGCAGTACAAATTCTAGCAACAGGTAAAACCTACATACCTTCTTTTTCCTTTTTCCTCCTAAAATAAAATGCAGATGTTCCTGGTCCTCCTCAAAATGTAGAAGTTACTGATGTGAACAGGTTTGGAGCCACACTTACGTGGGAACCACCTGAGGATGATGGAGGATCCCCGATTACTGGCTACGTTATTGAACTGCGTAACAGAGCTACCATCAGATGGGAGCCAGCTATGACCACAGGAGCTGATGAACTGTCAGCTGTCCTGACTGATGTTGTAGAAAATGAAGAGTATTTCTTCAGAGTAAGAGCTCAAAACATGGTTGGAGTTGGCAAACCAAGTCCTGCTACACGTGCAGTAAAAATCATGGACCCAATCGGTGAGTATGCAAAGTATGTAGAATTATGATTGCATTATTAGACAGGAGCACTTTGGATGCTTTGTGTGCAGGAAAGTTCAATTGACAAATGTGTGTGCTGCAAATACCGTGTACAGTTGGTTTTTCCTTACTTTTGTCCTTCAAATTTAGCAGGAGTACCTTGCTACCACTTGGTTTAGTAAGAAGTGCAAATATTTTTTTTCTGAATTTAGGATGCAACCTCAATTTAAAAAATCAGCTTAGAACATGATGTGCAAAGGCTTTAAAAACCATACTGTAAGGTAGAAACAGTTAATTTGCAGAACCATGCTCCTCTATCAGTTACGCAAATCTGTTTGTCTCAATTTTTTTTCAGAGAGACCAAGTCCTCCCATTAACCTTGAGCATTCAGATCAAACTAAGTCATCGGTTCAGCTCACATGGGAACCCCCTCTTGACGATGGAGGAAGTCCTATCTTAGGCTATATTGTTGAAAGGCAAGAGGAAGGAACAGACAAGTGGATTCGTTGTAATCCAAAACTAGTACCTGCTCTTACTTTTAAGGTATAATGTTCTCTTCATCAACAGGCAAAATGTGTAGACCATCTTTAATGAGGTAGTAAATGATTGTTTGTGTGTTTCAGGTAACTGGATTGAAACAAGGATCCAGTTATTACTACAGAGTCTCAGCAGAAAATGCAGCTGGTGTGTCTGACCCAGCAGAGGCTATTGGGCCATTAACTGCAGATGATACTTTTGGTAAGCCGCATGATATTTCTTAAAAACAATTAATCAGATAAGGCACACAATTAAAGTGCATCTTGTGGGTAATATGCATATTTTTCACCAGATAATTGGCCCACCTTAGACATTTGAGATCATGAACTATTTTTCCTCCATTATGAATTCTGCAGATAATTATCTGTACTATGAGATAGAGGCCTGTTAGGTTGCCTGAGGAGTAAGGCATGACCTTTTGTCTCCTGACCGACCTTTGTAGAAAAGTGAGAGGTAACAGAAGGGAAGAAAAGCAGAGAAGATCACTAACAAAAAAAGTTAAAGAATGCAAAGTTTTTATATTAAAAGGTGAATTAGATGTCATACGTGGTAATACTACTCTCTCTTACTATCTCACATATCTTTGAAAAATCCCAAAACATTTAGCCGGGAGAGGTAGGGAGTCATAAGGCAAAGCTAGGTCTGCACAGGCTGAGATACAGCAAGCTAGGCCTGCAGGCTGAGGTACAGTCAGAATCAGCCTCCCAGCAAAATTGTCATTAACCGTGTACATAACACCTCAAAATAATTTGTTGAATCCACTTGCCATTTTTTCCAGTTGAACCTACGATGGACCTAAGCGCATTTAAGGATGGACTGGAAGTTATTGTACCAGAGCCAATCAAGATCCGTGTTCCCATCACTGGGTACCCTGTGCCAACTGCCACGTGGTCTTTTGGAGACCAAGTCTTAGAAGAGGGTGATCGTGTAAAAATGAAGACCACTGCGTCCTTTGCAGAACTTGTAATTACTCCGAGTGAGCGCCCAGACAAGGGAATTTATTACTTAACATTAGAAAACCCTGTGTCATCTGTTTCAGGAGAAATTGATGTTAATGTCATTGGTAAGTGGACATGTACATATTTTAGCAATAGCATTCCATATTTGTCTTGCTAAAATCTAATTAGATTAATAATGTGTAATCTCACAACATCCAACCAAATATATCAAAATATAACTAAAAACTAGAAATCCTTCCTCAAAAAAACTCTTCTCTAGTTTTCAATATGTAACTTGGCTCTTTAAAGAGGAATGACTTGACTAAGTCTTCTGGTAGATACATTACATAAAGATCATCTATCAAACACCAATTACGAAATAATGCAATTTCTGTGACTTCTAGCTTGTCCAAGTGCACCAAGAGAACTCAATGTTTTAGAAGTACTTAAGAGTACAGTGCAGCTCGCATGGGAACCTCCAGAAGATGATGGTGGAAGTCCAGTTACTGGCTATATAATTGAAAAACGTGAAGTAAGCCGGAAAACATGGAGCAAAGTAAGTTCATTCTTTTTCATTTAAATTTCTATTGATATATTATTTTCACATGTGCTACTGAGTTTTTTGTCTTATTTTTGTAATCACTCTTTGGAAATAGGTTCCAATGTGGTTTTAAAATTTTTCTTCTCTTTAGGTTATGGATCATATTGTTGACCAAGAATTCACTGTACCTGACCTCATCCAAGGGAAAGAATATTTATTTAGAGTTTTTGCATGCAATAAATGTGGCCCTGGAGAACCTGCATATATTGATGAACCTGTAAACATGTCAATACCAGCAAGTGAGCATATTTAAAATTTTGCTGATTTTGTTCAAAATAAGATATAAAAATAATATATCTTTCTTAGACTGATTTCTAAGACCCCATATGTTTTTAATTTTTCATAGCGGTGCCTGACCCACCAGAAAATGTTAAATGGAGAAATCCAACATCAAAAGGAATCTTCCTAACGTGGGAGCCTCCCAAGTATGATGGTGGTGCACGCATTAAGGGTTATCTGGTAGAAAAATCCCAGCGTGGCACAGACAAGTGGGAGATATGTGGGGAGCCTGTTATTGAAACTAAGTAAGTAAATCAACACAGTAGATATATCCTCTTAAGTAATTGTGCCATCGTCACTACTCTAAATATTTGAATTTTTTTTTTTTTTTGACAGAATGGAAGTAACAAAGCTCAAGGAAGGAGAGTGGTATGCTTATCGGGTTAAGGCTTTGAACAGAATGGGAGCGAGTAGGCCAAGTAAGCCAACTGATGATATTCAGGCCATTGATGCAAAAGGTAACTACTTCACTTGCTAAATTGCCATAACTGCTTTATTTTTACCAGTCTCTGAAACACTGTTTCTCTTACAACGTTTTCATTCTCTCCTAAATCAGAGGCTCCAGAAATTTTCTTAGATGTGAAGCTTCTAGCTGGACTTACTGTGAAAGCCGGAACTAAAATTGAGCTGCCAGCTAAAGTAACTGGACAGCCTGAGCCCCAGATTACTTGGACCAAGGCGGACAAAATTTTGAGACCTGACAACAGAATCACCATTGAAAGCCAGCCTGGTCATTCTACAGTCACTATTACAGACAGCAAGAGGAGTGACAGTGGAACCTATATTATAGAAGCTGTAAATTCCAGTGGACGTGCTACTGCTGTTGTTGAAGTTAACGTTCTTGGTATGCATCTACTTTGGTATTTATATAAATCATTAGTAATGTAGCAACATATGCAAGCAGAAAATTAACATTCACATCTTGTCCTCTGCAGATAAACCTGGTCCGCCAGCTGCATTCGATGTATCAGAAATCACAAATGAATCCTGCCTTCTAACCTGGAATCCTCCACGAGATGATGGGGGTTCTAAAATTACCAACTACGTCCTTGAGAAAAGACCTACAGACAGTGAAATATGGGACAAGTTGTCATCAACTATTAAAGATACAAAATTCAGAGCTACCAATTTAACTCCTCATAAAGAATATGTGTTTCGAGTCAGTGCTGAAAACATGTATGGTGTTGGGGAGCCAGCACAGTGTAGCCCCATCATTGCCAAATATTCATTTGGTTAGTTAATAAAAAAATTTTTACAATATTTTAACAGGAAGGAAAAAAATCAGCCCTGTCTGATGGTTTTCGTTTTTGTTTGTTTGTTTTTGATTAATTTATGCAGATCCACCAGGCCCCCCAACAGGTCTCAAGCCTACAGAGGTCACTAAAGATTCAGTCACTTTAACATGGAATGAACCAGATGAAGATGGTGGCAGCCCCATAACTGGCTACTGGGTTGAAAGATACGATCCTGACCAGGATAAATGGATAAAATGCAACAAAATGCCAGTGAAAGATACGACGTTCAAGTAAGAATACAGTCAGTTTAGGGTGAAATAGGTCACAGAGACATAAAAATGTAACATTAGCTTTAAAAATAAGTTTTACATTGTTCTTATTTTTTCCTAGTTTCCATAAGTTTTGATCCAACTACCCCTGGTGGCTTACTTTCTAAATTAGTTTTAACAAGGGGCATCTATACAGAAGAATTATTCATCTTTTTTTTTTTAAAATGATATGCTTAATAATTTCTGTGCTTATTCATAAGATATTCCAAAATGGCAGACATGGTTATCTTAAGTATCAATTTACCAAAGTCCTTAGGTTTTATTCTCTGATATTCTTATCAACTAAAAATCATGTAACATGCTAAAATCCAGGATGGTTCTCAAAACATTCATTTCTGTCATGGTGCGCCATTTTAGTGTTGACAATTAGCAGTAATTTGAGTATTTTCAGCTTTTCTGTAATCTGTAGTATGAAGAGTGGAGAGAATAATGTTTTAGAAATGAAGTGATGCCTAGGTTTGATTTAATCAAATTTAATTTTTATTTCCAGAGTTAAAGGTCTTACAAATAAGAAGAAATACAAGTTCCGTGTCTTGGCAGAGAATCTTGCAGGACCTGGAAAACCAAGCAGGGCAACAGAGCCCATCCTAGTGAAAGATCCAATCGGTACAATAAACACATTTTTAAATGGCTTAATTTAGAAACAACAAAAAAAAAATGTTTTCAGTGACATAATTAATACTGGACTCTTGTCTAGATCCACCATGGCCTCCTGGAAAGCCGACTGTGAAAGATATTGGCAAGACATTCCTTACCCTGAACTGGACAAAGCCAGAACATGATGGAGGGGCAAAAATTGAATCTTACGTCATTGAGCTGTTAAAGACTGGAACAGATGAATGGGTGAGAGTGGCTGAAGGAGTTCCCACAACTGAACACTTCCTCAAAGATCTTATGGAGAAACAAGAATACTCATTCCGTGTAAGAGCTGTGAACAAGGCTGGCGAGAGTGAGCCCAGTGAACCCAGTGACCCTGTACTGTGCAAGGAGAGGCTCTGTGAGTACTGTTTCAGAATGCTACTGCAAATACACTGTCTCTGACTTTTTAAAAGCTCCATGTCTGCCTGTCTCTGTAGGTACTAAATGAACTCTTGGAAGACTTACAAAATACTAAAATTTGCTCTGCTTCAGTTCAGGAAACACAAAGTTTTGGTAGTTTTGGTGTATTCCCTGTCTTCCAAGATCTTTCATGGGAATTCCAACATCTTGGTTTACCTTTTTTTTTTCCTATTTTGCAGATCCTCCTTCACCACCCCGATGGCTTGAAGTTATTAATATTACTAAAAATACAGCAGATCTTAAATGGACAGTACCAGAAAAAGATGGGGGTTCCCCAATTACCAACTATATTGTTGAAAAAAGAGATGTAAGACGGAAAGGTTGGCAGACAGTTGATACAACAGTGAAAGACACCAAGTACACAGTGAGCCCACTGACTGAAGGCTCATTGTATGTGTTCCGTGTGGCTGCTGAAAATGCCGTTGGACAGAGTGACTACTGTGAAATTGAAGACTCAGTGCTTGCTAAAGATACTTTCAGTAAGTTTCTATTCACTTACCGAGTGATCAGTAGTTCACATGTCATGAATTCATAGTCTTCTAATGTGTGCCTTTTTTTTTTTTTTTTTTTAATTTTTCCTTAGCAACCCCTGGGCCTCCATATGCCCTTACAATAGTTGAAGTGAAAAAAGGCCATGTTGATTTGAAATGGGAACCACCTAAGAATGATGGTGGTAGACCGATTCAAAGGTAAGGTCATTTTCAGTTTGTGTAGGCTTCTGTAGATAAACATCTTTTAACAAATGAAGATGTTTCTCTCAAACTATTTAAAATTTTACATTGACACCTTTTATATGAGGAAGATGTGGATGGATGTAAGAGAAGCCATGTGGTCAAAGCAATGAAGGGTGTGATTTTAAAATGTAGAAATGATGCAAATAAAATACCTAATGTGCATGAACAGTGAATATATGTCAACATCCTCAAACAGCATATAATAATAAGGAACTGTGTTAAAAAAGAAAAAAGTGACCATAGTCTCCAGTTCCTGCAGAATAGTAGACACTTAAAGTCATCTAGCAAGTAATATGGTAGCATTTTCCTTCTGCCTTAGTTGTCATTCGTACTGTATACACTCAGCTAAAATGAAGACTTACCTCTCCTGTTCATTTTCTTCTTTATAACACTTTTCAAATGGATCCCAATCACAGAAAGCACATCTTAAACCAACAGACAGCTACAGAGGTCTGCCTGAAGAAACAGAAGGCACTCAATTTGCATTACTTTGCTATAGCCTGTCCTAAGCAGAATTTTGACATTAGAGTGATAGTATCTGCAAATATTCTCAATGGACTGACCGCTGAAATGCAAACTAGCAAAGATACAAGTATAGCTTGGAGGTTCTTTTGCCTCTGCAGCTCTCTACAACCTGAGAACACAGTTCAATTCAGTTCTAAAACACAGAACAAAATTCAAGAATTGACTTTCAGTCCTTGGTCTGTTAGTGATGTCAGCCCTATTAGGGGCTGAGACGTACTAGGACTGAGTGGCTAATGTGTGAAGAAAAGTTCGTTGAATCTATTATCCATGATCCTCTTTAATTTTCCGCTGTCTAAACTATTCTAATCTCTTTTCATCTATTTTCTTGAACAAGAAGTCTGAAGTGTTCCTATTTCAAGTGCCTCATAGTATTTTCCCCAATCTCTTCAGATATGTTATTGAAAAGAAAGAAAAATTAGCTACTCGCTGGGTAAAAGCTGGGAAGACAGCTGGTCCAGACTGCAATTTCAGAGTGACAGATGTCATTGAAGGTACAGATGTGCAGTTCCAGGTTCGTGCAGAAAATGAAGCTGGATGTGGTCATCCCAGTGAACCAACTGACCTCGTTCATATTGAAGATCCAACAAGTAAGTAGAATAATACAGTGTATGAATTTTAGAAGCAGTGTACTGTTCTGGGAGGAAAACCACACAATACTTTTCCATTTCTGCAGGCCCTCCTTCACCTCCTCAGGATTTACATGTCACAGATGCAGGCCGAAAGCACATTTGCATTGCATGGAAACCTCCTGAGAAGAATGGTGGAAGTCCTATTATTGGATACAATGTTGAGATGTGTGAAGCAGGAACAGAAAAATGGATGCGAATCAATTCTCGTCCAATTAAAGATCTAAAATGTAAAGTGGACGAGGGTGTTGTTCCAGACAAAGAATATGTGCTGAGAGTCAGAGCTGTCAATGCTGTTGGAGCTAGTGAGCCATCAGACATCTCAGAAAAAGTTGTTGCCAAGGACCCAGACTGTAAGAATAGATTCCTTTTTTTTTTCTTTTTTATTTTTTTTTAAGAGATGAATAACTGAACAAAAGAGTGGTGTTTGGCAACTTTCTAATAACATTATACTTACTTTTACAGGTAATCCAACCATTGATCTGCAAACTCGTGACATTGTTGTTGTTAAAGGACAGAAACTAAGTATCCCTGTACCCTTCAGAGCTGTTCCATCCCCAACTATAACATGGCACAAAGATGGCAAAGAGTTGAAAGCTGGTGACAGAACAACAATGAAGAGTGACTACACCTCTGCATTGCTCGAAGTGATAGACAGTGTTCATGCTGATGCTGGCGTTTATACTATCACACTGGAGAACAAGCTGGCATCAACAACTGGCTCAGTCAATGTCAAAGTCATAGGTAACTACATTTTTCCTTACTGAGAAATATATTTATCTTCATTTGGGCCCTGCAGCTGACAGAAGAAAGGACTAGAAAGATACTTTTTCTGCAAGGCAAGCAAATCACTTAACTCAGACACATGTAGATTGCCATACAAGCATTGATGTTATGAAGTCCAGTGAAAAGACACTTTACCTCAAGTTGCTCTAACTATTCAGTGACTGCTCAAAACCCAATTATTTTGGATAGGTAGCATATAAATACAAAAATATTTTAAGAATTCTGACTATTTTTTAACCTTTGGGAACATAAATTCATATAGATGCTGTGTAGTCCACATCTATGGTCTTTGCTTTCTGCAAAGCAAAGAAATGAAATATAATTTCATGTATTTATAAGAATACACTTTCACATCTATTTTGTTAACTAATTTTTTCATTCTTATTTAAAACAGGTCCACCTGGACAGTGTAAAGACATTAAGGCAAGCGATGTAACTAAGAATTCTTGCAAAGTATCCTGGGAGCCTCCAGACTTCGATGGTGGTACTCCTATTTTGCATTATGTTCTGGAACGCAGGGAAGCAGGTCGTAAAACATACATCCCAGTCATGTCAGGTGAAAATAAGCTTTCATGGCAAGTCAAAGATCTTATCCCAAACTGTGAATATTACTTCCGTGTTAAAGCTGTCAATAAGATTGGAGGGGGTGATTATCTTGAACTGAGAAACCCGATCATTGCAGAAGACCCAAAACGTAAGTTTGTCTTTCTAATAAATAATCTAAAAAATTGAATTTTAAACAAAATCTTCATACTCTTTTCTCATATGATCCCTCTTTTGATCTACTCTTTAACAGAGCCCCCAGATCCGCCTGTCGACCTTGAAGTCCATAATCCAACATCAAAATCAGTAACTCTTACATGGAAACCACCCCTGTTTGATGGTGGAAGCAAGATTATGGGCTATATAATAGAAAAGCTTGCTAAGGGCAAAGAGAGGTGGGAGAGATGCAATGACTATCTGGTACCCTTACTGACTTACACAGTGAAAGGCCTTGAGGAAGGAAAGGAGTATCAGTTCCGAGTTCGTGCTGAGAATGCTGCTGGCATCAGTGAGCCTTCTCGTATTACTCCTTTTGTGAAAGCTGTGGATCCTATTGGTATGAATTGCTCATTAGATCATTTGTAATAATTGCCATACATCCTCAGACATTTTGAAAGATTCTACACTCAATTTCTCATTCTTTGTTGTTACAGAGGCTCCAAAAGTTTTCCTTGCTGCAAACCTACAGTCTGGCCTTGAGGTGAAGAGAGGTGATGAGATCATACTTGAGGCACATATTTCAGGGTCACCCTACCCATCTATCACTTGGCTGAGGAATGATGAAGTTGTCAGACCAGAGGATATCAAAAAGAGAGTAACAGCACCTAGGAGGAAGAAGGGTGAAGCTGAAGAAGAGAAACCTTTCCAGCTTTCACTACCAGAACGTATGAGTGTTGACAACCACAAGGAAGGAGAGTCCATACTATCAGTTCGTGACTCCATTAGAGCTGACCATGGCACATTTACAATTAAAGTAGAAAATGATCATGGAGTTGCAAAAGCCTCATGTGAAGTCAATGTGTTGGGTATGTAAAGAATGTCCGCAAAACACCTAGTTGTTCAGAGTATTAGGTACAAAGTGCATAAGTTGAGTACTCATAATTTTTCTTGGTTTACTAACAGATACACCTGGGCCACCAGTCAACTTCGTTTTTGAAGATTTGAGGAAAAATTCTGTCATTTGCAAGTGGGAGCCTCCCCTTGATGATGGTGGAAGTGAAATCCTTAACTATGTACTGGAAAAGAAAGACAATACAAAAGCTGAAATGGGCTGGGTCACTGTCAGTTCAACACTCAGGCATTGCAAATTCCATGTAACAAAACTGATTGAAGGAAAAGAATATCTATTCCGTGTATTTGCTGAAAACAGAGTTGGAGCAGGACCACCATGTGTTTCAAAACCAATGACAGCTAAAGATCCTTTCTGTAAGTTTTAATTTTGAAAACAAATCTTTCAGAAAACAAAGAAAACAAAGTGTGAAACTATAGTAGACTCTTAGAATACTCAGCTATATCTGTGTGGATGTTTCCCAGAAGAAACTTGAGCTATGTGATAATTATATGGGGAACTATCAAAAATACCCTAATTTCAATAGTAAACATGTAAGAATGATGATCACTCTCATAAAACTTTACCCTTAAAATACTTAACAGCTGAGTAGTGACATTCTCTGTGATTCATAGTCTAGTATTCTTACCAAAAGAGAGAACCATTGCAAATTTGCTTACTGATCGCTGTTAGGAATCAAAGGTTCTAAGAAAGCAGAAAAGCTATGAATTAAGATTAGTAATTTCTTATATCTTAGTTCTTTCTTAGCTTTGAGTAAGCTCTGAAGAGACAGTAATGATGACAAAACCACCTTTTTGTTTTTCAGCTCCACCAGATGCACCTAATAAGCCTGATGTGGAAGATGTAACCAGCAATAGTATGCTGGTTAAGTGGAATGAACCAAAAGATAATGGCAGCCCTATCATAGGATACTGGATTGAAAAACGTGAAATCAATAGTACCCATTGGGCTCGGGTCAACAGGAACCTTGTGAATGCGCTGGAAGTAAAAGTTGAAGGACTGTTGGAAGGTTTAACTTATATCTTTAGAGTGTGTGCTGAAAATGCAGCAGGCCCTGGTAAATTTAGTCCACCATCAGATCCAAAAACTGCACAGGACCCAATAAGTAAGTGGCTTACCAGAAACTAACAGCAGACAGTTGACAAGATAGGATTCATAGCCTTTAAATTTGATTTACACTTATTTGTTTGGTTTTTTTATTTATAGTGCCACCTGGTCCACCCATTCCAAGGATTGCTGACACAAGTGCAACCTCCATCGAGCTGGAATGGCAGCCTCCTGCATATAATGGTGGCGGAGATATCACTGGTTACCATGTGTACAAACAACTGATGGGAGTAAATGAGTGGTCACGCTGTACAGCAAAACCCATTAAGGTCCTGCAGTTTACTGTTGGAGAAGTCAGGGAAGGTGCAGACTATAAACTCCGTGTTACTGCGCTCAATGCGGCTGGTGAAGGACCACCTGGGGAAACTGAACCCGCAACAGTTGCAGAACCTAAAGGTATTGCAATTGTATTATTTTTAAGAAATGTCCAGGTACTTAAAGGTGGGTTTGAATCCCTCCCTTCAACTAGTGAACTGTTTCTCTTTCTCCCACAGAGCCTCCCACTGTTGAGCTGGATGTTTCTGTGAAACCAGGCATTCAGGTCATGGCTGGGCAGACTATTAAAATTCCTGCTACTGTGACAGGGCGTCCTGCTCCCACCATTGCATGGGCTGTAGAGGAGGGTGAATTAGACAAAGATCGAGTTGTTATTGAAAACGTTGGCACAAAATCTGAGTTAACCATTAAGAATGCATTGAGAAAAGACCATGGAAGATATGTAATTACTGCTACCAATAGCAGCGGTTCAAAATCTGCAGGAACCAGAGTAGAAGTATTTGGTAAGAAAAATATTTTCTCAAATTAAATAAGCTCTTCTTTTGGTCACTATGGGGCTCTACCTTATTTATTTGATTTTGTTTTTCAGATGTTCCCGGACCAGTCCTTGACCTAAAGCCAGTGGTCACAAACAGAAAGATGTGTTTGCTTAACTGGTCTGATCCTGAAGATGATGGTGGCAGTGAAATCATAGGCTTCATTGTTGAAAGGAAGGATGCCAAAATGCATACATGGAGACTAGCTGTAGACACCGATAGATCTAAATGTGATATTACAGGTCTAATTGAAGGGCAGGAATATAAATTCCGTGTTAGTGCCAAGAACAAATTTGGTACTGGTCCACCTGTTGAAATAGGACCCATTCTTGCAGTTGATCCGTTAGGTAAGATGATTCATTTTACAGGGTTTTTAAAAAGAAAAAGAATTAATGTCAGATTAATTAGACAATTTTTTTTCCTTCTATACAGAAAGTCTGTTTATTTTTCAACTACAGGGATAGGCATCTGCCTTAGCTTCATTACTTCAGTCAGATTTCTGAATCAGTTTTCTGAAGCTAATGTGCT
This sequence comes from Phainopepla nitens, assembly GCA_013400175.1. Taxonomy (NCBI): domain Eukaryota; kingdom Metazoa; phylum Chordata; class Aves; order Passeriformes; family Bombycillidae; genus Phainopepla; species Phainopepla nitens. Next base: position 470,549 of record VXBQ01016507.1, on the reverse strand, counting down.
CCTTTATGTGGCAAAATACTGGTGCCTACTGAGACACAACTTATTACCTTTTTCTCCACATACATGAGAAAATTTATACAAGTTGTAATCATACTCAGATTCTTTGCATGCAAAAGCTATGGTCTCAAAAGGCCGCAGCTACTGCCTTCTTATGATCTAAACTTCTCTGATGTTTTACTTTTTTTATTACTGTAATTTTCTGTGTTAATAGGTCCTCCAACAGCACCTGAGAGGTTCATGTACACAGAGAGGACAAAGTCATCCATTACACTTGATTGGAAGCCTCCACGCAGTGATGGTGGTAGTCCCATCTTAGGATATATTGTTGAGAAGAGGAGACATGATTCGAAAGATTTTGAAAGAGTTAATGCAAGGCTCTGTCCAAAAACGTCTCTTCTCGTTGAAAAACTCGACGAACTTCATATGTATGAATTTCGTGTGAAAGCTGTCAATGAGATAGGAGAAAGTGAGCCATCACTGCCCCTCAATGTAGTTATACAAGATGATGAAGGTATATCAGCTTTAAAGAAATCCATATAAATATCTTCAGAACACTTCAAGGCACTTTCTCTGTTTCATCTCCATCTTCATTCTGTCGCTTTCCTTCTTTTCAGTGCCTCCAACTGTTACATTGCGTTTGGCTGTGAGAGGAGATACTATCAAAGTCAAGGCAGGAGAACCAGTTAACATTCCTGCTGATGTAACAGGCCTGCCAATGCCAAAGATTGAATGGGACAAGAATGAAGTTTTAATCGACCAAACATCCGATGCACTTAAGATAACCAAGGAAGAAGTATCTAGAACTGAGGCAAAAACCGAACTTATCCTGCCTGCAGCAATGAGAAATGATAAAGGCACTTACACTGTGAGAGCTTCCAATCGTCTTGGCACTGCATTTCGCAATGTTCATGTTGAAGTGTATGGTAAGGATACAACATTTTAATAAAATGACAGCTAATAAAATGCCTTTGCCTCTTTTCTAATGTAGTTCCATGCTTTATTGGTTTCATACAGATCGTCCTTCTCCACCAAGAAATCTTGCTGTTTCTGATATTAAAGCAGAGTCATGCTATTTAACATGGGATGCACCTCTTGATAATGGTGGTAGTGAAATTACCCATTACATTATTGAAAAACGTGATGCTAGTAAGAAGAAATCTGAGTGGGAAGAAGTCTCCAAAGGCGCTGTTGAGAGAAGATTTGGGGTAACTTATAAAATATCTTTATTACATACTTTAGTATACATAGAAAATAACAATATTACTTATTTAATGGAAACTGCTACTTGCATAGGTGCCTGTGCTCATGCTCCATTTAGACTCCAGAATTACTGGATGAATGTTCCTCATCCATGTATCTGTGCTATACCTCATGTGACAATGCAAAAGAAATTGTTCACTTTTGTTACTTAACCTCAGCTGAGCTAGAGAGAAGACACCTTCCTTTCCATTTTCCAGAATTATTCTTTTTTACCAACTGCAAGCAAACACAATGACATTTTTATTTATGTTCAGTCCTATGCATGTAAGGAGAAGTCCTATGTCCTAAGGATAAGAGTGTCCTTAGGACATCACATAGAACTGTGTAGTACATAAACATAGGTATGTCAGTCAGATGGCAAGAGACAAGGTAGAATTTAAAGTGAAAACTTCCGCTTAACTCCAAATAAGTTGATTCTGAAAGTAGCCAAGTATTGATTTAAATCCTCTTTTTCAGGTATGGAATCTTGCAACAAATGAAAAATACCAATTTAGGGTCCGAGCCGTAAACAAATACGGGATAAGCGATGAATGCCTCTCAGAAAAAGTTGTTATTAAGGATCCCTATGGTCTTCCTGGACCTCCTGGAAAGCCAAAAATTTTGGATCGTACCAGATCATCTATGCTGGTGACTTGGGAGCCTCCTTTGGACAATGGTGGCAGCCCAATAACTGGCTATTGGTTGGAGAAGAGAGAGGTGGGAGGTGTCTACTGGGCACGTGTCAACAGGGCTCCAGTAACAAAACCATCAGTAAAAGGTCTAGAGCACAATGTGCTTCGTTTGGCTGAAGGTGTTGAATACCAGTTTAGAGTTATGGCTGAAAATCTTGCTGGAATTGGCCCTCCCAGTGAACCATCAGATCCAGCTTTGGCAGCAGATCCCATATGTAAGTATATCATTTGTATGACTGTGTTAGAGGACTGTATCACAGCAGAACAAAAAATGTGTTACTATTACTTATTTTTAATTTATTAATGAAAATTATTAATAAGAAAGTATTAATTTAAAGTATTAATTTAAGATTAATTAATAATGCTTTGTTTGCATTTTACCTAAGAGGATATAGTGACACAAAGTTTCCTGATTTTAAAATTTTAAAAGTAATTAGCTTTAATTTTAATCTTTTACCTCTTTATATACCTAACATTGTCATTACACTAATTTCGACATTACCAAATAAACTTCAGTTCAGAATCATGTTTTTATATTATTGTTTTACTTTACTGTTAAGCAGTTCAATCTTTATGCCTTATATCTTAAGTATTCCTTGCTAATATAGGTAATATCTGTCATTAGTATGCGCATTCTAGGATTTACACTCTGTATACAGGTAAAGAAATGAAAATACTTGCATTCTTCTATAAACTATCTAGAAAAATATAGGAAGACACTAACACTCAGGTAATTTTTGCACGCTCTTGTTTTGCCAGTTGTGCCTGGTCCACCCTCTTGCCCAGAGGTCAAAGACAAAACCAAATCATCTGTAGCACTTGCATGGAAGCCTCCTCAAAAGGATGGTGGGAGTCCTATAAAAGGATATATTGTTGAAATGCAAGATGAAGGTAGTACTGAATGGAAGAAGGTGAATGAAGGAGACAAACTCTTTCCTACTTGTGAATGTGTTATTCCCAACTTGAAAGAGCTCAGAAAATACCGATTTAGGGTGAAAGCTGTAAATGCTGCTGGAGAGTCAGAACCAAGTCCTGCAACATCAGAGATACCTGTCCAAGATATTCTAGGTAAGAGTTCTGAGAACTGATTTAGGTATTTGTATTTAAATGCCACTTCCTGCTTGAATGTTCTAAAAGGATGCCAAGCAAGCCAAAGTCAAAAAGAATAAACAATTATACAGGAATGTGGCAAAACACTGACTCACATTTTCGAAAGTGTCATGATGTCCATTGCCAGGGAATGCTCCATTAGGAAACTGATGAGTATCTACAGACATACTGATGAAATACTGTTTATTTTGTGGAGAATTTACAGCGAGTTTTTCTATTTGTATACTTCCCAGTTTCCTTTTTGCACGCCCAACCTTTCTCACATGAACATGCATTCCACATGTTTCTGGGGCAGTTCAGCTCAGTGATGATAGATTTCTTCTTTCAGTAGCTCTCTAAAATTTATATATTTAAATATTTTGCAGAGGAACCAGAAATCTTCCTTGATCTTGGAGCACAGGATTTGCTCTCTTGTCGTGCTGGCACAACAATTAAAATCCCAGCTGTTATCAAGGGTCGTCCAGTTCCAAAAACATTTTGGGAGTATGAAGGAAAAGCAAAAACAGCAGCAAAGGTTAGTAAAAGTAATAGGGTTTTTTTTTTTTTTCCTACACCTATTTCTAGACATTTAAGCCTATTCCCTTTTACATTTATATTATTTCCCTTTGTTTATAGGAGGGAGGTCATAATGTACCTGAAGAAGCTCAGGTAAAGCAAGCAATTCTTTTAACCTCAGTATTGTTGCATTTTTGAAACATAAGTATTCAAAGGTGATCTATAACTTCTCTTTCTTCCTGTAATACGCAGGTGGAAGCAAGTGATACACATTCGGTGATTATCATCCCTGAGTGCAACAGAAGTCATTCTGGACGATACAGTATTACAGCAAAGAACAAAGCAGGACAAAAGACAGTGCACGTCAGAGTCAATGTGCTTGGTATGGCTTGCATATATTGAAGTATCCAAATATTAGGATTTAGTCTTATTTTTCTACATGCTTTTGTAAAATTGTGTCTGTTGTGCTTTTATCTTAACAGATGTCCCTGGTCCACCAAAAGACCTAAAAGTAAGTGATATCACGAGAGGTAGCTGTAAACTTTCCTGGAAGATGCCAGATGATGATGGTGGAGATAGAATCAGAGGCTATGTTATAGAGAAAAGAAATATTGATGGGAAGGCCTGGACTAAAGTCAATCCAAACTGTGGCAGTACTTCTTTTGTGGTACCTGATCTCATAACTGGCCAAGAGTATTTCTTCCGGGTACGTGCAGAAAACCGTTTTGGAGTTGGCCCTCCAGCAGAAACCATTCAGCGGACCACAGCCAGAGATCCAATCCGTAAGTAAAATTAAAGTCAAACAAATCCTTTAAAACCACATGGTACTGTATAGTGGATTTATTCACTCTTCTGTTTTGCTTGTGAAGATCCTCCTGATCCACCTATTAAACTGAGGATTGGCCTTGTAACCAAGAACACAGTGAGCCTGACGTGGAAACCACCGAAGAATGATGGTGGAGCTCCTGTTACACATTATAATGTTGAATGTCTCCGATGGGATCGTACTGGAGAAGTGAAAGAGTCTTGGAAGCAGTGCAACAGACGTGATGTGGAAGAAACAAAGTTTACTGTTGAGGATCTTGTAGAAGGTGGAGAATATGAATTCAGAGTCAAAGCTGTAAATATAGCAGGTCCTAGCAGACCTTCAGCCACTGTTGGCCCACTTGTTGTCAAAGACCAGACATGTAAGTACTGATACTAGTAAATACAAATTCTATTTTAAAATTATGAAGTATTTTTGCATGCTATTTTGTCAACATTTTTTTGTAGGTCCACCATCTATTGAACTCAAAGAATTTATGGAAGTTGAAGAAGGAACAGATGTTAAAATTGTGGCCAAGATAAAGGGTGTACCCTTCCCCACATTAACATGGCTAAAAGCTTCTCCAAAGAAACCAGATGACAAATCACCAGTTGTATATGATCAACATGTCAACAAGATTATTGATGAAAATACTTGCACTTTATTGATTCAACAGTCTCGCAGAAACGATACAGGCTTATATACTATAACAGCTGAAAATAACCTTGGAACTGCTTCAAAGGAGATGCGGCTGAATGTTCTGGGTACATATCAAGAACTTTGGCAATTACATTAATTGCTAGCATTTGTTTGATACTTGATTAATTCTTCTTTCTCAAAATGTATCTTTAGGTCGTCCTGGACCTCCAGTAGGACCTATTAAATTTGAATCCATTTTGGCCGATAAAATGACAATATCATGGCTTCCTCCATTAGATGATGGTGGTTCTAAGATTACAAACTATGTTATAGAGAAAAAAGAAGCAAATAGGAAGACATGGGTGCCTGTTACTAATGAGCCTAAGGAATGCATATTCACTGTTCCCAAGCTGATGGAAGGCCATGAATATGTGTTCCGCATTATGGCACAAAACAAATATGGTATTGGAGAACCTTTGGACAGTGAACCAGAAACAGCACGAAACCTCTTCAGTAAGTAAAAATAAGCTTTCAAGTTATGTCAGTTGTTTCCATATGCTAGTATGCGCACAGCATCTGTTAAATATCACTTCTTTTTTCTCTCTTCACTAAGTTTTGTAGAATAGCTTGAAGAGTTTTAGCAGTAGTACCTGGTTCTTAAAAACATGTGTAGTGCTTAAAACATTTTTCTCCCTCCTTGTGTTATATTAAAGTAGAATCTCAATATCTTTAAGGCTTAAATATACAAATAAGTGTTTATTTGATAAGATTCATATTCTTCTGTTGTATTGTATTGAGACAGTATTAACCTCATAGGCCAGAAAGAATCAATTTCCTACCTTCAGTTTTGCAAGATAAATTAGACAGAATAGCTCAGACATAGGAGGAATGCTAGGCTGGCAAGAGCCAGTGGTTCTTAAAGCAGCAAGTGTTAGGCTGAACACTAAAATGAGATAATGATCCAGAAAGGCTAGAAAAAAATAATTTTTGACAATTTTTATTTGGAGGAAAGGTATTTCATTTTTCACAGAACTAAATGTACCTGAATAGGGGTGAGAAACTGAATGAGGAAAGAAATCTTGTGCAGATAGCTAACTACCTAGTGCAATGGTGACCATGTGTATAGCTTTTTTGCACTCTAGCTATTTCTATGTATCTTTAGAATATTTTTTTACAAGCTACGTGTGAATTTTTTTTTCCCTCAGCTGTCCCTGGACCTCCGGACAAGCCAACAGTTAGCAGTATAACACGTGACTCAATGACAGTAAACTGGGAAGAACCAGAACATGATGGTGGCTCTCCTATTACTGGTTACTGGTTGGAGCGCAAAGAGACCACTGGAAAGAGATGGACCAGGGTTAACCGAGATCCTATCAAGCCTATGACACTGGGGGTTTCATACAAAGTTACAGGCCTTATTGAAGGCTCTGAATATCAGTTCCGTGTTTCAGCTATCAATGCGGCTGGTGTTGGCCCACCAAGCATGCCATCTGATCCAGCACTTGCTAGAGATCCTATTGGTAAACATTTAAAATTATTTTTTTCTAAATTTGAAAATATTCAAATAAGAACATATAATACATTGTTATGATGTATGATAATATTTTTCAGCCCCACCTGGCCCTCCCATACCAAAAGTTACTGATTGGACAAGGTCTTCTGTAGACTTGGAGTGGACTCCACCAATAAAGGATGGTGGTTCTAGAGTCACTGGCTACATTGTTGAGTTTAAAGAGGAAGGAAAGGAAGAATGGGAACGGGTAGGTGGAAGACCATTAATGAATCTGCACTTCTTCTCTCTGTGTCTGTCAATATGAATTGCTCCAGAAAAAAAAAAAATTCTTTAAAAATTTTTGCTATTCAGATTGTTTTCTGAAAGTTTGCACCATAATTATCTTCATATATTTGAAATACAAGACCAAGCGTGCCCTTCCTCAATATGACATTAACTTTGGAATTACTAGACATAGAATTTTATAATTTTTATTGATGTTTGCTATGTTACAATGTTTTTTTTTCCAGGTAAAAGATAAAGAAATTAGAGGAACCAAGTTCATTGTGACAGGATTAAAAGAAGGTTGTTTTTACAAATTTAGAGTTAGAGCAGTAAATGCTGCTGGCATCGGAGAGCCTGGAGAAGTTACAGACATTATTGAAATGAAGGACAGAATTGGTATTTATCATTTTGATTTACATCTTTAGACCTTTAACTCAAAGTAAGAAAAAGAAATCATTGACTTTTTTTTTGTATTCCCTCAGTGGCTCCTGATATTAATTTGGATGCAAGTGTCAGGGACAGAATTGTTGTTCATGCTGGAGGAGTAATTCGGATCATAGCATATGTCTCAGGAAAACCGCCTCCAACAGTGACTTGGAGCAGGGATGAGCAAGCTTTGCCAGAAGAAGCCAAAATTGAAGAAACAGCTATTAGTTCTTCTTTAGTCATCAGAAATTGCAAAAGAAGTCACCAGGGTTTATATACCCTTCTTGCTAAAAATGATGGTGGTGAGAGGAAGAAGACAATTATTGTTGATGTGCTAGGTAAATGCAGTTTCAGTGCTTGTGAACAGGTACAATTTCCTAAGATTCAGCACGTATGCTTCAATGATCCATTTTTTTCTTTGCTTTCAGATGTGCCTGGCCCAGTTGGAATGCCACTCCTTACAGAGAATCTAACCAATGACTCTTGTAAACTGTCATGGTTTACTCCAGAAGATGATGGTGGTTCTCCTATTACCAACTATATAATTGAAAAACGTGAATCTGACCACAGAGCTTGGACTCCAGTGACCTACACAGTTACAAGACAGAATGCTACTATTCAGGGACTCATTCAAGGGAAAGCCTACTTTTTCCGAATTGCAGCTGAGAATATAATTGGCATGGGTCCTTTCACAGAAACAACAAAGGAGATTCTCATTAGAGATCCAATAAGTAAGAATAGTTTTGGTTTGGATGACTGTCATATGAGATTAATACACAGAAAGATTCTGAATATGCAGAAAAATGAATCTACCTTATTTTAACTTTATTCACAGCTGTTCCTGACCGTCCAGAAGACCTGGAAGTAAAAACAGTTACCAAGAACTCTGTTACACTAACTTGGAACCCTCCAAAATATAATGGAGGCTCAGATATCACCATGTATGTTCTAGAGAGCCGTCTCATTGGAAAAGACAAATTCCACAAAGTTACAAAGGAGAAAATGCTTGACAGGAAATTCACTGTAGAAGGCTTGAAAGAGGGTGACACCTATGAGTTTCGTGTGAGTGCTTGCAATATTGTGGGGCAAGGCAAGCCATCATTTTGCACTAAACCAATCACATGCAAGGATGAAATTGGTATGTTTCTTTTTCATATTTCTTTTGAAAATAGTAACTACTTTTACTGATTCCGTACTTTTTCATATTAATATTGCTGACATTTGTGGGCATTGTGTATTTTAATATTGTCTTTCAGCTCCTCCCACACTTGACCTTGACTTTAGAGACAAGCTTATTGTCCGAGTTGGTGAAGCTTTCAGCTTGACTGGACGTTACTCAGGCAAACCTGCACCAAAGGTTACTTGGCTTAAGGATGATGTTGTTGTGAAAGAAGATGACAGAATAAAGATCAAGACAACTCCTACAACTCTTTGTTTGGGGATACTAAAATCTGTCCGTGAAGACACAGGCAAATATTGTGTTACTGTAGAGAACAGCACGGGATCAAGAAAAGGATTTTGTCAAGTTAATGTTGTTGGTAGGTTTTACTGAACGGTATTGTCTGTGATTTTTATTACTGATTAGAATTCATTGAGTTTTATAAAATTTAAGTATTGAAATGTGTTCTTTGTTACCATAATTTGATTTACTGCATTCTCAGTTATACTAAAAAGCTATTTATTAATCTTGAGCACATATTTAACTCTGAATTAGTTTATACAGTATGAATAATTGAATATCTCTACGTGCATTTAAAGAATATCAACACTCTAGAAAATGTTAATCACCAAATACATTATAAGCATTAAGGAATTAAATCCAGTATGTCAAACATGTATTACAGAGGAATAACCCTGAAGTCTTGACTCCTTATTATAACTGTGATGTCAGGTTTCTAATTTTATACTATATTTACTGTATTGACACTGTTTAATTGATGTTGTTTTGTGTAGTTCCTAAAAAAGCTTTATGAGTATGTTTTATATTTTCTTAAACAGATCGCCCATCACCTCCAATAGGCCCAGTTATATTTGATGAAGTCTTTAAAGATCATATGATAGTTTCCTGGAAACCTCCATTAGATGATGGAGGCAGTGAAATTACAAATTACATAATTGAGAAGAAGGATACACACAAAGACTTATGGATGCCAGTTACATCTGCCACAGTGAAGACAACATGCAAAATTCCCAAACTGCTTGAAGGAAGAGAATATCAAATTCGAATTTATGCTGAAAATCTTTATGGCATAAGCGATCCTCTCATCTCTGACGAGATGAAAGCCAAGGACCGTTTCCGTAAGTTTTTAATTTTCGATTTTATTTGGATACTCCAGTCTTTATTCTATTTGTAATACTCACACACTCTTTTTTTCTTCTCACCCCAGGTGTTCCTGATGCACCTGAGCAACCAATCATTAAGGATGTAACCAAAGACTCTGCAGTAGTGGTTTGGAACAAACCATATGATGGAGGCAAGCCAATAACAAACTACATTGTAGAAAAGAAGGAAACAATGGCTACAAGATGGGTCAAAGCTACCAAAGACCCAATTTTCCCTGGTACAAAGTTCAAAGTACCTGATCTCCTTGAAGGCTGTCAGTATGAATTCCGTGTTTCAGCAGAAAATGAAATTGGTGTTGGTGATCCTAGTCCACCATCAAAGCCAATTTTCGCTAGAGATCCAATTGGTAAAGTATCATATTTAATTTCTCATTGAATTTTTAATGCACTCAGTTTCAGTTAGAAAATTATTCTAATAGTTTCTCCTTTTTCTCCCATTTCTTTATTTTTTTACTTTACTAACAGCAAAACCAAGTCCACCTGTTAATCCAGAAGCAATAGATAAAACTAAAAATTCAGTTGATTTATCTTGGCAACCACCCCGCCATGATGGAAATGGCAAGATAATTGGCTACCTTATAGAGTATCAGAAAGTTGGAGATGAAGAATGGAAACAGGCTAATCTTACACCAGATTCTTGTCCTGAAACAAACTACAAAGTCACGGGTCTTACTGAGGGATTAACCTATAAATTCAGGGTCAAGGCCGTCAATGCAGCTGGTGAATCCGATCCAGCGCATGTTCCTGATCCAGTAGAAGTAAAGGACAGGCTTGGTGAGTTTAATAAAATCAGATAAGTTTTACCTAAGAACAGACTTCTTTTTCCTCATTTTGTAAAAACTTGTATTTTTGATTCCAGAACCTCCTGAGTTAATACTTGATGCTAATATGGCCCGAGAACAACATGTAAAAGCTGGAGATACCCTGAGACTTAGTGCTGTTATTAAAGGCGTTCCATTCCCAAAAGTTACTTGGAAGAAAGAAGATCATGAGGTCTCACCCAAAGCTGATATTGAAGTTACAGGAATTGGCAGTAAGCTTGAAATCCGTAACACTGTCCATGAAGATGGTGGAATGTACTCCCTGACTGTTGAAAATCCAGCTGGTTCAAAGACTGTCTCAGTAAAAGTTGTGGTCTTAGGTAATCCTTTTGTGTTCCTTCTATGCAACATCTTTGTGCTCTATAATTAGAGATTAAGAAATAAAAGGAATTTCTGGAAAGTATTTGTAAACCGAGTAAAAAACCAAGTTATATTTGTATTTTTATGCAAATATAAAAAAGGAGAAAAAGGACTAAAAATTACATATAGTTTATCTTGAAATTTACTAAGCTTTTTCAGAAATGCTTCCATTACCAAACAAATAACGGATTATATTTTTATCACTGTTAGATAAGCCTGGTCCACCCAGAAATTTGAAAATCAGTGATGTTAGATGCGACTCTTGCTATCTTACTTGGATGGAACCAGAAGATGATGGAGGCTCTGTGATTACCAACTATGTGGTGGAGAGGAAAGATGTAGCTTCTGCACAGTGGGTAGCCATCTCGTCATCCTCCAAGAAACGCAGTCATATGGCTAAATATCTGATGGAAGGCACTCAGTATCTCTTCCGAGTTGCAGCTGAGAATCAGTATGGTAGAGGTCCATATGTGGAAACACTTAAGCCTATCAAAGCTATAGATCCACTGCGTAAGTGTTTTTCAGTTATATGATTTGTTTTCTTCATATGGGATTTTGTAATTTCGAGGATGTCCTGTTGGTATGAACATGATACACTGGTACCATAGATTTTTCAAGCTAGTAACCATTTTGGTTTTGTTTTTTAAAAGATCCTCCAGGGCCACCAAAGAATCTGCATCATGTAGATGTTGACAAGACTGAAGTTTCCCTTGTTTGGAATCGACCAGATCGTGATGGTGGTGCTGAGATAACTGGGTATTTGGTGGAATATCAAGAAGATGGTGCAGATGAATGGACAAAGTTCCAGACAGTCCCTATGCTAGACTGTGTTGTTACAGGCCTACAGAAAGGAAAAGTATACAAATTCCGTGTGAGAGCTCAAAATATTGTTGGTCTTAGCCTTCCAGATACAACTATACCAATAGAGTGTCAAGAAAAACTAGGTAATTTCTGGTTTTTCATGTTTTTTCACTGATTTTTTCTCTTTTCCTATGAGCATTTGCCCTGAAAAAATAATTTCCATTTTTCTCTAATTTCAGTACCTCCATCTGTGGATCTAGATGTGAAGTTAATTGAAGGTCTCGTCGTTAAAGCTGGCACCACAGTGCGCCTTCCAGCAATTATGAGAGGTGTGCCAGTTCCCACAGCAAAATGGGTTACTGATGACACTGAAATTAAACCAGATGGCAAATACAAGATTGAGACTGACAATTACTCAACTGTGCTTACTATCAAAGACTGCGTAAGAAAAGATACGGGAGAATATCTACTCACAGTATCCAATGCAGCTGGCAGCAAAACTGTGGCTCTGCACCTTACAGTTTTGGATGTTCCAGGCCCACCAACTGGTCCTATTAATATTCTTGAAGTAACACCAGAGTATATGGTTATTTCTTGGCGCCCTCCTAAAGATGATGGTGGAAGTCCTATAATAAATTATATTGTTGAAAAGCGTCAATCAAAGAAAGAAACTTGGGGAGTGGTTAGCTCTGGAACAAGTCACACAAAAATTAAGGTTCCACGACTGCAGAAAGGCTGTGAATATATTTTCCGTGTTCGTGCAGAAAATAAGATAGGCATTGGTGCACCCCTGGATTCAGAACCAACAGTTGCTAAATACATGTTTGATCCACCATCCCCACCTGGTAAACCAACTGTTTATGATATTACAGAAAATGCTGCAACAGTGTCTTGGACCTTACCAAAGTCTGATGGTGGAACTCCAATAACTGGTTATATACTTGAACGTCGGGAAGCATCTGGTAAATGGGTGCGTGTCAATAAGACACCTATACTTGATATGAAGTACAGAGTCACCGGTCTTTTTGAAGGCAACACATATGAATTCAGGGTTTTTGCAGAAAACATGGTGGGGTTAAGCAAACCATCTCCAAGCTCTGATCCAATAAAAGCATCACGTCCCATCACTCCTCCTGGACCACCTATAAATCCAAAATTAAAAGACAAAACTAAAGAATCAGCTGATCTTGTGTGGACAAAGCCCCTCAAGGATGGTGGCAGTCCAATTCTGGGATATATTGTGGAATGTCAGAAAACTGGAACTACCCAATGGAATAGGATTAATAAGGATGAACTCATTAGACAGTGTGCTTTCAGAGTACCTGGATTAATAGAAGGAAATGAATATAAGTTCCGAATAAAAGCTGTCAACATCGTGGGAGAGGGAGAACCAAGAGAACTACCAGAAACTGTACTTGCAAAAGATATTCTTTCTCCTCCAGAAATAAGCCTAGATGTGACCTGTCGAGACTTAATTACTGTCCGAGTAGGTCAAACAATACGTATTACTGGTAAATTAAAAGGCAGACCAGATCCTGAAATAACGTGGTCTAAAGATGGCAAAGTACTATTCCAAGAAAAGCATGTTGAAATACTTCATGATCTACCTAATGTTGAACTGCAAGTGAAAGAAGCCAAAAGATCTGATCATGGCAAATATATAATAACAGCTAAGAATAGCTGTGGACAGGCTCAAGCTTTTGCTATTGTTAATGTACTTGACAGACCCGGACCATGTCAGAACCTGAAAATAAGCTATGTCACAAAAGACTCTTGTATGATCTCTTGGGAGAGTCCAGTGGATAATGGTGGCTCTGAAATTACAAATTACATAGTAGAATACCGGCAACCAAATCAGAGGGGGTGGTCTATTGTCTCCTCTGATATTACTAAACGATTAGTAAAGGCAAATCTTGTAGAGAACCGTGAATACTTCTTCAGAGTTTGTGCAGAGAACAAAATAGGTCCAGGTCCTTGCATTGAGACCAAGACTCCTATCCTTGCTATCAATCCTATTGACAAGCCTGGAGAGCCAGAAAATCTTCACATTGCAGAGAAAGGGAAGACATTTGTGTATCTGAAATGGAGAAGGCCAGATTATGATGGTGGAAGTCCTAATTTAAGTTACCATGTTGAGAGAAAACTGAAAGATTCAGATGAATGGGAAAGAGTTCACAAAGGCAGCATTAAGGAAACACACTACATGGTAGATAAATGTGTGGAAAATAAAATTTACCAATTCCGAGTTCAAACTAAGAATGAGGCTGGTGAAAGTAACTGGGTAAAAACAGCTGAAGTTGTTGTGAAGGAAGATCTCCAGAAACCAGTGCTAGATCTGAAGTTAAGTGGGGTTCTAACCGTGAAAGCAGGCGACACAATTAGAATTGAGGCTGGAGTCAGAGGAAAACCACAGCCTGAAATTGTATGGGCAAAAGACAAAGATGCCACAGATCTCACCAGGTCTCCAAGAGTCAGTATTGAAAACACTTCTGACACATCTAAGTTTGTTCTCACAAAATCGAGGCGTACTGATGGTGGGAAGTATGTGATTACGGCAACTAATGCAGCTGGTAGCTTTGTAGCATATGCTACTGTTATTGTCTTGGATAAACCAGGTCCTGTACGAAACTTGAAAGTCACTGACATTTCAAGTGATAGATGTACTGTTAATTGGGATCCTCCAGAAGATGATGGCGGTTGTGAAATACAGAACTACATCCTGGAAAAATGTGAAAGCAAGCGTATGGTTTGGTCTACATTCTCTTCCTCTGTCCTAACAAACTATGCCAAAGTGACACGCCTCATTGAAGGTAATGAATATATATTCAGAGTGCGTGCAGAGAATAAAATGGGCACTGGTCCACCAACAGAAACACATCCAATTGTTGCAAAGACGAAATTTGATAGACCTGGACGACCCGACCCTCCAGATGTCACAAGAGTCAGCAAAGAAGAGATGACTGTGGTTTGGAATCCACCAGAATATGATGGTGGCAAATCAATTACAGGATACATTTTAGAGAAAAAAGAGAAACGGTCACTAAGATGGGTTCCTGTTACTAAAACTCCAATCCCAGAGAGACGCAAGAAGGTTACTAATCTCTTCCCTGGTCACGAATACCAGTTCCGTGTCAGTGCTGAAAATGAAGTCGGACTTGGAGAACCAAGCTTACCATCAAGACCTGTAATAGCCAAAGACCCAATAGGTAAAATACCATTGAATTTTTCTGTATTATTTCAATGTTAACAGATTGTTAAACTGTACAGCTGTGTTCTAATCTGTAATTTTTACTGTTTTCAGAACCACCTGGTCCTCCTACAAACTTGAGAGTGGTTGATAGCACAAAGACTTCCTTAACCCTTGGCTGGGGAAAACCAGTGTATGATGGTGGTGCTCCGATTATTGGATATGTTGTGGAAATGAGACCAAAAGTTGAGGGTGCTGATCCTGAAGCAGGATGGAAACGATGTAATGTTGCTGCTCAAGTTATTCATACAGAATTCACAGCTACTAGCCTGGATGAGAAGCAATTATATGAGTTCAGGGTTTCTGCCCAAAACCAGGTTGGCCTTGGCCGACCAGCAGAACTGAAAGAAGCTGTGTCTCCCAAAGAAATTCTTGGTGAGTTTTCCCATCCTCTTTTGGGGTGTTTACATACAACACTTTATATGCTTTAGGCTTTTTTCATTTCATGTGCAAAACTTTGCATTTTGTTTCTTTGTCTTTCAGAACCTCCTGAGATTGAGCTGGATGCCAGCATGAGAAAGTTAGTCACAGTCAGAGCAGGATGCCCTATTAGACTTTTTGCCATTGTGAGGGGTCGCCCAGCACCAAAAGTCACCTGGAGGAGAATGGGTGTTGATAATGTTATCAGAAAAGGACAAGTTGATCTGGTTGACACTATGGCCTTCTGTGTCATTCCCGATTCAACACGTGACGACTCAGGCAAATATTCATTGACACTTGTTAATGCAGCTGGAGAAAAGGCTGTATTTGTGAACGTCAGAGTTCTAGGTAAGTAATGAGAGAAATACCTCAAGACAATTTTATAACTATTTTGGGTGTTCCTTGCAGGAATATTTATGATCCCCAGGTGCAACAATTTTGGAGCGTAACTCTATGACCTGACACTAACTCCCTCCATGTAGAAAGCTTTTGGTCTCCTTTAATTTTAACTTACTAAAGAAGAAAATACTGACATAAGTTGAAATTTCTTCATAGATACTCCTGGACCTGTGTCAGACTTCAAGGTTTCAGATGTCACCAAGATGTCCTGCCATCTTTCATGGGCACCTCCAGAGAATGATGGGGGTAGCCCAGTGACTCATTACATCCTGCAGAAACGGGAGGCTGACAGGAAGACCTGGGCAACAGTCACGGCAGAACTAAAGAAAACTAGTTTCCAAATAGCAAACCTTGTGCCTGGAAATGAATATTACTTCAGAGTAACAGCAGTGAATGAATATGGGTCAGGTGTTCCAAGTGACATACCAAAACCTGTTCTAGCATCAGATCCTCTAAGTGAGTATACCTTTATGTATATTTTATGTTTGCCTGCATGGACATTTTCTGTTTGTTCTTCTCTAATTTTAGTCAAATTTTTGCATTTTTTGAGTTAGTGCTTCTAAACTGAACAATGCTGCTAAGTAGTCAAGTATAAACATTAGTATTTCTGTGTCAGTTTATTTCAAATAATATGATCAACGAATATAGTACCTTTGAAATTATTGTGAGTTTCACTCTTTTATATATTGTCGTTGTTGAATTTGCCTGGATAGCTGTCTTAGGTTGAAAAAACAGGTATCTGCTGGGGAAAACCAGAGCCTCCCTTTTAAAACCCCTGCCTCCGAATTATTATAATTTTGAAATTAAACGGCTCTCAGGCGAGATATGGGGAAGGAATAACCGTTCTTTACTAGTGCGTACAACAAGATACAGAAAACCAACAATAACTGCAATAGTAACAACAGAGAAACAGAGCCAGGGACCCCGTGGCAGAGACGGGAAGAGGATGGGGGGGGGAAGGGAGGGAAGGCTTTTGCTTCACAAACCCCCTGGGCAGCTGGTCCTGGGTGCTCCGGCAGGACTCTGAGGGGAAAGAAAGAAACTCCAAGCTGGAATGCAGAAGTCCTGGGGCAGGGGATGGACGAGGCTGGTCCGCAGCTCCGTAGCAGTCTCAGTAGGACGTCCCAGCAGGGCAGGGGTGTGAGCCACGGGAGAAGCCGAAGCAGAAGCAGCAGCAGCAGCAGCAGCAGCAGAAGCTCTGCCCGGGTTAAAACGAACCTCCTTCCTCTCCACCATCCCACCTTCCCCCTAGGCCTGGCCAAACTCATTGTCTCCCAAAGCAATCATAAGCACCAGCCATCAGGTTCCCCCGAAACAAATGGGAGAAAAATTCCACAAGAGAGAATACAAAGGAACAAAAGGAATAACACCCAACCCCCGACAATAGCATCCAATATTCAAGAGTAAGAAAATCTTGGAAATTCAGTGTTTAATGTGTTTATTTTTTCCCCTGAAAGGTGAACCTGATCCACCAAGAAAACTTGAAGTTACTGAAATTACAAAGAATAGTGCTACTTTAGGCTGGCTGCCACCACTGCGCGATGGAGGCTCTAAAATTGATGGATACATTGTTAGCTACAAAGAGCACGATCAACCAGCGGATCGCTGGACAGAATATTCTGTCGTTAAAGATCTCTCCATTGTTGTAGCTGGTCTGAAAGAAGGAAAGAAGTACAACTTTAGAGTGGCAGCTAGAAATGCTGTTGGAGTAAGTTTACCAATAGAAGCTACAGGAGAATATGAAATTAAAGAACAACTCAGTAAGTAACAAGTGAAATACTACCTAATATACTGCTTTAATAATTAAATGAGCAAGATATACATATATATATGTCTTTCTGAGTCACAGAAAGACATTTGCTTTATGGAGTTATCTAGAGGATTATGGTTAACTGTACTGAATATTTTGACAGGTCAGAAAAAAGTGAGAGTTGACCACTAATTCAGAATTATTAAATAATTTTTTAGGTATGGTTTCAGTTGGAACATAAGAATTAGAGAGAAATAATAAATACTTTCAATGAAGTTAAAATGAAAGAGAAAAAGTGTCAGACTGGTAGTTTGAGAGATAAATGAGAAAGCTGGACCTGTTTCAATATAAGATAAAATAAGTGGTTTATATTGTAAGGTTGGTTGAGAATATAAAACAAAAATCAGAGAGGACAGGTTGGCCCATTTAAGCTGGCAGGGTTCCTGAGGCACAGGAGGATGTAGGGTATGGGCAGGATGAGTAGAATCTTCTTAATTTGGGACATGGGAAGAAAAAGAGAAAGGTACAGGAACAGGAGAATGAAAACTAGCCAGTGGAAGGAAGTACACCAAACATGCTACCAGGTTTCTTTTGGGAAAAAAACTTGATTTTGCGCAGAAGAAGAAGTAGGAGAAAAATAATTCAAGGATACAGAAGGATTGACTGTGCAAGCAGGTGTATCTCAGTAAGAACTTCAGTTTTCTTCTCCTTCATGTTTCTTGTAGAAGGTCAGCAATAAGTGAGCAACAGGTTTCAGATAAAAAGAGGAATTCTATTTCGTGCATTAATAGTGCACTAAGCTCTACATAAATGTGTGTGAAGGCAATCCAAATTCATAAATATTCTCTTATAAACTGTACAATAATGTAAAAGTAAGACTGGAATGGATATTGCCACCTGGAGTAACTGAGTTGTCCATAAGTGGAATGTAAATTAAAGATTTTCTAGTCATTCATACAGATGATTCCACTTAAGAGAGAAGCAGAGAAGTTTCACATGAAAAAATAAGAAAAAGTAAATTAATATGTCACAGATGTTTAATTTATTTGCCTCTGTGTGATTTTTTTTTTACAGTCCCACCTAAGATTCTGATGCCTGATCATGTTCACATTAAAGCTGGAAAGAAACTGAGAATTGAAGCTCATGTATATGGGAAGCCTCCGCCAGTCTGTAAATGGATAAAAGGAGATCAAGATGTAGTTACATCCAGTCGCCTTGCTGTGCATAAAGCAGAAAAGTCTTCTGTTCTTATCATTAAGGATGTGACTAGAAAAGATAGTGATTTTTACACTCTTACTGCAGAAAATAGCTCTGGTACTGATAGTCAGAAAATCAGAGTGATAGTCATGGGTATGTTCCATTTTGTTGTTTTTCAGTCCAGCTTTATACAAAGCTGGTTTTACTAGATTCCAGTGGTTGCCATTTTATTTCATCCCTTTTTTTTAATATACTTTTATCATGCAGATAAACCAGGTCCGCCACAGCCTCCATTTGATATTTCTGAAATAGATGCTGATGCTTGCACTCTTTCATGGCACATACCTCTTGAAGATGGTGGCAGCAACATTACAAACTATGTAGTTGAGAAATGTGATGTAAGCCGTGGAGACTGGGTAACAGCTATATCTTCTGTCACCAAGACAAGCTGCAGAATTGGAAAACTGATTCCTGGAGAAGAGTATATGTTCCGTGTTCGTGCTGAAAATCGTTTTGGGATTTCTGAGCCACTTGCTTCTGACAAGATGATCGCAAGATTTCCATTTGGTATGCCAGTTTTTGATAGCAGCATTTCTCTATTTAAACTTTCTAGTAAGAAAACATACAATTGATGTCTATCTTCAAATTCCTTTCTAGATGTTCCCAGTGAACCAAAGAATGCACGTATTACCAAGGTCAATAAGGACTGTATTTTTGTTGCTTGGGATAGACCAGATAGCGATGGAGGCAGTCCAATCACTGGCTATCTCATCGAGCGCAAAGAAAGGAACAGTTTACTGTGGGTGAAAGCTAATGACACAGCTGTGCGCTCCACAGAATACCCTTGCGTGGGCCTCATCGAAGGTCTTGAGTATACTTTCAGAATTTATGCATTGAACAGAGCTGGAGCAAGTAAACCTAGTAAACCAACCGAGTTTGTCACAGCAAGAGCACCAGTTGGTAAGCCACCCATACCAATACTTTGCAACAGACTGTTTTTATGATAATTTTCAATATATCTGCAACTTATTATGATCTTTAGTTTTCCCTTCTGTTTATACTTTCATGTTTACTATGGTGTCACTCTGATTGCACTGTCTAGGTGTGCAGTAAATGAGATCCAGTTATAATAAAGCCATTTTTTAATGTGTTAGCTCTTTTTCAGAAAAAACATACTGTAATGTGTTTTTATTTGCCATAGATCCCCCTGGAAAACCTGAAGTTATTGATGTCACCAAGAGTACTGCATCACTGGTATGGACAAGACCAAAACATGATGGTGGTAGCAAACTTATTGGCTACTTTGTGGAAGCTTGCAAATTACCTGGTGATAAGTGGGTTCGGTGCAATACAACTCCGTATCAAATACCTCTAGAGGAGTACACTGTGACTGGTTTGGAAGAAAATGCTCAGTACCAATTTAGAGCAATTGCCAAGACAGCAGTTAACATTAGCCCACCATCAGAACCTTCTGATCCAGTGACCATTCATCCAGAAAATGGTAAGGAATATAAAAGCATTTGATAACTCTGGAAGGAGTCTGTGCATGTTAGGAACTAACACTCCTGTGAAGAATGAGACATTTATGTCCTGCTAGAGTGATTAACTCTTGGTCTCTTTCCTTTCAGTTCCTCCCAGAATAGAGTTGGATCTGTCTATGCAATCACAGCTTACAGTAAAAGCTGGAACTAATGTGCGTCTGGAGGCAAATGTGTATGGCAAGCCAATGCCATCAATCACCTGGAAGAAAGAAGGAGAAGTTTTAAAGCCATCTGAAGGTGTTAAGATCACCACAAAGAGAAATCTTGCTACAGTTGAGTTGTTCAGTGTTAACAGGAAGCAAACAGGAGACTACACTATTACTGCTGAAAATGCAAGTGGATCAAAGTCAGCAACAATTAGGCTTAAAGTACTTGGTAAGCTAAAGACTGTCTATAAATAAATGCATTTATAATAAAATTATATAGCAAGAGACAGAACTATAACAATGTGATGTTAATTGTTCTAGATAAGCCTGGCCCACCAGCCTCCGTCAAAATCAAACATATGTATGCAGATCGTGCAATGCTTTCTTGGGAGCCTCCTCTGGAAGATGGAGGTTCAGAAATTACTAACTACATTGTAGACAAGCGTGAAACAAGCAGACCTAACTGGGCCCAAGTCAGTGCCAATGTACCCATTACAAGCTGCACAGTGGAGAGACTAATAGAAGGACATGAGTATCAGTTCCGCATTTGTGCTGAAAACAAATATGGTGTTGGAGACCCCATCTTAACTGAACCAGCAGTTGCTAAGAACCCATATGGTAAGTGCTTTGTGGAATAGTTTCATTAGTCACTGGGTTTTTGTGTATACTTACAAATGTGAATGTAATTTTCAAATAAATCTCCACAGATGTCCCTGGACCTTGCGATCCACCAGTAATTAGCAATGTAACAAAAGACTTCATGACTGTTAGCTGGAAGCCACCAGCTAGTGATGGTGGATCCCCAATAACTGGTTATATACTTGAGAAGCGCGAAACGAAGGCTCTTAACTGGACAAAAGTAAACAGAAAGCCTGTCATTGAAAGAACTGTTAAAGCTACTGGACTCCAAGAAGGAACAGAGTATGAGTTCCGGGTGATAGCATTGAATAAGGCTGGACCTGGCAAGCCTAGTGCACCATCTAAAGCAGTGTATGCTCGTGATCCTCAATGTAAGCTAAAAGTCTCAGATATTTTCCATTATTATTTCCAAATATTCTCATGCAGCATTTGGTATGCTAACTTTACGTTGTTTTAATTCCCAGATCCTCCTGGCCCACCTGCTTTCCCAAAAGTGGTTGATACTACTCGTAATTCAATAAGCCTGTCATGGAGCAAACCAGCATATGATGGAGGAAGCCCTATCATTGGTTATCTAGTGGAATCAAAACGAGCTGACACAGACAACTGGGTCAGATGCAATCTACCGAAGAATTTACAGGCTACACAATTTGTGGTAACAGGGCTGATGGAAGATACAGAGTACCAGTTCCGTGTTTATGCTGTCAATAAGATTGGATACAGCGATCCAAGTGATGTTCCTGATAAACACACTGCCAAAGACATTTTAAGTATGTTCATTGAAAACAAATTGCCTTCTTGTCTCCTGCTTCAGTTTATGGGATGAGTTTGAAAAACACACTTTGTCACAAGTCGCAGGCGCAGATATATTTGGAACATGTTTTTACTCAAAAAATGTGGGCTTACAGTGGCTAATTTGGAAGAAAAGATGGCAGTTAGGAACAGAATAGAATTTGGTGTCTGCTTTTTCATTTGTATGCTTTATAGCCTTCTGCCTCGTACTGGATCGTCAAGATTTTTTTTCATTTTCTAATCCTAAAATTAGAATTTTCAGATCTCTCATCTTTCTTAAAATTTTCAGTCACCTTCATGTCTTCTAAATAATTTGAAGTCAAGATTACTATTCTAAACTCTATGATACGCTTTGATTGTGTAACACTTATTCCTTAAGAGACATGCTGGCTTTTGTATGCATTTTGCTGTACATACAAAAGCATTGCTTCACAAAACTATCTTAGTTCAAGAAAAGCATTAGAGTCCAGGATGCCCTGAAACTCCTTTGAATTCTAGAGACACTAAGAGCCTTTCTAACATAAATCGTGCAAATGCAGAGAAAAAAAAGTAGGTGAAATCAGTGCAAAAAAAAGGTATATTTGCAAATTATCTTCAAACTCAGGACACTTGCTAACATCATCACAGGCATGAGAAGTTGGTTAGTCTAGTGAAATGCCAGTAAAAAGGGAGTTTTTGTCACAGTAACTTTTGTGATCATCTTAAAGGTGATGCTTTAACTACATGGGGTTTTTTCTTAATCACACAGTTCCACCTGAAGGAGAACTTGATGCAGAACTAAGGAAAGTCCTTGTGTTGCGTGCTGGAGTCACAATGAGACTTTATGTGCCAGTAAGAGGACGTCCACCTCCTAAGATTTCATGGTCTAAAGTGGGTGCCAACCTAAGAGATAGACAAGGATTAGACATCAAGTCAACGGATTTTGATACTTTTCTGCGTTGTGAAAATGTAAATAAATATGATGCTGGAAAATACGTCCTCAGTCTGGAGAACAGCTGTGGCAAAAAGTCGTACACCATTGTTGTAAAAGTACTTGGTAAGTCTCAGGGCTTTCCCCATTAAAATATATTTGTTAATATTTTAACTGGTTTTTAAGATTTTGTTTTAAAAATAAAATCACTAAATCAAATATGGTGGTATTGTGTTTATCCAGATACTCCAGGCCCGCCCATTAACCTGATTGTAAAGGAAGCATCTAAAGATTCTGCCTTCATTAGCTGGGAACCTCCTCTAGTAGATGGAGGCAGTCCAATCAAAAATTATGTTGTTGAAAAACGTGATGCAGAAAGGAAATCCTGGTCCACAGTAACAACAGAATGTCCAAAGACAAGCTACAGGATAACTAACTTAGAAGAAGGCAAATCTTACTTCTTCAGAGTTTTTGCTGAAAATGAATATGGTATTGGTGATCCTTGTGAAACTCGTGATGCTGTCAAAGCTTCTGGTAGGAAAAATGAATCCTTTTCACCTATTTTTTTGGTTCAAATAATCTTTATTTTTAGCTTGAATGAAAAGTTACTATGCTTTTCTTCCTTCTAGAAACACCTGGGCCGGTTGTGGATCTAAAAGCTTCAGCTGTAACAAAATCTTCATGCAATTTGGTATGGAAGAAACCTATCAGTGATGGTGGAAGCCGTATTTCTGCATATATTGTTGAGGTCCTGATTGGTGAAGATAAATGGCAAGAAGTCATGCGGGGAAAGAACCTCCATTTTTCAATGAGAGACTTAAAAGAAGGACAAGAATACACTTTTAGAGTGAGGGCTCAGAATGAGGCTGGATATGGAACTCCATCAGAGATCACAATTGTAGCAAGAGATGATGTTGGTGAGAAGCAAGATAATTCATTCAATGCTTTACTTACCCAAATTATATTTTATGCATACTATCATTACCGTGTATGCATAGAAATAAGACACCTTTAAAACAGCATCTTAACTTTACCAGAGTTTATGCATAGTGGAATAACTGGTTTCCTTCATTTTTTGCAGCGGCTCCTGAACTTGACTTGAGAGATCTACCTGATTTGTGCTATACAGCTAAAGAGGGTAGCAATTTCCGTCTTAAAATCCCTATGAAAGGCAAACCTGTCCCAACTGTAACTTGGAAGAAGGATGAAGACCAGGCAATTACTGAGAGTGGCAGAGTTGCATTTGAATCTACAGCAGTTAACACCACCCTTGTAGTACATGACTGCCAGAAAGTTGATGCAGGAAAATACACAATAACTCTGAAGAATGTTGCTGGCAGCAAGGAAGGCACTATTTTTGTGAAAGTTGTTGGCAAACCTGGCATACCAACAGGTCCAGTGAAATTTGAAGAAGTCACAGCTGATGCCATAACCTTAAAATGGGGCCCTCCAAAAGATGATGGTGGTTCAGAAATCACTAACTATGTTCTAGAGAAGAGAGATAATGTAAACAATAAGTGGGTGACTTGTGCCTCTGCAGTCCAGAAAACCACATTTAGAGTTACGAGACTTCATGAAGGAAATGAGTATACATTCAGGATCAGGGCTGAAAATAAATATGGAGTAGGAGAAGGTCTTAAATCAGAGCCTGTCATTGCAAAACATCCATTTGGTAAGTATCCATTATAATTTTTCAAGTCTAAAAAATTTATTTTAGACATGAGAATAATTTTTAACATTACTGCATTTTTTTAATATTGTTTAGATGTCCCAGATGCTCCTCCACCTCCCAATATTGTTGCTGTTCGGCATGAGTCTGTAGCTTTAACTTGGACTGATCCCAGAAGAACTGGAGGTTCACCAATCACAGGTACATCCCCCAAAACTTCCCTAGTATTTCAGTTCTTAATAGTTCTTTCTCTCTGTAATCAAAAGGTAAGATAAAAGTAACAGGTGTTTATGCACTAAATTAAGTGATTGATTGACTGATTAATTGACTGATTTCACTGGTTTACTTCCTATTTAAAAACAGAAATAACTCAAATGTTGGGAAAATACTAACTGAGAACCAATATCTTTCCTCAGAACCAAAATATGTTAAGAAATAAACCCAAACTCACCTGTATGTGACAATACTTGGGTCTACAAAATTACCAATTTCCATTTACAAACACCTCCTCATTTCAATTATGTACATCCATCGTGTATGTCCACATCCATTTCTTAACCTGGTTTTCAGTGCTCCTCTTGCACAGTGCATATGCAACGTGCAATACGGGCAGTATGATGTTTCACAATGCTGTGAGAAACTAAAATTTCTAGAAACCCCTCCATATTTTCATCTCATCATTTATCTTCTAGGTTATCACATTGAAGTTAAAGAAAGAAATAGTCTTCTGTGGAAAAGAGCAAATACAACACCAATAAGAATGAAAGATTTCAGAGTGACAGGATTAACTGAAGGTCTGGAATATGAATTCAGAGTAATGGCAATCAATATGGCTGGAGTAGGTAAACCAAGTCTTCCATCTGAACCAGTTGTGGCACTTGATCCTATTGGTAAGTCATCAGGAGAATAAAAAGGAAAATCCTGACATGTGAAATAGCTTTTGTTTGGCCACTATTTATTATTTTTTCTTCTAGATCCTCCTGGGAAGCCTGAAGTTATCAATGTAACCAGAAGCTCAGTAACACTCATTTGGACAGAACCAAAATATGATGGTGGACATAAATTAACTGGCTATATTGTTGAAAAGCGTGATTTACCCAAAAAGACTTGGATGAAAGCTAATCATGTGAATGTTCCAGACTGTGCATTTACTGTAACTGACCTTACTGAAGGCTGCAAATATGAATTCAGAATTAGAGCAAAGAACACCGCTGGAGCTATCAGTCCTCCATCTGAACCCACAGGAACCATAATATGCAAGGATGAGTATGGTAAGTAGATGGCATTAAAAAGGTAGAATTTTACTTCGAATAACTGTTATCAAATCTCTTTTGTTTCTTATCCCTATGTTCTCGTTGTAGCAATCAGTATTTTTTGTCTTTGTTTTGACAGAGGCACCAAGCATTGTTCTGGATCCTACTTTGAAGGAAGGTTTAACAGTAAAGGCAGGGGAAACCATCACACTGTCTGCTATTAGTATCCGTGGCAAGCCACCTCCAACTTCTGCGTGGTCAAAAGCTGGAAAAGATTTTAGACCCTCAGAGCTTGTGCATATTGAAACCAAACCAACTTCTTCTACTCTAAGTGTCAAATATGCAGCCAGAAAAGATTCTGGAGAATACACAATCACTGCAACCAATCCTTTCGGCACTAAGCAGGAGACTGTACATGTGAAAGTTTTAGATATTCCAGGACCTCCAGGGCCTATTGAGATCAGCAATGTTTCAGCGGAAAAAGCCACTCTTACATGGACACCTCCTGCAGAAGATGGTGGATCACCAGTAAAATCATATGTTCTTGAAAAGAGGGAAACTAGTCGACTGCTCTGGACATTGGTTGCTGAAAACATTGAGAGCTGTAGGCATGTTGTTAGCAAGCTCATTCAAGGAAATGAATATGTTTTCCGTGTCTCAGCAGTAAATCAGTATGGCAAGGGTGAACCAGTACAGTCAGAACCAGTTAAAATGGTGGATAGATTTGGTAAGTAGAACAAGCTAAGAGATTCCAGTATAGTTTTATTAATTTCTAAAGACTTGATTTTTTTGTTTAACTATACTTTTTTCTTCCTGAGCAGGTCCTCCAGGCCCTCCAGGGAAACCAGAAGTAACAAATGTGACCAAAAATACTGTCACAGTTACCTGGAAAAGGCCTGTCGATGATGGTGGAAGTGAAATCACAGGTTACCATGTGGAGCGAAGAGAAAAGAAAGGTTTAAGATGGGTGAGAGCAACAAAGAAGCCGGTTTCAGATCTTAGATGCAAAGTAACTGGTCTTCTGGAAGGAAACGAATATGAATTCCGTGTCAGTGCAGAAAATAGAGCTGGAGTTGGACCACCAAGTGATACTTCAAACTCAGTCCTTTGCAAAGATGTTGCATGTCAGTATCATGCTTTTTCTTTTGGGGGGTTCATGAGATGGGTAGGGAGCACATTCAGAGAGCATAAGAATGACTTCTGCTGAAATGTAATGTTTTATCTTTTTTTTTTTTTGCTTTTCAGACCCACCTGGTCCACCTGCAAATCCAAGAGTGACTGATACCACAAAGACAAGTGCATCTTTAGCCTGGGGCAAGCCTCACTATGATGGTGGTCTTGAAATCACTGGCTATATAGTAGAGCATCAAAAAGAAGGAGAAGATGAATGGATGAAGGACACAATAGGGACTGCTTTAAGAATCACTCAGTTTGTTGTAGCTCATCTGCAGACCGGGGCCAAGTATAATTTCAGGATCTCTGCCATGAATGCTGCAGGTGTTGGTGAACCAGTAATAATTCCAAGTGTGGAAATCACTGACCGAGAAGAGATTCCCGACTTTGAACTGGATGCTGAGCTAAGAAGAACACTTGTTGTTAGAGCTGGATTAACTATTCGGATTTTTGTACCAATTAAAGGACGTCCAACTCCAGAAGTTACATGGACAAAAGATGATGTTTCACTCAAAGGACGTGCCAGTATTGAAAATACTGACTCTTTTACACTCTTGATTGTCACAGAGTGCACCAGATATGATGCAGGAAAATATGTAATGACTCTTGAAAATGCTGCTGGTAAGAAGACTGGCTTTGTAAACGTAAAAGTCTTGGATACACCTGGTCCACCAATAAACCTTAAGCCTAGAGAAATAACCAAAGACAGCATCACCCTCCAATGGGATATGCCTCTGGTAGATGGAGGTTCACGTATAACAAACTATATTGTTGAGAAACGTGAATCCACTCGGAAAGCATACTCAACAGTGACAACCAACTGCCAGAAGTGTTCCTTCAAGATTCCTAATTTGGCTGAGGGGTGTGAATACTATTTCAGAGTACTGGCTGAAAATGAGTATGGTATTGGTGAACCAGCTGAAACTACAGAACCAGTAAAAGCTTCTGAGGCCCCATCCCCACCTGAGAGCCTTAATATTATGGATGTAACACGGAACTCAGTTAGCCTAGCTTGGCCAAAACCAGAACATGATGGTGGCAGCAAGATCACTGGGTATGTAATTGAAGCACAGAGAAAAGGAACCAACCAGTGGGCACATATCACCACTGTAAAAGCGCTGGACTGTGTAGTAAAAAATCTAACTGAAAATGAAGAGTATACTTTCCAGGTAATGGCAGTTAACAGTGCTGGAAGAAGTGCCCCAAGGGAAAGCAGACCAGTTATTATCAAGGAGCAAACAATGCTACCAGAGTTTGACCTCCGTGCTATTTACCAGAAAACAGTCATTGCCAAAGCTGGTGACAATATCAAGATTGAAATCCCTGTACTTGGTCGTCCAAGGCCTACTGTGACTTGGAAGAAAGAAGATCAGATACTTAAGCAAACACAAAGAGTAAATTATGAAAATACAGCAACTGCAACCATACTGACCATCAATGACTGTATTCGAAGTGATAGTGGTCAATATCCACTATCAGCTAAAAATATTGTTGGAGAAGTTAGTGAAGTAATCACAGTTCAGGTTCATGACATACCTGGACCGCCTACTGGACCAATCAAATTTGAAGAAATTTCATGTGATTTCCTAACATTCTCATGGGAGCCTCCTTTGAATGATGGTGGGGTACCAATAAGTAACTATGTTGTAGAAATGCGTCAGACTGACAGTACCACGTGGACTGAATTGGCAACTACAGTGATACGTACTACATTTAAAGCCATTCGTCTTACTACTGGAGTTGAGTATCAGTTCCGTGTTAAAGCTCAAAACAGATATGGAGTTGGTCCAGCCATTACTTCAGAGTCTGTCATTGCCAACTACCCATTTAAGGTGCCTGGGCCTCCTGGCACTCCTCAGGTGATTGCAGTCACCAAAGAAACCATGACTATTAGCTGGAATGAACCAGTTACTGATGGTGGAAGCCCAATACTGGGATATCACATTGAAAGAAAAGAGCGAAACAGCATTGTTTGGCAGACTGTAAGTAAAATGTTGGTGTCAGGAAATATCTTCAAATCATCTGGACTGACTGATGGCATTGCATATGAATTCCGTGTTATAGCAGAAAATCTGGCTGGGAAGAGTAAGCCAAGCAAGCCTTCTGAGCCTGTGTTTGCCCTGGACCCAATAGATCCACCTGGTAAGCCGATACCTCTGAACATTACAAGACATGCAGTTACACTGAAGTGGACTAAACCAGAATATAATGGAGGTTTTAAGATAACTGGCTACACTGTTGAAAAAAGAGACCTTCCTAATGGCCGTTGGCTGAAGGCTAATTTTAGCAATATACTAGAGACTGAGTTCACTGTGAGTGGTTTGACAGAAGATGCTGCCTATGAATTCCGTGTCATTGCTAGGAATGCTGGTGGAGCTGTTAGTCAGCCCTCAGAGCCATCAGATGCAATCACGTGTAGAGACGACATTGAAGCACCAAGGATAAAGGTGGATGCTAAATACAAGGACACCATAGTGCTGAAAGCAGGTGAAGTTTTCCGACTTGAGGCTGATGTTTCAGGTCGCCCTCCACCAACTATGACATGGACAAAGGGAGAAAAAGAACTTGAAGACACAGCAAAATTAGAAATAAAAATAGCAGATTTCTCTACCAGTCTCACCAACAAAGATTCCTCAAGAAGAGATGGAGGTGCTTATACACTTACTGCAACAAACCCTGGTGGCTTTGCCAAGCACATCTTCAATGTTAAAGTTCTTGATAGACCTGGTCCTCCAGAAGGGCCTTTGGCTGTGTCTGAAGTCACTGCAGAAAAATGTGTGCTGTCTTGGCTACCCCCACTGGATGATGGAGGAGCAAAGATTGACCATTATGTGGTTGAAAAACGTGAAACGAGTAGATTGGCGTGGACATCTGTAGGCGCAGAAGTTCCAGTGACTAAACTGAAGGTTACTAAACTGTTGAAGGGCAATGAGTACGTGTTCAGAGTTATGGCTGTTAACAAATACGGAGTTGGTGAGCCTCTGGAATCAGAGCCCATTCTTGCAGTAAATCCGTATGTTCCACCTGATCCACCTAAAACACCTGAAGTTACAGCAATTACAAAGGATTCTATGGTTGTCTGTTGGGGCCATCCAGATTCTGATGGTGGGAGCCCAATAACTAACTATATTGTGGAACGTCGAGACAAGACTGGTCTACGGTGGGTCAAATGTAACAAACGGGTTGTTACTGACTTACGTTATAAAGTGTCTGGACTGACAGAAGGCCATGAATATGAATACAGAGTCATGGCGGAAAATGCTGCCGGTGTCAGTGAGCCAAGCCCAACCAGTCCATTCTATAAAGCTTGTGACACTGTATTTAAGCCTGGTCCCCCAGGTAATCCTCGTGTTCTGGATAGCAGCAAGTCCTCTATAACAATAGCATGGAACAAACCAATATATGATGGTGGTTCAGAGATCACAGGTTACATGGTTGAGATTGCACTACCTGAAGAAGATGAGTGGAAGATTGTAACTCCACCAGTGGGTCTAAAGGCCACTTCTTTTACCATCACTGACTTGAAAGAAAATCAGGAGTATAAAATACGGATATATGCTATGAACTCTGAAGGTCTTGGGGAGCCTGCTCTTGTTCCTGGCACTCCAAAAGCTGAAGAAAGAATGCTACCTCCAGAGATTGAACTTGATGCAGAACTTCGTAAAGTTGTAACTATTAGAGCTTGCTGTACTCTGAGACTCTTTGTCCCAATTAAAGGAAGACCAGCACCTGAAGTAAAATGGACAAGAGAACATGGAGAATCTTTGGATAGAGCGAGCATTGAATCAACAAGCTCTTACACATTACTTATTGTTGAAAATGTAAATAGATTTGATAGTGGCAAATACATACTGACAATTGAAAACAGCTCAGGTAGTAAGACAGCATTTGTGAATGTCAGAGTTCTTGATACTCCAGGAGCACCTCAAGATTTGAAAATAAAGGAAGTTACAAAATCTTCAGTTACGCTCACATGGGAGCCTCCTCTCATAGATGGTGGCTCTAAAATAAAAAATTACATAGTTGAAAAGCGTGAATCAACAAGAAAAGCTTATTCAACTGTTAATGCCAATTGCCACAAGACCAGCTGGAAAGTTGATTCACTGCAAGAAGGCTGCAACTACTACTTCAGAGTCCTAGCTGAAAATGAGTATGGAATAGGCCTTCCAGTTGAAACTTCAGAATCCATAAAAGTATCAGAAAGACCACTTCCACCAGGGAAAATAACTTTGTTGGATGTGACAAGAAATAGCGTAACCTTATCTTGGGAAAAACCTGAACATGATGGTGGTAGCAGAATTCTGGGCTATATTGTAGAAATGCAAAGCAAAGGCAGTGAAAAGTGGTCAACCTGTGCTACAGTAAAAGTTACTGAAGCCACCATCACAGGATTGATCCAAGGTGAAGAATACACTTTCCGTGTCTCGGCTCAGAATGAGAAAGGTATCAGTGATCCTCGCCAGCTGGGTATACCAGTTGTTGCAAAAGATCTTGTGATCCCACCAGCTTTCAAACTACTGTTTACCACTTTCAGTGTTCTAGCAGGAGAGGACTTAAAGGTTGATGTTCCTTTTGTTGGTCGACCCAAACCAGCAGTGTCTTGGCATAAAGACAGCGTGGCATTGAAGCAGACTACAAGAGTAAATGCAGAAAGCTCAGAAAACAACACAGTGTTAACAATAAAAGAAGCATGCAGAGAAGATGTGGGAACATATTTAGTTAAACTTACAAACTCTGCTGGTGAAGCAACTGAGACACTAAATATTGTTGTCCTTGACAAACCAGGACCTCCAACTGGACCAGTAAAAGTAGATGAAGTAACAGCTGATAGTATTACCATTTCCTGGGAACCACCCAAGTATGATGGTGGTAGCTCTATCAATAATTACATTGTAGAAAGAAGAGACACTTCCACCACAACTTGGCACATTGTGTCAGCTACTGTTGCAAGAACAACTATAAAAGCATGTCGTTTAAAGACTGGCTGTGAATATCAGTTCAGAATTGCAGCTGAGAACAGATATGGGAAGAGTACATATCTCACCTCAGAGTCAATAATAGCCCAATATCCATTTAAAGTTCCTGGTCCACCTGGAACTCCTTTTGTAACAAATATCTCAAAAGACAGCATGGTGGTACAATGGCATGAACCAGTCAATGATGGCGGTAGCAGGATCATTGGTTATCACTTGGAGCGCAAAGAAAGGAATAGCATTCTGTGGGCTAAACTGAATAAAACACCTCTTCCAGATACCAAATTTAAGACAACTGGCCTCGAGGAAGGTCTTGAGTATGAATTCAGAGTCTATGCAGAAAACATAGTGGGAATTGGAAAGGCAAGTAGAGCATCTGAATGCTATACTGCACGTGACCCATGTGACCCTCCAGGTCGTCCAGAACCTGTAATTGTCACAAGAAGCTCAGTTACACTCCAATGGAAGAAACCTATATATGATGGTGGAAGTAAAATCACAGGCTATGTTGTTGAAAAGAAGGAATTACCTGATGGCCGTTGGATGAAAGCAAGCTTTACAAATGTCATTGATACTCAGTTTGAAGTAACTGGTCTAGTTGAAAACCAGAGATACGAGTTTCGTGTTATAGCACGAAATGCTGCAGGTGTTTTCAGTGAACCATCTGAGAGCTCAGGGGCAATTACAGCAAGAGATGAAGTAGAACCACCTCAAATAAGTATGGATCCAAAATACAGAGACACTATTGTAGTGCATGCTGGTGAGTCATTCAAGCTTGATGCTGATGTTCATGGCAAACCAATACCTTCCATTCAGTGGTTAAAAGGTGATCGTGAGCTGACAAGCACTGCTCATATGGAAATAAAAACTACTGATTTTGCAACAAGCCTCAGTGTTAAGGAAGCCACGAGAGTTGACAGTGGGCAGTATGTACTACTGGCAAAGAATGTTGCAGGTGAAAAGAAGGTTCCTGTTAACGTTAAAGTTCTTGATAGACCTGGACCTCCAGAAGGACCTGTTGAGTTTACAGGTGTTACAGCTGAAAAATGCACACTGTCATGGAAACCTCCACTGCAAGATGGTGGTAGCGATATTTCACACTACGTTGTAGAAAAAAGGGAAACCAGTCGCTTGGTGTGGACTGTCGTTGACTCAAATGTGCAGACCCTGAATTGCAAAGTTACAAAACTTCTAGAAGGAAATGAGTATGTTTTCCGTATCATGGCAGTAAATAAATATGGTGTTGGGGAACCTCTTGAGTCTGACCCAGTAGTCGCAAAGAACCCATTTGTTGTGCCACTTCCTCCAAAGGCTCCAGAAGTCACAGCAGTTACCAAGGATTCTATGATAGTTGTATGGGAAAGACCAGCCTCAGATGGCGGCAGTGAAATCCTAGGCTACGTCCTTGAAAAACGAGATAAGGAAGGTATTCGCTGGACAAGATGTAACAAACGCCTGATAAGTGAACTGCGATACAGAGTGACCGGTCTTATAGAAAATCATGATTATGAGTACAGAGTTTCAGCTGAAAATGCTGCTGGTCTAAGTGAACCAAGTCCACCTTCTACTTACTACAAAGCATGTGATCCTATTTACAAGCCAGGTCCACCCAATAATCCTAAAGTTATGGATGTTACAAGATGTTCAGTTTTTCTTTCATGGGGTAAACCTATATATGATGGTGGA
Organism: Phainopepla nitens; assembly: GCA_013400175.1. Taxonomy (NCBI): domain Eukaryota; kingdom Metazoa; phylum Chordata; class Aves; order Passeriformes; family Bombycillidae; genus Phainopepla; species Phainopepla nitens. The sequence goes on along the minus strand of VXBQ01016507.1, from coordinate 437,246 downwards.
TCTGAAATTCAGGGATACATTGTGGAAAAATGTGATGTAAGTGATGGTGAATGGGCAATTTGTACCCCTCCAACTGGAATTAAGAATACTCACATGGAAGTAGAAAAACTAGTGGAAAAACATGAATACAAATTCCGCATATGTGCAGTTAATAAAGCAGGAGTAGGAGAGCATGCAGATGTTCCTGGTTCTGTTATTGTAGAAGAGAAGATGGAGGCACCAGACCTTGACCTTGACATGGAATTAAGGAAGATTGTAAATGTGAGAGCAGGAGGTTCCTTAAGACTATTTGTTCCCATCAGAGGTCGTCCAACACCTGAAGTAAAATGGGGTAAAATGGATGGTGACATCAGAGAAGCAGCTATTATTGATACCACTAGTAGCTTTACTTCCCTTGTTCTAGATAATGTTAACAGATTTGATAGTGGAAAGTATACTCTGACCTTGGAAAACAGCAGTGGAACTAAGTCTGCCTTTGTCAGTGTAAGAGTACTGGATACCCCAAGTGCACCTGTTAATTTAAAAATCAGAGAGATCACTAAGGACTCTGTTTCACTTTCATGGGAGCCTCCTCTCTTGGATGGTGGAGCAAAAATAAAGAATTTCATTATTGAAAAGCGTGAAGCAACAAGAAAGGCATATGCAGCTGTTGTAACAAACTGCCACAAGACTTCATGGAAAGTAGATCAACTTCAGGAGGGCTGCTATTACTTCTTCAGAATCTCTGCTGAGAATGAGTATGGAATTGGCCTCCCTGCAGAAACCAGTGACCCAATTAAAGTTGCTGAAGTTCCACAGCCTCCTGGGAAAATAACAGTGGATGATGTCACAAGAAACAGTGTCTCGCTAAGCTGGGCAAAACCTGAACATGATGGTGGTAGCAAAATCATACAATATATTGTTGAAATGCAAGCAAAGGGTAGTGAGAAGTGGTCAGAGTGTGCTCGTGTTAAAACACTTGAAGCAGTTGTTACTAATCTAACTCAAGGGGAAGAATATCTTTTTAGAGTTATGGCTGTAAATGAAAAGGGTAAGAGTGATCCTAGAGCACTTGCAGTTCCGATAGTTGCCAAAGACCTGGTGATTGAACCTGATGTAAGACCTGCTTTCCACAGTTACAGTGTTCAGGTGGGACAGGACCTAAAAGTAGAAATACCAATTGCAGGTCGACCTAAACCAACTGTTACCTGGGTTAAAGATGGCCAGCCATTAAGGCAGACAACAAGAATCAATGTGAGTGATTCAGCTGATCTCACTATATTGAATCTTAAGGAAACTAGCAAAGAAGACAGTGGCACTTATGAAATCACTGTGGCTAATGTCGTTGGGCAAAAGTCGGCCTCGGTTGAAATTATTACTCTAGACAAACCTGACCCTCCAGTTGGGCCTGTGAAGTTTGATGAAATAAGCGCAGAAAGTATTACCTTGTCATGGAATCCCCCAGCATACACAGGCGGCTGCCAAATCACCAACTATGTTGTTCACAAAAGAGATACAACGACCACTGTATGGGAAACAGTTTCAGCTACTGTTGCAAGAACTACACTGAAGGTAACTAAACTGAAAACTGGTTCAGAATACCAGTTCAGAATATTTGCTGAGAACAGGTATGGGCAGAGTTTTGCATTGGAATCTGCACCGGTTGTAGCACAGTATCCCTACAAGGAACCAGGACCTCCTGGCACACCATTTGTGACAACAGTTACAAAAGACTCCATGGTCGTACAATGGCATGAACCAGTAAATGATGGTGGCAGTAGAGTGTTGGGCTATCATCTTGAGAGAAAAGAGAAAAACAGCATTCTATGGACTAAAGTAAACAAGACTATTATTCAGGACACAAGCTTTAAGACAAATAACCTTGAAGAAGGAATTGAATATGAGTTTCGAGTTTCTGCAGAAAATATTGTTGGTGTAGGCAGAACAAGTAAAGTTTCTGAGTGCTATGTAGCTCGTGATCCATGTGATCCTCCAGGTCGCCCAGAAGCTATAATAATAAAAAGAAGCTCTATTACTCTACAGTGGACCAAACCTGAATATGATGGTGGAAGTAAGGTTACTGGTTATATTGTAGAGAAGCGTGACTTACCAGATGGTCGCTGGATGAAAGCGAGCTTCACAAATATCATTGAAACTCATTTCACTGTAACAGGACTTACTGAAGACCAAAGATATGAATTTAGAGTAATTGCAAAGAATGCTGCAGGTGTAATAAGCAAACCTTCTGACAGTACAGGACCAATAACAGCAAGGGACGAAGTTGAACTTCCACGAATTTCAATGGATCCAAAATACAAAGACACCATTGTTGTAAATGCTGGTGAAACATTTAGACTTGAAGCTGATGTTTATGGAAAGCCACTACCAACCATTAAGTGGTACAAAGGAGATAAAGAGCTTGAGGACACTGCTAGATATGAAATAAAGAACACAGATTTCAGTGCATTAATAATTGTAAAAGATGCTATTAGAGTTGATGGTGGACAGTACATTCTAGAAGCCTCAAATGTTGCAGGAACAAAGACAGTAACAGTAAATGTTAAAGTCTTGGACAGGCCAGGACCTCCAGAGGGTCCAGTCCAAGTGACAGGAGTTACAGCTGAAAAATGTGCATTGGCATGGGGTCCTCCTCTTCATGATGGTGGCAGTGATATTTCTCATTACATTGTAGAGAAGAGAGAAACTAGCCGCCTGGCATGGACTGTGGTTGCTTCAGAAGTTTTACCTACAATGCTCAAAGTAACAAAACTCTTGGAAGGAAATGAATATGTCTTCCGTATCATGGCAGTTAACAAATATGGGGTTGGTGAGCCATTAGAGTCTGTGCCAGTAATGATGAGAAATCCATTTGTGGTTCCTGGACCACCAAAAGCCTTGGAAATTACCAACATCACAAAGGATTCTATGACTGTCTGCTGGACCCGGCCAGATAGTGATGGAGGCAGTGAAATCATAGGTTACATTGTAGAAAAGAGAGACCGAGCAGGCATCAGATGGATAAAATGCAATAAACGCCGCATTACAGATTTGCGATTAAGAGTTACAGGTTTAACAGAGGATCATGAATATGAATTCAGAGTTTCTGCTGAAAATGCTGCTGGAGTTGGTGAACCAAGCCAAGTTTCTCCCTACTTCAAAGCTTGTGACCCGATGTTCAAGCCTGGCCCACCTACAAATGCCCATGTTGTGGATACAACCAAAAGTTCAATTACACTTGGTTGGAGTAAACCTATTTATGATGGTGGTTGTGAAATCCAGGGATACCTTGTAGAAATCTGTAAAGCAGATGAAGATGAATGGTCGCTTGTTACTCCACAGACAGGCATACGTGCCACTCGATTTGAGATCAAAAAGCTTACTGAACATCAAGAATACAAACTACGAGTGTGTGCTCTCAACAAGATTGGTGTGGGAGAGGCTGCGTCAGTTCCTGGTACTATGAAACCAGAAGACAAACTTGAAGCTCCAGAACTTGATATTGATTCAGAACTAAGGAAAGGGATAGTGGTTAGAGCTGGTGGGTCTGCTAGGATTCACATACCATTCAGGGGACGACCAACCCCTGACATCACATGGTCCCGAGAAGAAGGTGAATTCTCAGAAAAAGTTCAGATTGATAAAGGCATAAACTACACACAACTTTCAATTGATAACTGTGATAGAAATGATGCTGGAAAGTATATTCTTAAGCTAGAGAACAGCAGCGGTTCTAAATCTGCATTCGTTACAGTGAAAGTCTTGGACACGCCAGGACCCCCGCAAAACTTAGTGGTAAAAGATATAAAGAAGGATTCTGCTGTATTATCTTGGGAGCCACCAATTATTGATGGTGGTGCGAAGGTAAAGAACTATGTAATAGACAAACGTGAGTCAACCAGGAAGGCATTTGCAAATGTAAGTGCTAAATGTGCCAAGACAAGTTTTAAAGTGGAAAATCTTACAGAAGGAGCAATTTATTACTTCAGAGTTATGGCTGAAAATGAATATGGAATTGGTGTTCCAGTCGAAACCAAGGATGCTGTCAAAGCCTCAGAGCCACCTCTGCCCCCTGGGAAAGTAACACTCACTGATGTGACTCAGAGAAGTGCATCACTTACATGGGAAAAACCTGAACATGATGGAGGTAGCAGAATTTTGGGATACCTTGTTGAAATGTTGCCTAAAGGAACAGAAAAATGGAGTGTTGTTTGTGAGACCAAAACATGTAATGCAGAGGTTTCTGGTTTGAGTCCGGGACAGGAATATCAATTCCGTGTGATTGCCTACAATGAAAAAGGCAAAAGTGATCCCAGAGCACTTGGAATTCCTGTGATAGCTAAAGACTTGACTATTGAGCCAAGTTTCAAACTGATGTTTAATACATATAGTGTACAAGCTGGAGAAGATCTGAAGGTAGAAGTACCATTTATAGGTAGACCCAAACCTACTATTACTTGGACAAAAGATGAGCAGCCACTGAAACAGACAACCAGGTTAAATATTCAGAATACGTCAACATCAACTGTTTTACATATTAAGGAAAGCAACAGGGAAGACTTTGGTAAATATACAGTAACAGCAACAAATGCAGCAGGTACAGCAACAGAGCACCTGAGCATAATTGTACTAGAGAAGCCTGGCCCACCACAAGGACCTGTTCGCTTTGATGAAATTAGTGCAGACTTTGTTGTTTTATCATGGGATCCACCCGATTATACTGGTGGCTGCCAGATAAGCAACTATATAGTAGAAAAGCGTGACACAAGCACTACCACATGGAACATTGTGTCAGCAACTGTTGCAAGAACAACTATCAAAGCAACAAAGCTTAAAACAGGTTCTGAATACCAGTTCAGGATTTCTGCTGAAAATAGATATGGAAAGAGCTCTCCTTTGGCTTCTAAATCAGTTGTTGTGCAATACCCCTACAAGGTGCCTGGACCACCTGGGACCCCATTTGTTACAGCAGCTTCCAAGGACCATATGATCGTACAATGGCATGAACCAGTTAATGACGGAGGAAGCAAAATTCTTGGCTACCATCTCGAGCGTAAAGATAAGAACAGCATTCTTTGGACAAAACAGAACAAGTCACTTATTGTGGACACCAAATATAAAACAGATGGCCTTGAAGAAGGTCTTGAATATGAGTTCAGAGTTTCTGCTGAAAACATTGTTGGCATTGGCAAAGTCAGCAAAGTATCAGAACTGTATGTTGCCCGAGATCCTTGTGACCCACCTGGTCGCCCAGAGGCCATTGTTGTTACAAGAAATAATATCACACTGAAGTGGAAAAAGCCAGAATATGATGGTGGAAGCAAAATAACTGGTTATATTGTAGAAAAGAAAGAACTGCCGGATGGTCGCTGGATGAAAGCCAGCTTTACAAATGTGTTGGAAACAGAATTTACAGTAAGTGGTCTTGTTGAAAACCAACGATATGAATTCAGAGTAATTGCAAGAAATGCAGCAGGTTGCTTGAGTGAACCATCTGAAAGTACAGGGCCTATTACTGCCAGAGATGAAATTGAAGCACCAGGAGCTTCATTGGATCCTAAATACAGAGATGTCATTGTTGTTCATGCTGGAGAAACCTTTGTTCTTGAAGCTGATATCCATGGCAAACCTATTCCTGACATTACATGGTCAAAAGATGGTAAAGACCTTGAAGAAACAACTGCAAGAATGGAAATTAAATCTACCATTGAGAAAACAATTCTCACTGTCAAAGACTGTGTAAGAGTAGATGGAGGTCACTATACTCTTAACCTCAAAAATGTTGGTGGCACGAAATCTATACCAATCACTGTAAAAGTGCTTGACAGACCAGGACCTCCAGAAGGACCTTTGAATGTTACAGGTGTCACTGCAGAAAAATGCTACTTGTCATGGTCTCCACCTTTACATGATGGTGGTTCTAGTATCTCACATTATATCATTGAGAAGAGAGAGACAAGTAGGCTTTCATGGACTCAAGTAGCAACAGACGTGCAGGCTCTTAACCTCAAAGTAACCAGACTCCTTCCTGGCAATGAATACATTTTCCGTGTAATGGCAGTGAATAAGTATGGAATTGGAGAGCCCTTGGAATCTGAACCAGTTGTGGCTCGTAATCCATACAAACCCCCTGGTCCTCCTTCAACACCTGAAGTTTCAGCAATCACAAAAGATTCTATGGTGGTAACATGGAGTCGCCCAGAAGACAATGGAGGAGCTGAAATTGAAGGTTACATACTTGAAAAACGAGACAAAGATGGGATCCGGTGGACCAAGTGCAATAAGAAAAGGCTGACAGACTTGCGATTCAGAGTAACAGGTCTAACTGATGGGCATTTCTATGAATTTAGAGTGTCTGCTGAAAATGCTGCAGGGGTAGGAGAACCCAGTGAGCCATCCATTTTCTATCGTGCTTGTGATGTATTATATCCACCAGGTCCACCTAGCAATCCAAAGGTTACAGATACTTCCAGGTCATCAGTTTCCCTTGCCTGGAGTAAGCCCATTTATGACGGTGGTGCTCCTGTTAAAGGATATGTAGTAGAAGTAAAAGAAGCTGCTGCTGATGAATGGACTACCTGCACCCCACCAACAGGCCTACAAGCAAAACAGTTCACCGTGACAAAACTAAAAGAGAACCAGGAGTATAACTTCCGTATCTGTGCCATCAACTCAGAAGGAGTAGGAGAACCTGCAACTATACCTGGTGCAGTCTTAGCAGAGGACAAGGTTGAACCTCCTGAAATTGAACTTGATGCAGATCTCAGAAAAGTTGTCACTGTACGTGCTAGTGGTACTTTACGCCTGTTTGTCACCATCAAAGGAAGACCAGAACCTGAAGTTAAATGGGAGAAAGCAGAAGGAACAATTAGTGAGCGAGCTCAGATTGAAGTCACCAGTTCCTACACAATGCTGGTCATTGACAATGTCAATAGGTTTGATAGCGGTAAATACAATCTTACTTTAGAGAACAACAGTGGGAAAAAATCAGCTTTTGTTAATGTCAGAGTGCTTGATACACCTAGTGCACCTGTAAACTTGACAATCAGAGAAGTGAAAAAAGATTTTGTAACTTTAGCCTGGGAAGCGCCACTTATTGATGGCGGAGCTAAAATTACCAACTATGTAGTTGAAAAGCGAGAATCCACGAGAAAGGCATATGCCACAGTTACAAGCAACTGTACTAAGAATTCCTTCAAGATTACTCAGCTACAAGAAGGATGTAGTTATTACTTCCGTGTTCTAGCTGTAAATGAATATGGAGCTGGTTTACCAGCAGAAACTGCTGATCCAGTTAAGGTGTCTGAACCTCCTTCTCCGCCTTCAAAGGTCATTCTTGTTGACGTGACTCGCAATTCTGCTTCAATTAAATGGGAAAAGCCAGAGAGTGATGGTGGTAGTAAAATTACTGGTTACATAGTAGAAATGCAGACTAAAGGAAGTGTAAAGTGGAGTGCATGTACACAGGTGAAAACATTGGAAGCAACAATAACAGGCTTAAGTATGGGAGAAGAGTACAGTTTCAGGGTGATTGCTGTTAATGAAAAAGGAAAAAGTGATCCAAGAGAACTTGGTGTCCCAGTCATTGCAAAAGATATTGAAATCCTGCCATCTGTTGAGCTCCTTTTTAACACTTTCACAGTGAAAGCTGGAGATGATCTTAAGATTGACATTCCATTCAGAGGGCGACCTCTTCCCACTGCTAGCTGGAAGAAGGATGGGAATCCCTTAAAACAGACAACCAGGGTAAATGTTCAGACATCAAAGACTTTAACTTCACTGTCCATCAAGGAAGCTACAAATGAAGATCTGGGGCTTTATGAATTACATCTTTCAAATACTGCTGGATCAACAATAGCTTCTCTAACTGTAGTTGTCCTTGACAGACCAGGACCACCAACTGAGGTTAAAATCGATGAAGTTAGTGCTGACAGTGTAACGCTGTCTTGGAAACCTCCAGCATATGATGGTGGATGTCATATTAGCAATTACATTGTGGAGAAGAGAGATACTACCACAACAACATGGGAGGTCGTATCTGCAGCAGTTGCAAGAACATCAATTAAAGTATCTCGACTCGTCACTGGATCTGAATACCAGTTCCGTGTTTGTGCAGAAAACCGCTATGGGAAAAGCACTTATGTTAATTCTCCTTCTGTTGTGGCAGAATATCCATTTAAGCCTCCAGGTCCACCTGGAACGCCTCGTGTGGCACATGCAACTAAATCTTTCATGATTGTAACTTGGCAGGTACCTGTTAATGACGGAGGTAGTGTAGTACTGGGATACCACTTGGAGCATAAAGAAAGAAGCAGCATTCTTTGGACAAAAGTCAACAAGAGCCTCATAACTGATACACAAATGAAAGTTACAGGTCTTGATGAAGGACTGATGTATGAATATCGTGTGTATGCAGAAAACATTGCTGGAATAGGCAAATGCAGCAAAGCGTGTGAACCAGTTGCTGCAAGAGATCCATGTGATCCTCCTGGTCAACCAGAAGTTACTAATATTACGAGAACATCTGTCTCACTGAAGTGGACTAAGCCAGAATATGATGGTGGAGCTAAAGTTACAGGATATATTATTGAACGCCGAGAACTACCAGATGGTCGTTGGCTAAAATGTAATTTTACTAATGTGCAAGAAACATACTTCGATGTAGGTGGACTTACAGAAGACCAGCGTTACGAATTCCATGTGATTGCAAAGAATGCTGCTGGACTCTTCAGTCAACCATCTGAATCAACTGGACCTGTGACCGTGAAAGATGATGTAGAGGCTCCAAGAATTATGATGGATGCCAAATTCAGGGATGTTGTGGTTGTGAAAGCTGGAGAAGTGTTTAAAGTCAATGCAGATGTTGCAGGACGGCCAATACCAGTGATTTCATGGACAAAGGATGGCAAGGAGCTTGAAGGAAAAGCTAGAGTTGAAATTGTCTCAACAGATTTCACTACTGCAATAACCATTAAGGACTGTATCCGAGGTGATTCAGGACAGTATGTATTAACATTACAGAATGTTGCAGGAACAAAATCTTTGACAATTAATTGCAAAGTACTTGATCGACCTGGCCCACCTGCAGGTCCGTTAGAAATAAATGGCCTTACTGCTGAAAAGTGCCATTTATCATGGGGACCCCCTCAAGAAAATGGTGGTGCAGATATTGATCACTATATTGTGGAAAAACGTGAGACCAGCAGAATTGCATGGACACTTTGTGAAGGAGAGCTTAAAACAACATCTTGTAAAGTGACAAAATTACTGAAGGGTAATGAATATATTTTCAGAGTAATGGGAGTTAACAAATACGGCGTTGGTGAGCCTCTAGAAAGTGTTGCTGTCAAAGCCCTAGACCCATTTACAATTCCAAGTCCACCTACATCCTTAGAGATCACCAGTGTGAGCAAAGATTCAATAACTCTGTGCTGGGCAAGACCTGAGTCTGATGGAGGCAATGAGATCTCTGGCTATGTAATTGAAAGGCGTGAGAAAACCAGCCTAAGATGGATTCGTGTAAACAAAAAGCCAGTTTATGATTTAAGAGTGAAGTCATTAGGTCTCCGTGAGGGATGTGAATATGAATTCCGGGTTTATGCAGAAAATGCTGCTGGCCTCAGTCTCCCAAGTGAAACCACACCACTGATTAAGGCAGAAGATCCAATCTTCTTGCCATCGCCCCCATCTAAACCTAAGATTATGGATTCTACGAGGTCAAATATCACAATTGGTTGGACAAAGCCACTGTTTGATGGAGGTGCTCCAGTAACAGGATACACAGTTGAATACAAGAAAACTGATGAAACTGACTGGACAACAGCTATTCAGAATTTAAGAGGCACAGAATATACTGTAACTGGATTAACATCAGGCTCTGAGTATGTTTTTAGAGTGAAATCCATTAACAAAATGGGTGTCAGTGAACCAAGTGATGTCTCAGAACCTCAGGCGGCAAAAGAAAGAGAGGAAGAACCTGCCTTTGAAATTGACAGTGAAATGCGGAAGACTTTAATTGTAAAGGCTGGTGGATCATTCACAATGACTGTTCCTTTCAGAGGCAAACCAGTCCCAAATGTAACATGGAACAAACCAGACACTGATCTCCGTACACGTGCAAGCATTGACACTTCAAGTAATTGTACATCTCTTACTATTGAAAAAGCAACAAGAAATGATTCTGGAAAATACACATTAACATTGCAAAACATCCTGAACACTACCACCTTGACTTTAATTGTCAAAGTTCTTGATACGCCTGGCCCACCATCTAATATTGCAACAAAAGATGTAACTAAAGAATCTGCTGTGTTATCTTGGGATGTTCCTGAAAATGATGGTGGAGCACCTGTAAAGAACTATGTAATTGAAAAACGAGAAGCTAGCAAAAAGGCATGGGTCACTGTGACAAACAACTGTCATCGTCTGTCCTACAAAGTGACTGGTTTGCAAGAAGGTGCCATTTACTACTTCCGTGTCTCCGGAGAAAATGAATATGGTGTTGGAGTGCCTTCTGAGACCAAAGAGGGAACAAAAATAACAGGTATGTTTTACTATGAAAAAAATTTGCTAATACTTAAAATAATACGTGCCTTAAAGTGTTTACTTCAAAATAATGTCAAAAAGTTTAAATCTGCATACAGTAAAATAGATCATTTTTTGTAGTATGTCTATGGTTTTACAAATAAAAAACATAGACATACCTGGCTTGAATTTTAAGTTATGCTTAGATTTTACTTTAAATATTTCTAATATACAAATTGGTTTTAAAACACATTTTCTTGATTCAGATTGTTTTCCTGTGTAATTGCTAATATAAAAAGTAAATATCTTCTATATTGTTTAACCTGTTGCACTTTTTTTTCTCAGAAAAACCCAGCCCACCAGAAAAGCTAGGAGTAACAAATGTCACAAAGGACAGTGTTTCTCTTTCATGGCTAAAACCAGAACATGATGGTGGAAGCAGAATTGTTAGCTACCTCCTTGAAGCTCTTGAGAAGGGACAGCAAAAATGGGTTAAGTGCGCAGTTGTAAAGACAACTCATCATGTGGTCCATGGTCTTAAGGAAAACGTCGACTATTTCTTCAGGGTGTCTGCAGAAAACCAAGCTGGTTTAAGTGATCCTAAGGAACTACTGCTCCCTGTTACAGTTAAAGAACAATTAGGTATGCTTCATGACATGAGACGAAAGTCACATTAAATTGCACTCATATTTTAAAAGATGGAACATTCTTTTAATGGTTTGGAAATGTTTTCTTTTTCAGAATCTCCCGAGATTGACATGAAGGGCTTCCCTCATAACACTGTATATGTGCGAGCAGGATCAAACCTAAAAGTTGAAATTCCAGTTTCTGGAAAACCAATGCCAAAGGTGACATTGTCTAGAGATGGTGTTGCACTGAAACCTACCATGAGATTTCACACAGAAACCACTGCAGAAAGTCTCATCATTAACCTTAAAGAAAGTGTGGCTGCTGATGCTGGCAGATATGACATTACTGCTGCAAACTCAAGTGGCACCACAAAGTCATTTGTTAATATTGTTGTGCTGGATAGACCCGGTCCTCCTGTTGGTCCTGTTGTCCTTAGCGATGTCACTGAAGAGAGTGTAACACTCAGATGGCAACCACCAGCTTATGATGGTGGAAGTCAGGTCACCAACTATATTGTACTGAAAAGAGAAACAAGTACTGCTGCTTGGACTGAAGTGTCTGCCACTGTTGCTAGAACTGTTATCAAAGTTATGAGGCTCACAACGGGAGAAGAATACCAATTCCGCATCAAAGCTGAGAACCGCTTTGGCATCAGCGATCACATAGACTCGCAATGTGTGGTTGTCAAGCTTCCTTACAGTGAGTAACGTGCTTCTCATGGTATACATTGATGTTTTAGTGCTCTGATGTCGAAAATATGATTTTGTTAACAATCAATTTTTTTTTTATATCATCAGCTACCCCAGGCCCTCCTTCTACACCATGGGTCACTAACGTTACCCGAGAGAGTGTTACTGTCGGATGGCATGAACCAGTCACTAATGGTGGCAATGCTATCATTGGATATCACCTGGAAATGAAAGACAGAAATAGCATATTATGGCAGAAGGCTAACAAGACCCTTATTCGTACCACTCATTTCAAAGTCACCTCAATCAGTGCTGGCCTTATCTATGAATTTAGAGTTTATGCAGAAAATGCAGCTGGCATTGGAAAAGCAAGTCGTCCTTCTGATCCAGTTCTTGCAATTGATGCTTGTGGTATGTACTCTCTATAAAATAATGAAGCCCAACCATTTTGTTTCCCCTGTGATAATCTGTTCTGTATAATAAACCAATATTCAAAATAGCTGTTAATTATTGGCAATATTCCTGTTTCCTTCTGCAGAACCACCAAGAAATGTTCGCGCCTCAGATATTTCCAAGACCTCTATCACTCTCTCCTGGCAGAAGCCAGCATTTGATGGTGGTAGCAAAATCACTGGATACATTGTAGAAAAACGTGATCTTCCAGATGGCAGATGGACAAAAGCTAGCTTCACCAATGTTATTGAGACTCAGTTCACTGTATCTGGCCTGACACAGAATTCCAAGTATGAATTCCGGGTCTTTGCAAAGAATGCTGTTGGTTCCGTCAGTAATCCCTCAGACGTTGTGGGTCCTATCACATGTGTTGATACATACGGTAAGTGTTTTGCAATGATATAATGATATATTTTTGGTGTACTAGGACAATGGCCATGCTGTTTTGTAGATTCCTGGTCTTTTAAATATGGAAGGCTAGTTTACAGTGATTGATTCAAAAAGCATGACTGCCTGTGAGCATTTGGGCATGATTGTAAGGAACATCTTTGCCTGTATCTGCATTTTTAAAGTCTTCTGGTATCTATATTTTCACAGCAAAAGAAGTCTGCTCATGGTTCAAGTGGTTATATTTATACATATAATTGTCTTTTCTTCATAAGAAAGTTCTAATTTACTTTAGGTTTATGATTTGAGTTATATACGCTCTCTTTACTTTCATCTCTATTTATCAAATACATTTAACTATTAGATTAAATAAGGCAGTATTATATGGGGATTTTATTAAACAAAGGGCTACAAAAAGAAGTTTTTAACTTATTCTTTTGTTTTCTTAAGGTGCACCTGAAATCGATGTGCCACCAGAATATACAGAAGTCGTGAAATACAAAGCAGGAACTTCAGTTAAGCTAAAACTAGGCATCTCAGGCAAGCCTATACCCACAATTGAATGGTTCAAAAATGGCAATGAGATATTAACCAGTGCACTAGTGTCTTTTGAAAACACAACAGAATTTGCTTCTATACTCATCAAGGATGCAAATCGACTCGACAGTGGCACCTATGAATTAAAACTGAAGAATGCCATGGGTTCAGCATCAGCCCACATTAGAGTACAGATACTTGGTATGTCGAGATGCAACTGTATTTTACTATTAAACAGTAATTCAGTAATGAATACTTAACATCTTCTTTCTCCTGCCTTCCACAGACAAGCCAGGACCCCCAGGTGGACCTATACAGTTTAAGACAGTCACTGCTGAAAAGATTACAATAATATGGGACCCGCCAGCAGATGATGGTGGTGCAGCTATAACACACTATGTTGTTGAAAAGCGGGAAACAAGTCGGGTTGTATGGTCTTTAATTTCTGAAAAACTGGAGGGATGTATCATAACCACAACAAAACTCATCAAAGGAAATGAATATGTGTTCCGTGTCCGTGGTGTGAACAAGTTTGGAATTGGTGATCCACTGGAATCTGAGCCTGTTATAGCCAAAAATTCATTTGGTAAGAAATAGGTTTTGTAAAATAACTTATGCAACTGAATTGTCTTGTGTACTAGTTGTAAGTAGTACTGATTTACTGATATATTATTTTTTACTCAGTTACACCTGGACCACCTAGTACACCAGAAGTCACAAAGATAACCAAGAATTCTATGACTGTTGTCTGGAATAGGCCCACTGTTGACGGAGGCAGTGAAATATCAGGATATTTTCTGGAGAAACGTGACAAGAAGAGTCTGAGTTGGTTCAAGGTCTCTAAGGAAACCATTCGGGACACCAGACAGAAAGTAACAGGTCTGACTGAAAACAGTGAATATCATTTCCGAGTTTGTGCTGTAAATGCGGCTGGACCAGGTCCATTCTCTGAGGCTTCTGACTTCTACAAAGCTGCAGATCCTGTTGGTAAGATTCAATGTGCATTTCTTCCAATAGGTTGGAAATCGATGGAAAATGAGTAGTTACGGTGGGATTGTACCGATATATTTGAGGGCAGTTTTTTTCCTCTTTACAATTAATTGGATTCTGATTGGCATTTATTTCATAAACTATCATTTACAGATAAGCCAGGCACACCAACAAAGCTGAAAGTTGTGGATACAACCAAGACATCTGTTACTCTTGGCTGGATTAAACCTGCTTACGATGGAGGAAGTCCAATTACCCACTACGTGGTGGAGAAGAGGGAAGGTGAAGAGCAAGAATGGACTGTAGTCAGTACCAAGGGAGAAGTGAGAACAACTGAATATGTTGTATCCCACCTTCAGCCAAGTGTTAATTATTATTTCCGTGTATCTGCTATGAACTGTGCCGGACAAGGAGAGCCTATTGAAATGATGGAACCTGTTCAAGCTAAAGATATTCTTGGTACTGTATTTTTTTTTCATGATTTATCATTTTTTGTGTGGCTTTTTTTCAAACCATTTCTTATTTTACATTGCAAGTATGAATTATTAATTTTTTATTTATTTCCACAGTGGCACCAGAGATTGATCTGGATGTTGCCCTTCGGACATCTGTCGTTGCTAAAGCTGGTGAAGATGTGGAAATAATGATTCCATTCAAGGGAAGGCCTCCTCCAACAGTCACATGGAGAAAGGGTGACAAGAATCTTGGGAGTGATGAAAGATACATCATCCAGAACACAGAATCATCTACACTACTCGTTATTCCTCAAGTTACACGAAATGATACAGGAAAATATGTTCTTACAATTGAAAATGGAGTTGGAGAAGCAAAATCATCATTTGTGAATGTAAAAGTACTTGACACACCTTCTGCATGCCAGAAGCTGCAGCTTAAGCATGTTTCTCGAGGCACAGTTACACTGGTATGGGAGCCACCTCTCATCAATGGTGGTTCTGAAATAACAAATTATGTTGTTGAAAAAAGAGATGCTACAAAGAGGGCCTGGTCAACTGTTACAACAAAGTGTTCTCATACCACCTTTAAACTGACTAACCTGTCAGAAAAGACTGCATTCTTTTTCCGTGTTCTTGCTGAAAATGAAATTGGACTAGGTGAGCCTTGTGAGACATCTGAACCGGTGAAAGCTGCAGATGTACCTGGACCTGTAAAAGACCTAGCCGTGAAAGACTCTACAAAGAGTTCTGTTAAATTGCAGTGGAGCAAACCTGACTATGATGGTGGTAGCATTATATCAGACTATATTATTGAAAAGAAACTTCAGGAAGAGAAAGAATGGACATATGCAGGCACAAGCAAGAGCTGTGAATTTGTAGCTGACAAACTTAAAGAGCTTTCTGTCATGGAATTTAGAGTCTTTGCTAAAAACGAGAAAGGCATGAGTGACTCTGTTACTGTTGGACCCATTACAGTGAAAGAACTTATAATAACACCTGAGGCTGACCTTTCTGATATTCCTGGAGGTCAGATTGCAGTAAGAATTGGACATAACCTGCACGCTGAATTGCCCTATAAAGGTAAACCTAATCCATCAATGAGCTGGCTCAAGGACAACCTCCCTCTTAAAGAAACAGAACACCTTCGTTTCAAGAAAACTGAAAACAAGATAAGCTTAAGTATCAAGAATGTGAAAAAGGAGCATGGTGGCAAATATACTTTAATTCTTGATAACGTAGTCTGCAGAAAGTCATTCACAATCACTGTAATCACTCTTGGTCCTCCATCTAGGCCAAAAGCACCTTTAAGAATAGATGAAATCAAAGCAGATAGTGTAGTTTTGTCATGGGACGCTCCTGATGATGATGGAGGAGGAGAGATTACTGGCTACAGTATTGAGAAGAGAGAAACATCACAACTGAACTGGAAGCTGGTGTGTTCGAGTGCTGCAAGAACAACCTTCAAAGTACCAAACCTTGTTAAAGATACTGAATATCAGTTTAGAGTTCGTGCAGAAAACAGATACGGAGTGAGCCCACCTCTTGTCTCAGCAGATGTTGTGGCAAAGCATCAGTTTAAACCACCCGGTGCCCCAGGCAAGCCTGTTGTATACAACGTAACTGCTGATGGAATGAGCATTTCTTGGGATGCTCCTGTTTATGATGGTGGTTCCGAGATTATGGGATACCATGTTGAGAAGAAGGAAAGAAACAGTATTTTGTGGCAGAAGGTTAATGTTGCATTAATATCTAATAGAGAATACAGGATTACTGGACTGCTTGAGGGCCTGGATTACCAGTTCCAAGTATATGCTGAAAACGCTGCAGGTCTAAGCCGAGCTAGTGAGCCAAGCAAATTTACTTTGGCAGTCTCTCCAGTGGGTAAGTGAATGATTAATCACTCATCCAAGAAAATTCTGCTCTTGTAGATTATTGTGAGCAGTAATAAAAATAAATCTTTGTTATTTTCCTTTCAGACCCACCTGGTACTCCTGACTACATTGATGTCACGAGGGAAACAATCACCCTGAAATGGAACCCCCCGCTACGTGATGGAGGCAGTAAGATTGTGGCTTACAGCATTGAGAAGCGGCAAGGAAGTGCAGACCGTTGGCTTAGGTGTAACTTTACTGATGTCAGTGAGTGCCAATATACAGTTACAGGGCTCAGTCCAGGTGACCGATACGAATTCAGAGTGCTTGCAAGAAATGCTGTTGGTACAATCAGCCCACCTTCACAGTCTTCAGGCTATATCATGACCAGAGATGAAAATGGTAAGTATTTTTTTTAAATATGTTTGGGTATTGAAGCCAGATAGAGTTTCTGGCTGCACTGATGGGAAGTGGGAAGTCAAAGAACTTGTGACTGAGGTCCTCCCAGTCTTTCAGAACATGTGTTCATACTCAAGGTGAGGTCTAAATTAAAGACCCAAATCTGGCAGACAGACATAATCAATTGCTGAAAAGCATGGCATTCTACATTTCTCTTGTATAAGGAGCAGCAGCAAAGTTGGAAAGAAAGCATGGACTGTAATATTCTGATGCACTGAATAATTTCAAAATTAAAATGTGCCTCAGGTTGCTTGGCATACTATTAACACCACATTTTAACAGTGTCTTCATATATATATATGATGCACTTATGGATGCTTACAGGAAAAGTAAGTTTATCATTCATATAATAACTGCTATTTAGAGAATGCTATTTAGAGAATTATTTCATGTGTAAATGAAATAATTTTATACATCACAGACTTTTATAATGAATACATTTAGAAGAGTATCAGAAAAGTATTTTACTATATGGAAACTGATTTATATTTTCCTTTTTTAGTTGCTCCAACAATTGAATTTGGTGCTGAGCACTTTGAAGGCCTTACTGTTAAAGCTGGAGAGAGCATTAGACTTAAAGCTCTAATCAGAGGACGTCCGGTACCTAAAGTGACATGGTTCAAGGATGGTAAAGAGATTGATAAAATGATGAATATAGAAATAACTTCAGCTATTGGATATAGTACAATCTTCATTAGAGACGCTATCCGAGAACATCGTGGAGTGTACACAGTAGAAGCTAAAAATGCATCAGGCACTAAACGAGAAGATATTACCATTAGAGTACAAGGTACTGCACCAAACACTTTCAGCATGCTTTTTAAAAATAGTATTTTATTCTAAGTGTCAGCAAATTATAACTCTGAACCTTTAAAATTGCAGACACACCAGGAAAAGTTGGTGGACCAATACGATTCACAAACATCACTGGAGAAAAAGTCACATTATGGTGGGAGCCTCCAGCTAGTGATGGTTGTGCTTCTATTTCTCACTACATAATTGAAAAACGTGAAACCAGCAGGATTGCTTGGGCATTAGTTGAAGATAAATGTGAAGCTTGCAGCTATACAGCACTTAAATTAATTAAAGGCAATGAGTATCAGTTCCGTGTCTCTGCAGTGAACAAATTTGGAGTTGGCAGACCATTGGAGTCTGATCCAGTTATCGCACAAATACCTTACAGTAAGTTTCCCCCTCATTTTGCACAAATATCCATGGAGTTACCATCTTGTCTTTCTAATGATGTTTTTCTTTTTTAGCTCTCCCTGATGCACCAGGAACTCCAGAGCCTACCAATGTAACAGGAGACAGTATCACACTCACATGGGCAAGACCAGAGTCAGATGGTGGAAGCGAGATAAATGAGTACATTCTTGAAAGGAGAGAAAAGAAGAGCATGCGCTGGGTTAAAGTGTCCAGTAAGAGGCCCATTACTGAGAACAGATACAGAGTAACTGGCCTTATTGAAGGCAATGAGTATGAGTTCCATGTCATGGCTGAAAACGCTGCAGGAGTTGGACCTCCAAGTGATGTTTCAAAGTTGATTAAATGCAGAGAACCAGTCAGCCCACCAAGTGCTCCTAATGTTGTAAAGGTGACAGACACATCAAAGACTAGTGTAAGCTTAGAGTGGACAAAGCCAGTTTTTGATGGAGGCATGGAAATAATTGGGTACATCATTGAGATGTGCAAAGCTGACCTTGAAGCATGGCAGAAAGTCAATGCAGAGACTGTTATTGCTACTAAATATACTGTTGTTGATTTGGAGGCAGGAGAACACTATAAATTCAGAGTTAGTGCTGTCAATGGTGCTGGCAGAGGAGAAAGTTGTGAAGTTCCTGCTTCAGTCCAAACTGTGGACAGGCTTTCTGCACCTGAAATTGATATTGATGCAAACTTCAAGCAAACTCATATTGTAAGAGCAGGTGCAAGCATTCGTCTATTTATTGCCTTCTCTGGAAGGCCAGTTCCTACTGCGGTGTGGTCCAAAGCAGATGCTAATCTTAGTTTGCGTGCTGACATTCAAACAACTGATTCATTCAGCACATTGACTGTAGAGGAATGCAATAGAAATGATGCTGGCAAATATGTCTTTACTGTGGAAAACAACAGTGGAAGCAAGTCTATCACATTTACTGTCAAGGTTTTGGACACACCTGGTCCACCAGGTCCTATTACATTTAAAGATGTGACTCGAACATCTATTACTTTAATGTGGGATGCTCCTGTTCTGGATGGAGGTTCTCGTATCCACCACTACGTTGTGGAAAAACGTGAAGCAAGTCGTCGTAGCTGGCAAGTAGTGAGTTCAAAATGCACTCGACAAATCTTTAAGGTCACAGATCTAGCAGAAGGTATGCCATATTACTACCGAGTATCAGCAGAAAATGAATATGGTGTAGGTGAACCCTGTGAATTAACAGAACCAGTTGTAGCCACAGAAGAACCTGCTCCACCTAAGAGACTAGATATTGTTGATACTACCAAATCTTCTGTAGTTTTAGCTTGGCTTAAACCTGATCATGATGGTGGTAGCCGTATTACTGGATACCTTCTTGAAATGAAACAAAAAGGATCTGATACCTGGACTGGAGCTGGACAAACCAAGCAACTTACTTTCACTGTTGAAGGCCTTGTGGAGAACACGGAATATGAGTTCCGGGTCAAGGCGAAGAATGATGCTGGCTACAGTGAGCCGAGAGAAGCTTTCTCTTCTGTTATTGTTAAGGAGCCACAGATTGAACCAACAGCAGATCTCAGTGACATAAGCCGACAGCTTATAACATGCAAGGCTGGAAGCACCTTTACTATCGATATACCAATCAGTGGGCGTCCAGCTCCAAAAGTGACATGGAAACTTGAGGAGATGAGGCTGAAGGAAACTGAAAGAGTGACCATCAAGACAACAAAAGACCGAACTACGCTGACTGTAAAAGACAGTATGAGAGGTGACTCTGGTAAATACTACCTTACACTTGAGAACACTGCTGGTGTGAAAACATTTACTGTCACAGTGGTAGTCATAGGAAGGCCGGGTCCCATCACTGGCCCAATTGAAATATCGTCTGTATCTGCTGAATCCTGTGTGTTGACCTGGAAAGAACCTGAAGATGATGGTGGCAGTGACATTACAAACTACATTGTAGAGAAACGTGAATCTGGCACAACAGCATGGCAGCTGGTGAATTCCAGTGTGAAACGCACACAGATCAAAGTCAGTCATCTCACAAAATATCAAGAGTACAGTTTCCGAGTAAGCTCAGAAAATAGATTTGGCGTCAGCAAGCCAGTTGAATCAAAAACAGTAGTCGCTGAGCATCCTTTTGGTAAGTGAAACACTTCTCAAAATTTGTTCTTTTCTTCTGACTGAGGCATTTATAATTACTAACATTTTCCTCCCCACCTTTTTCATGTTTAGTCCCACCAAGCCCACCTTCAAGGCCAGAAGTCTATTCAGTGTCTGCAAATGCCATGGCCATTCGCTGGGAGGAACCCTATCATGACGGTGGCAGCAAAGTCATTGGGTATTGGGTGGAAAAGAAGGAGCGCAACACCATCCTTTGGGTGAAGGAGAACAAAGTGCCGTGCTGTGACTGCAACTATAAAGTCACAGGGTTGGTGGAAGGCCTAGAATATCAATTCAGAACCTATGCTCTAAATGCTGCAGGTGTTAGCAAAGCTAGTGAAGCTTCCAGACCTGTAGTGGCTCAAAATCCAGTTGGTAAGTACTACTTTTAAAGTTACATATTTACTTAAGCTAAAATAGGGTTGCATTTCTCATTTTTTCTGCTTTATTCCTCCAGATCCTCCAGGAAGACCAGAAGTAACAGATGTCACCAGATCTACAGTGTCACTGAGTTGGTCACCTCCACTTTATGATGGTGGAAGCAAAATAATTGGATATATTATTGAGCGCAAACCATATAACGAATCTGGTGATGGACGTTGGCTGAAATGCAATTATACCATTGTCTCAGAAAACTTTTTTACTGTGACAGCTCTTAGTGAAGATGAAGCCTATGAATTCCGTGTACTGGCAAAGAATGCTGCTGGTGTGATTAGCAAAGGATCTGAATCAACTGGTGCTGTCATTTGCAAAGATGAATACAGTAAGGAATATTTACTTGGAACAATTAAAAACATAATGTTCTATTTTTAGTACCGTCATGTAATTTTTTTTCAAATCTCTTTTTTCCAGCACCACCAAAGGCGGAACTTGATGCCAGACTGCAGGGAGAAGTTTTGACCATTAGGGCTGGATCAGATCTTGTTCTTGATGCAGCCATTGGTGGAAAACCAGAACCAAAAGTCTTCTGGTCCAAAGGTGACAGGGAACTGGAGCTATGTGAAAAGATATCTCTGCAGTACACTAGCAAACGAGCTATTGCAATTATCAAGTACTGTGACAGAAGTGATAGTGGAAAATATACCCTAACAGTCAAAAATGCCAGTGGGATGAAACAAATTTCTGTTCTTGTCAAAGTGCTTGGTATGTATCCTGTGATTAATACTTAGTATACTGAAAAAACTCACATTATTTTAAATGAGATGCTTTTCCTTAGCCACTAATAACAATACTTATTTTGATTCCTACACAGATTCACCAGGTCCATGTGCAGGCAAAATCACAGTTAGCAGAGTAACAGAAGAGAAATGTACTCTGGCATGGAACATTCCTGAGGAAGATGGAGGTGCAGAAATCACTCACTATGTCATAGAAAGACGTGAAACCAGTAGACTTCACTGGGTTATTGTTGAGGCTGAATGCCAGACTTTATCAACTGTGGCAACAAAACTTATTAAAAATAATGAATACCTCTTCCGTGTAAGAGCTGTCAACAAATATGGACCAGGTGTTCCACTTGAATCAGAACCTGTGATTGCCAGGAACGCTTTCAGTGAGTGTTACTACCTTCTGTTCTACATCCGAATTTGTGGAATAATTGTCATGGATAAACAAAGCATAACAATCATATTTTTTCTCACCTTTTAAAAAAATAGCTATTCCAACACAGCCTGGTGCTCCTGAAGAAGTGAGTGTCGGCAAAGAGCATATCATTATTCAGTGGTCAAAACCAGAATCAGATGGTGGCAGTGAGATTAAGGACTACCTTGTGGACAAACGTGAAAGGAAAAGTCTGCGCTGGACACGAGTGAATAGAGATTATACCATTTATGACACCAGACTGAAAGTCACTGGTCTCATGGAAGGGAGCCAGTACCAATTCCGTGTCACTGCAGTGAACGCTGCTGGAAACAGCGAACCTAGTGAAGCTTCACAATACATGTTATGTAAAGAACCATCATGTAAGTTTCTGTATTTAAAACATATTTTAATATTTATGTATGATAATGGAGCATAAATTCACATAAACTCACACTTTAACTAAGAAATCCATACCCACACATAAACTCACTGAACTAGATAGTACTGGAATAACTTAAAAACAGTTATAGTTCATCTTAAATGCATTTCCCGGAATTAGCTGTCTGAAAATTGTTTTTGACTGTACAATGTTTTCTGCACCAATATAAAATGCATTTTCTTTTTTTTCAAAGACACTCCTGCATCACCTTCAATTCCAAGAGTTGTGGACACTACAATGCACAGCATAAGTTTAGCATGGTCAAAGCCCACATATGATGGTGGTGCTGACCTCTTAGGCTACGTTCTTGAAATGAAAGAAGAAGGTAGTGAACAGTGGTATCGAGCACATACAACCGCCACTCTGAGGAATGCTGAGTTCACTGTGACTGGTCTTAAAACAAACCAGAAATACCAATTCAGAGTTGCTGCAACAAACGTGAATGGTATGAGTGAATTTAGCGAATCATCAGCAGAAATAGAACCTGTGGAAAGAATAGGTAATTTAAAAACATAATGTGTATTTTAAGGAAACTGTATTTTCCTTTAGGACTTCTATAAGATTAACTAATTCCATATTTCTTATTCCCTTCTTCAGAAACACCTGAACTTGAGCTTGCTGATGATCTGAAGAAGACAGTTACCGTCAGAGCTGGTGGTTCCCTGCGCCTAATGGTCTCTGTATCTGGCAGACCTGCTCCTGTAATCACATGGAGCAAGCAGGGTGTTGACCTTGTAAGTCGAGGTATTATTGATACAACAGACAGCTACACTCTGCTTATTGTGGATAAAGTTAATCGGTATGACGCTGGAAAATACATCATTGAAGCTGAAAATCAATCAGGAAAAAAATCCGCAACTATTTCTGTGAAAGTGTATGGTAAGTACAGCTACAATTGTATATGAACATTACAGCACTCTGCATGCTCATTGCTCAGAAATAAGTGTCATTCATTTCTAAAGAAAGTTTGCATTTCAAATAACATGAGAATGTTTGAGAAGTCAGAGAAACAATCTAATCGAAAGGAAAATACATAATTTCTGGAGCTGTGCTAATTTATAAATCAAATCCCAGCATTTTTGTTTCATGCAGAAGTAGTCATTGACTGTAAAATGTAAGGATCCAAAAGGGGAAAAAAAAATTTGTTTCTTTGTTTTAGATACACCGGGTCCACCGCCTGCAGTGAGAGTAAAGGAAGCATCAAAAGATTCTGTGACGCTTACTTGGGACATTCCAGTCATTGATGGTGGAGCCCCAGTCAACAATTACATAATTGAGAAACGTGAAGCTTCCATGAGAGCTTACAAGACTGTCACTACCAAATGCAGCAAGACATTTTACAGAGTTTCTGGACTTCTGGAAGGAGCTTTGTATTATTTCAGAGTACTACCAGAAAATATTTATGGCATTGGTGAAGGCTGTGAAACATCTGATGCAGTACTGGTATCTGATGTCCCCATGGTACCACAAAAACTGGAAGTGATTGACACCACCAAATCAACTGTTACACTTGCTTGGGAGAAACCACTGCATGATGGTGGCAGCAGATTGACTGGCTATGTCATTGAGGCCAGCAAAGCTGGAACAGAAAGATGGTTGAAGGTAGTGACATTGAAGCCTACCGTCTACGAACATACCATTATCTCTCTCAATGAAGGTGAACAGTACTTGTTCAGGGTCAGAGCACAGAATCAGAAGGGCATGTCAGAGCCACGGGAGATTGTCACAGCAGTGACAGTTCAAGACCGAAAAGGTAGGTGTCTACTGTTGAAAACAATAGGGTCAAGCTTACACCAAATGAATGTGATGGTTGTAAAACAGATATTAAAAATATCAATTATTTGCTTTTCTTAGTTCTACCAACAATTGACTTCACTGGAATACCTCAGAAGACAATCCATGTACCTGCTGGCAAGCCCATTGAATTAGCCATTCCAATTGAAGGACGACCACCTCCAACTGCATCGTGGTTCTTTGCTGGTTCTAAACTAAAAGAATCAGATCGCATCAAAACAGAGACAACTGCCAAAATGGCCAAATTAACTGTGCGTGAGACCACCATACATGACACTGGGGAGTATACACTTGAACTGAAGAACACAACTGGAACAGTTACTGATACAGTAAAGGTTATAATCCTTGGTAAGAGTTCATAAAAATAATTGTCTATAACCTTCCTCCATTTCAACTTTTACATTAAAAATATGATTCCTTTTTTGCACCTGTTTTGTAAGTTTCTGGTTTATTTTTTTTTTTTGCCTTTTTTTTTTTCCCTAGACAAGCCTGGACCACCTGTTGGACCTATCAGAATTGACGAAATTGATGCAAATTATGTAACCATCTCCTGGGAGCCTCCTGAGTTGGATGGTGGAGCTGCCCTTAGTGGGTATGTGGTAGAACAGCGTGATGCTCACCGTCCTGGATGGCTGCCAGTTTCAGAGTCAGTAACCAGGACAACATTTAAGTTCACCAGACTTGTTGAAGGTGCAGAATATGTGTTCCGTGTAGCTGCTACAAACCGCTTTGGAATTGGATCTTACCTGCAGTCTGAAATTATAGAATGCAAGAGCAGAATCCGTAAGTCTGAGTTTTTGTTCATTCTCTACCTTTAAAATTAAAAATATATATTTAAATGGGCTTATATATCCACACATATACTAGAATTTTCTAGATGTTGCTACTTTCTTTTGCCAGATAAAATTGTACATTATGATGCACAGTAATCTTGTTATATTCCAGAGGAAGAATGCCATCCATAAATCTGTGTAGGTATTATAGATGTACTGCACAGAACATGGATGGTAAACTTGGATTTTCAGCTGAGGTCTACCATCAGTCTTGAAAAATTGCTTTACCCCATTACAAAACCAGAAGCTTTTCTCTGACCTTATTTGTAAATTACTTAGATACCTGCTAATAAAAGAGTTTGATAAGATATTGATATTACATTGTTATTCACAATATGTCACATACTACTAGTGTGTAAAGTCATCTGACACTTTCCTCACCAATTCCATGTCATGTTTTTACAGGTATTCCTGGTCCTCCTGGCACTCCAGAAGTGTTTGATATCTCTCGAGATGGCATGACATTGACTTGGTATCCTCCGGAAGATGATGGTGACTCACAGATTACTGGTTATATTGTGGAACGCAAAGAAGTTAGAGCAGATAGATGGATCCGTGTAAATAAAGTTCCAGTCACCATGACTCGCTACCGTTCCACTGGGTTGGTCGAAGGATTAGAATATGAACACCGGGTCACAGCAATCAATGCCAGAGGCACTGGGAAACCCAGCCGTCCTTCCAAGTCTGCTGTTGCCAGAGATCCAATTGGTAAGTAATTTCCTGCAAAGATTAAGCATATTATGTGAGAAGGGAATGACATTATGATAGAATTAATTCTAATTTGGAAATATTTCTGGGTGCATTAACAAATGAGATTCGTCCTGGAAAAAACAAAGAAAATATTAGTGAAAATCTTTCATTCTGAGTTTTCCTTTTTAAATTCCCTGTTGACTTATTACAGATCATAAGTTGCAAGTTAGCATTTATTTCATCTTTCAAATATTCATAAAAACACATCTCACTTGCCTATCTTATCTTCTCTTCCAGCTCCTCCAGGTAAACCTCAGAATCCAAGAGTCACTGATACTACAAGAACATCTGTCTCCCTGGCTTGGAGTCCACCAGAAGATGAAGGTGGCTCTAAAGTTACTGGCTACTTAATTGAGATGCAGAAGGTTGATCAATTTGAATGGACCAAATGCAATACTACACCGACCAAGATTCGGGAATACACCTTGACACATCTTCCCCAGGGTGCAGAGTACAGATTCAGAGTACTAGCCTGTAATGCTGGTGGGCCAGGAGAACCTGCTGAGGTGCCAGGAACAGTCAAAATAACAGAAATGCTTGGTAAGACATTTCAAGTCTTAGCTCTTGTTGAAAGCTGTCCTAAAAAAAATTTTGCCTAAAGCAGGTATGATATCATCTGTAGAAGAACATAGCATGACATGTTGTTTTTGTTTACAGAATATCCTGACTATGAACTTGATGAAAAATACCAAGAAGGTCTCATGGTAAGACAAGGAGGAGTAATCAGGCTTACAATACCCATTAAGGGTAAGCCCATTCCAGTATGCAAATGGACAAAAGAAGGACAGGACATCAGCAAGAGGGCCATGATTGCAACTTCTGACACTCACACAGAACTTGTGATCAAAGATGCAGAAAGAGAAGATTCAGGCACCTATGATTTGGTACTTGAAAACAAGTGTGGCAAGAAAGCCGTATACATTAAAGTCAGAGTGATTGGCATTCCAAATCCACCAGAAGGACCACTCGAGTATGATGATATACAAGCTCGTTCTGTCAGAGTAAGCTGGAGACCTCCTACAGATGATGGTGGTGCAGATATCCTAGGTTATATTGTTGAGAGAAGAGAAGTACCGAAGACTGCCTGGTACACTGTTGACTCTAGAGTGAAAGGGACATCGCTAGTGGTGAAAGGACTCAAAGAAAATGTGGAATATCACTTCCGTGTTTCTGCTGAAAACCATTTCGGTATTAGCAAATCTCTCAAATCTGAAGAACCAGCCATACCAAAGACACCTCTAAGTAAGTTTTCTTTTAGACTAAAATAAGAAATAAATTACTACATTATGATCTGAAAGTGCAACAATATATGCAGAAATTTTAATGCTATGTCACTGGTATTTCTAATTTTTTTTTTATTATTATAATTATTAACAGATCCACCAGAGCCGCCAAACAACCCACCTGAAGTTCTTGATATTACAAAGAGTTCTGTCAACTTGTCCTGGTCCAGACCTAAAGATGATGGTGGTTCTCGTGTAACTGGCTACTATATTGAACGTAAAGAGACATCTACAGAAAAATGGGTCCGGCATAATAAGACACAGATTACCACTACAATGTACACAGTAACAGGACTTGTTCCAGATGCTGAATATCAATTCCGTGTCATTGCTCAAAATGACATTGGTGAAAGTGAAGCAAGCCCTGCTTCTGAACCAGTTGTATGCAAGGATCCATTTGGTAAGATAATGTCCGTATTAATAGATCTTTTGAAGAACAGTTTAATGACAGCTAAAGAAAAATTTATTTTCTGCATTTATTTTGATTTTCAGACAAACCAAGCCAACCTGGAGAAATTGAGATCACTTCTATATTTAAGGACAGCATTACATTAGAATGGGAACGACCTGAAAGTGATGGTGGGAAAGAGATCCTTGGCTATTGGGTTGAATATCGCCAGTCTGGAGAAAGCACCTGGAAAAAATGCAATAAGGAACACATCAAGGACAGGCAGTTTACAGTAGGAGGTTTACTAGAGGCCACAGAATATGAGTTCCGTGTTTTTGCAGAAAATCAGACTGGCCTCAGCAGACCTCGAAGGACCGCTATGGCAGTGAAAACTAAATTAACATGTAAGCAAAAATACATTGTCACATTTGCTGTGATA
The DNA here is from genome assembly GCA_013400175.1 of Phainopepla nitens. Taxonomy (NCBI): domain Eukaryota; kingdom Metazoa; phylum Chordata; class Aves; order Passeriformes; family Bombycillidae; genus Phainopepla; species Phainopepla nitens. The sequence continues at coordinate 409,422 of VXBQ01016507.1, read as the reverse complement.
TTGTTGTAATTTGCTGTGTCATAAACCATGGTGCTGCATTTAACATGCTGCCTATTTGTTTTACATGATATTTGCTAACATGACTGTCCTAAATAAGAGGATCAAGTATAAATGAAAATTAATTTCTACTGATATAGTAATAGAGGAAATTTTCATAGTAATCATCATTATTTTTTTCTAATTTTCTTTGCTGCAGCTGGAGAAGCACCTGCCATAAAAAAAGAAATGCAGGATGTTACAACTAAACTGGGTGAGGCAGCTCAGCTGACATGCCAGATTGTTGGGAGACCTTTGCCCGATATTAAGTGGTACCGCTTCGGCAAAGAGCTGGTACAAAGCAGAAAATACAAAATGTCATCTGATGGGCGCAATCATACACTGACAGTAATGACAGATGAACAGGAGGATGAAGGTCTCTACACTTGTACGGCTACCAATGATGTCGGAGAAATTGAAACTAGTGGCAAGCTATTATTGCAGGCTCCTCCTCAGTTCCACCCTGGCTTCCCATTGAAAGAGAAATACTATGCAGGTGCAGGTGGCACCCTCCGCCTTCACGTTGTGTATATCGGCAGGCCAGTACCAGCAATAACTTGGTTCCATGGCAACAAACCTTTGAGAGGATCAGAAACAGTTACTATTGAGAATACAGAACAGTATACTCATCTTGCTATTAAGAATGTCCAGCACAAGACTCATGCTGGGAAGTACAAAGTGCAACTCAGTAACACGTTTGGAACAGTTGACACTGTACTTAATGTGGAAATACAAGGTAATTAATTTTCTTCTCAGTATTTTTGTGGAATATTTTCTTAAATATTAACTGGAAAAAGAAATAAAAATTTTGTGCTTTTTCTTGTACAGATAAACCAGATAAACCAGTCGGGCCAATTGTTATAGAGTCTATACTGAAGAATTCTGTGGTGATAAGCTGGAAACCACCAGAGGATGATGGAGGTGTTATGATAACCAATTACATCATAGAGAAACGTGAAGCCAAGGAAGGAGCAGAATGGCAACTTGTATCTTCAAGTATTTCAGGCACAACCTGTAGAATTGTTAACCTAACTGAAAATGCAGGCTATTATTTCCGTGTTTCTGCTCAGAATATTTATGGCATTAGTGAAGCACTGGAGGTCTCATCGGTAGTTTTTATAAAGCCTCCGTTTGGTAAGTAGAGCCCAAAATATCGATGTATGCCCTCATGTTTTCGTTTAACCCCAGCCAGCAGCCCAGCCCCACACAGCCCTTCACTCACTGCCCCACCAGTGGGACTGGGGAGAGAATCAGAAGGGTAAAAGCTGGAAAATTCTTGGGTTGAGATAATGACAGTTTCATTAAAAAAGCAGAAGCTGAGTGCACCAGCGAAGCAAAACAAGGAATTAATTCCCTGCTTCCCAAGTATTCAGCCATCTCTGGGAGAGTAGGGCCCCCATCACATGTAACAGTGGCTTGGGAAGACAAATGCCATCACTTAAATGTCTCACCCTTTCCCCATTTTACGTACTGAGCAGGGTGTCATATAGTCTGAAATATCCCTTTGGTCAGTTGGGCTCACCTGTCCTGGCTGTGTCTTCTCCCACCCTCCCATGCACCCCCGATTTCCTCACCAGCATGGCAGTACAAAAAGAAGAAAAGGCCTTGGCTCTATGTAAGCTCTGCTCAGCAATAATGAAAACTTCTCTGCATTATCAACCCTGTGTTCAGCAAAAATCCAAAACACAGCCCTGTATTAGCCACTGGGAAGAAAGTTAACTCTACCCCAGTCAAAACCAGCATACCCTGTAATTAATTAGTGAGGCATGCTCACTTCAGTTTTTGAACTCTGTTATTCTTTACAGAAAAACCCGGACAACCTGGCCAGCCAGTAGCAAGTGCTGTCACAAAGGATTCTTGCGTTGTCTCATGGAAGCCACCTGCAAGTGATGGCGGTGCAAAGATTAGAACTTACTATCTTGAGAAGCGTGAGAAAAAACAAAACAAGTGGATTTCTGTAACAACAGATGAAATTCGTGAAACAGTCTACTCTGTGAAAGATCTTATTGAAGGTCTTGAATATGAGTTCCGTGTAAAATGTGAAAATCTTGGCGGTGAAAGTGAGTGGAGTGAGGTATCCGAACCAGTCATTCCAAAATCTGATGTACCAATTAAAGCTCCACAATTCCAGGAAGAACTAAGGAATCTGAATGTGAAGTTTCAAGCTAATGCCACATTTGTCTGCAAAGTCACTGGTCATCCTAAGCCAATCGTCAAGTGGTACAGACAGGGCAAAGAAATCATGCCAGATGGGGAAAAGATCAAGATACAGGAATTCAAGGGTGGATATTACCAGCTGGTCATCACAAATGTAACAGATGATGATGCCACGGTATATCAAGTTAGAGCTACCAACCAAGGAGGGTCTGTGTCTGGCACTGCCTCTCTGGATGTTGAAGGTGAGTGAAGGGTCTTGATAATCAAAACAAATTTGTTTTAATTTTGTATATTTAGACTATTGATGCTCATCTTGTGTGCTTTTGGTTATGTGTTTTTTCTTCCTCTTTCTATTCCAGTTCCTGCAAAGATTCATTTGCCCAAAAACTTGGAAGGGATGGGAGCTGTTCATGCCCTCCGAGGGGAAGTGGTGAGCATCAAGATTCCATTCAGTGGCAAGCCACCCCCTGTGATCACATGGCAGAAGGGACAAGATCTCATCGATACTAATGGGCACTACCAAGTCATTGTTACACGATCATTCACATCTCTTGTTTTCCCAAATGGGGTTGACAGAAAAGATGCAGGGTTTTACATTGTTTGTGCCAAAAACAGATTTGGAATCGATCAAAAAACAGTTGAATTAGATGTGGCTGATGTGCCTGATCCACCAAGAGGTCTGAAGGTAACTGACATTTCAAGGGATTCAGTCAACTTAACCTGGAATGAACCAGCTACTGATGGCGGAAGCAGGATCATAAACTACATTATTGAGAAACGTGCTACGACAGCAGAGCGATGGATTCGTGTTGCACAAGCTCGTGAAACTCGCTACACAGTGGTGAACCTATTTGGCAAGACCACCTACCAGTTCCGTGTAATTGCAGAGAACAAGTTTGGCCAAAGTCAGCCTTCTGAACCTACTGATCCAATTGTAACAAAGGAAGATAAGACCAGAGTAATGAACTATGATGAAGAAGTTGATGAAACCAGAGAAATTACGGCAGCTAAAGCAGGTCACTATTCTACAAAGGAACTCTATGACAAATATATGATTGCAGAAGAGCTTGGACGTGGGCAGTTTGGCATTGCACATCGCTGTGTTGAGGCTGTTTCAAAGAAGACTTACCTGGCCAAATTTGTCAAAGTAAAGGGTGCTGACCAAGTTTTGGTAAAGAAAGAAATTTCCATCCTAAACATTGCTAGGCACCAAAATATCCTGTATCTTCATGAATCATTTGAGAGCCTAGAAGAATTAGTCATGATCTTTGAATTCATTTCTGGGGTTGACATCTTTGAAAGAATCAGCACAGCTTCATTTGAACTTAATGAAAGAGAAATAGTAAGTTACGTACGCCAGGTCTGTGATGCACTAGAATTTCTACATCGTCATAGCATTGGACATTTTGATATTAAACCAGACAATATTATTTACTTCACAAGAAGAAGCTCTGTAATTAAAATTGTTGAATTTGGTCAAGCCAGACAGTTGAGGCCTGGAGACAGCTTTAGACTCCAGTTCACTTCTCCTGAATATTATGCACCTGAAGTACATCACCATGACTTGGTCAGCACAGCTACGGACATGTGGTCAGTTGGTGCTCTAACATACATACTCCTCAGTGGCCTTAACCCTTTCATTGCTGAAACAAATCAACAAGTAATTGAAAATATTCTAAACGCTGAATACAGCTTTGAGGATGAAGCATTCAAAGACATAAGCATCGAAGCCATGGACTTCATTGATCGCCTACTAGTAAAGGAAAGAAAATCTCGGATGACAGCTGCTGAAGCGCTTAACCATGTGTGGCTAAAACAGCAGACAGAAAAGACCAGCACTAAAACCATTAAGACCTTGAGGCACAGGCGTTACTATCAAACTCTAGTAAAGAAGGAGTGGAACACAGTTGTGTCAGTAGCCCGCATTTCCTGTGGAGGCGCAATTAGATCCCAGAAAGGCATAACAGTGGCCAAAGTTAAAGTTGCCCCAATAGACATTGGGCCTATTGCTGGGCAGATAAAGCATAATGTTGCAGAGGAAGGAGGCCATGCCAAATATGTATGTACAATTGAAAACTATGATGAGTCCACACAAGTCACATGGTACTTTGGTATGAGGCAATTAGAAAGCAATGAGAAATATGAAATCAAATATGAAGATGGTGTGGCAACCATGTATGTCAAAGATGTTTCTAAATCAGATGATGGTACCTACAGATGCAAGGTAGTAAATGATTATGGTGAGGACAGCTCTTATGCAGAGCTTTTTGTTAAAGGTGTGAGAGAAATTTCTGAGCACTACAGATGCAGAACTGTTAGAAAAGTGAAACGACGGGTTGATACTATGAGACTATTAGAGCGTCCTCCAGAATTTACTCTGCCTTTGTATAACCGCACTGCATATGTCGGAGAAAATGTCAGGTTTGGAGTAACTATAACAGTTCACCCAGAACCTCGCTTAACATGGTACAAATCAGGCCAGAAAATCAAACCTGGGGATGATGATAGGAAGTATACTTTTGAATCAGACAAGGGTCTGTATCAGCTTGTCATCAATAATGTCACTGAAGAGGATGATGCTGAATACAGTATTGTGGCACGCAATAAATATGGTGAAGACAGCTGCAAAGCCAAGCTGACTGTGATTCCGCATCCACCTCCAGCAGATGCCACACTCAGGCCAATGTTTAAAAGATTGCTGGCAAATGCTGAATGTCAAGAAGGCCAAAATGTCAGTTTTGAGATCAGGGTATCTGGTGTGCCAAAACCAACACTGACATGGGAGAAAGATGGTCAACCTCTATCCTTTGGTCCCAACTTTGATATAATTCATGAAGGTTTAGATTATTATGCTTTGCACATCAGAGATACTTTACCAGAAGACAGTGGCTACTACAGAGTTACTGCTACAAACAGTGCTGGATCTACGAGCTGTCAGGCTTATCTAAAAGTTGAACGCTTGAAATATGTCAAGCGTGAGTACAAGACAGAAGAAGAGCGAGAGAAGCATGTACAAAGGCAAATTGACAAGACTTTACGAATGGCAGAAATCCTTTCTGGGGTTGAAGCTGTTCCACTGACACAAACTGCACAAGAGGCTCTCAGAGAAGCTGCTATCTTATATAAACCAGCCGTTAGCTCAAAGACCGTTAAAGGTGAATATGAAATTCAGAAAGAAGAGAAGAAGGAGAAGGAGGAAAGGAGACTTCGTATGCCATATGAGGTCCCAGAGCCTCGCAAACATGTGCGCGCTGCTCTTGAGGAAGATCAGCATATTAAACACTATGTGCCTCTGTCAGACATGAAGTGGTACAAGAGGCTGCGAGACCAGTATGAAATGCCAGGAAAACTTGAGAGGACTGTTCAGAAACGCCAGAAACGCATTCGTCTTTCCAGGTGGGAGCAATTCTATGTGATGCCACTGCCACGCATTTCTGATCAGTACAAGCCTAAATGGCGCATACCAAAGCTGACACAAGATGATCTTGAAATTGTGAGACCAGCACGCCGGCGTGCCCCATCTCCGGAGTATGAATATCACTATAGACCAAGAAGGCGATCACTTGGTGACTTGTCTGATGAGGAATTGCTCATGCCAATAGATGACTACTTAGCCATGAAGAGAACTGAAGAGGAAAGACTGCGCCTTGAAGAAGAGCTGGAGTTAGGATTTTCTGCTTCCCCACCAAGTAGAAGCCCCCCACGCTTTGAACTGTCTGCCCTTCGATATTCTACTTCAGGAGCACAGGTCAGTACAGAGGAAGAAAGAAAAAGAGAGCTGAGGTATTCAAGCTATCACATTCCAACTAAAGCTGAGACTAGTGCAAGCTATGCAGAGCTTCGTCAGCGTCACGACAGGGCTGCCTACAGGCCACCTAAACAAAAGCAAAGAATAATGGATGAGAGGGAGGATGAAGAATTGCTCCGGCCTGTTGGCACTGATCAGCGACTCTCTGAATACAGGAGCGAGCTCAAATATATGGCAGAGGAAGAAAAGAGTAGACTCAGGAGAAGGAGGGAAAGAGAAATAACTGAGATCACATCAGAAGAAGACGAAGAAGTAGAAATGGTGCAATATGCTCACAGGGAATTTTCACCTCCCTCTAGATTACTAAGGAGAAGAAGATCCCTTTCTCCAACTTACATTGAGTTGATGCGTCCTGTATCTGAATTAATTCGACCTCGCTCACGGCCTCCTGAAGAAAGTGAGAGAAGATCTCCAACACCAGAGAGAACTCGACCACGATCACCCAGCCCAGTCTCTAGTGAAAGATCTCTCTCCCGGTTTGAGAGGATGGCAAGATTTGATATATTTTCTAGATACGAGTCCATGAAATCTGCTCTGAAAACTCAAAAAACGATGGAAAGGAAATACGAAGTTCTGACTCAGCAGCCTTTCACCCTTGACCACGCTCCTCGCATTACCCTGAGAATGCGCTCACACCGGGTACCGTGTGGCCATAATACTAGGTTCATTCTTAATGTCCAGTCAAAACCAACGGCCGAAGTGAAGTGGTACCACAATGGTATTGAGCTCCAAGAGAGCAGTAAGATACACTTTACCAATACGAGTGGTGTATTAACTCTGGAGATTCTTGACTGCCACATTGATGACAGTGGAACATACCGAGCTGTATGCACAAACTACAAAGGGGAATGCTCTGATTATGCAACGCTAGATGTTACTGGAGGAGATTACACTACATTCTCCTCCCAGAGGAGAGATGAAGAAGTACCAAGGGCAATCTTACCTGACTTGACAAAAACAGAGGCATATGCAATCTCCTCATTTAAGAAAGCATCTGCAACAGAAGCAAGTTCCTCAGTAAGAGAGGTCAAATCAGAAGTGTCAGCAACAAGAGAATCACTTTTATCCTATGAACACTATGCTGCTTCTGAGGAAAAAGTCACTGCAGCTGAAAAAAAATCATTGGAAGAAAGGACTTCACACAAAGCATTTAAAAGCACTCTGCCAGCAACAATCCTTACAAAGCCACGGTCAGTCACAGTTTCTGAAGGGGAGACTGCAAGATTTTCCTGTGATGTTGATGGTGAACCAGCACCAACAATAACGTGGCTCCGCGCAGGTCAACCTGTTGTTTCTTCAAGGCGCTTCCAAGTAACACGAACACAGTACAAGTCTACCTTTGAAATTTCTTCCGTCCAGATATCAGATGAAGGAAGTTACACTGTTGTGGTGGAAAATTCTGAAGGAAGACAGGAAGCCCATTTTACTTTGACCATTCAAAGAACAAAAATTCCTGAAAAAACAATTACATCACCTCCAAGGATCAAATCTCCTGAGCCTCGTGTAAAGTCACCTGAGCCAGTTAAGTCTCCTAAACGAGTAAAATCTCCTGAACCCATCAGCAGTCCCCCAAAAGCTAAGTCACCACCTGGAGACAAAATGGCACCAACAGATAAAGTACAATTACCAACTGCTTCTCCACCAAAGATAAAACAGGATCTGAAAGCAGAAACTCTTGGAGATAAGGTAAAGTTATCCTGTGCAGTTGAAAGCAATCTTTTAAGTGTCAGAGAAGTGGCTTGGTACAAGGATGGTAAAAAACTGAAAGAAGACCATCATTTCAAGTTTCATTATGCAGCAGATGGCACTTATGAGCTCAAAATTCACGAGCTCATGGAATCTCATAAAGGTGAATACACCTGTGAAATTATTGGAGAAGGAGGTGTTTCAAAAACTACCTTCCAGTTTACCGGCCAAGCATTTAAAAATATCTATTCCCAGGTAAGAGGTGTATCTGAATCTCATAAAACAGTTCAGAAAGAAGATGAATTACTTATGGTTTCTACCCAGAAGAAATCATTAGTGGCAACTGAAGAGAAATCTGCAGTTCAAGAAGTCATTAAAAAGTCAGTTGTTACAGAAGATGTCAGAAAATTAAAAGCAGAAATTACAGCTTCTTCAACTAAAATGACAATGTCTGAAGGGCAGAAAGTGACACTGAAAGCAAACATTCCTGGTGCCTCTGAAGTAAAATGGGTGCTGAATGGAATGGAGCTGAGAAATTCAGATGATTACAGATACGGTGTTTCTGGAAGTGATCACACGTTAACTATCAAAAAGGCTAGTAATAAGGATGAAGGTATACTGACCTGTGAGGGTAAAACTGATGAAGGCATTATTAAATGCCAATATATTGTGACCCTTTCTAAAGAGCGCTCCAGTGAACCAGCATTCATCATGCAGCCTAAGTCTCAAAATGTCAATGAAGGACAAGACGTTTTGTTCACCTGTGAAGTTTCTGGGGAGCCTTCTCCTGAAGTCGAGTGGTTAAAGAATAATCAGCCTGTAAGTAATCATTTATTTACTTGGAAAATTAAAATTAATTATAAAATTGATCTTAATGCAGCCATTTTTGTTCCCCTCCTTAGATTGCAGTTTCATCGCACCTCAGAGTATCTCGTTCTAAAAATATATATTCTCTTGAGATTCGAAATGCAGCAGTGAGTGACACTGGAAAATACACTGTCAAGGCAAAAAATTACCATGGGCAGTGTTCTGCTACAGCATCTTTGACTGTACTCCGTAAGTTTGTTTTCAGATCTTGTGTTCAGAATAATCACAACTTTTTGCTGTGGTGTGGTCTACTAAAATGACTTTACGATAAAATCCACTGGCAATGCTGACTTCAGTATTTTAAGAAGTTCATATTTCTTTTGTATATTACATATACAGCCCTAAAACAGCATGAGAAATCTTTTTAACACCCACAGAGCAGCACAGAGGGGTTCTATTAAATCAACAGGTGCATGTTAAGAGAAAGCTATGAGCATTTGTTTTAGGATGAGCATGTTAAGACCTTGGTGCTGGTAATAATTCTTTCCTCATTTACTAACAAAATCTGTTACAATAAAACAAAGTCATACCACAGTTAAAAAATTTTTATGGCAACTTAATAGAACTGGATTTACTATTTTATTTGCTATACCATATCCCAATTCCTAGCATCAAGGTGTGGCTGCGATTTGCTGCATGACTGTGTTTGAGTTTAAAGCAAACCTGCAGTGATTGAGCTTTCCTGTTGCTCTTTATAGCTACAGAGCAATGCAGTGAAATACAGATTTTACTATTTTTTGTTTTTAAGAACTTGAAAATGTTTCACAGCTTCTACAAATATGAACACACACAATTTCTCAGTGTCTAATTCTAGTAATGGTTCTGATAAGAAACACTGCGTGATGACCTGTTTTCTCTTAAGTATGTATGTTTTTCCTTGAAGCTCATACATACTGTAAGTTTCATTGCCTATTTTTTAATTTCTAAACAACTGCTTGTGATTTGGTTATCTTGAATCAAATGACTGTAAGCAAGTGTATATTCCACTGCAGTTTTCCATTGAAAGCAAAGTATGCCGTCTTCATTTCTGTAAAATTAACCATACAGACCTGCATGACTTTGTTCGTTAATGTGATGTTGTTGCTTTTTCCTTCTATGTTTGCAATGCTCCTCAGCTCTAGTTGAAGAACCTCCGAAAGAGGTAGTATTGAAGACCAGTGGCGACGCAAGCATGCACGAAAGTTTTTCTTCTCAGTCCTTTCAAATGGCTTCTTCTAAACAAGAGGCTTCATTCAGCAGTTTCAGCAGTAGCAGCATGACTGAAATGAAATTTGAAAGCATGTCTGCCAAAAGCATGTCCTCCATGAAAGAATCCTTTGTAGAGATGAGCTCCAGCAGTATTATGGGGAAATCTAGCATGGCTCAACTGGAGAGTTCAACTAGTAAAATGCTTAAATCAGGTCTCAGAGGTGAGCATTACAATTATTCATAGAGTTAGTGCTTCAACTATCCTGAAGTAGTCGTCAGAGTAAAGCTGCTGCATGGCTTAGTGAAAACAGACTAACTTGGTATTTCTTCTCCTGTTTTATAAAGGAGTACCACCCAAAATTGAAGCTCTCCCATCTGATATCAGCATTGAGGAAGGAAAAGTTCTCACACTATCCTGTGCCTTTTCGGGTGAACCTGCTCCTGAAATAACATGGTACTGCAGAGGGAGAAAAATTACCAGTCAGGACCAGCAAGGCAGATTCCACATTGAAACCAGTGAAGACCTAACCACCCTGATCATCATGGATGTCCAGAAGAATGATGGTGGACTTTACACTTTGAATTTAGGGAATGAATTTGGTACTGATTCTGCCACTGTGAATATAAATATCCGATCACCTTAGAGAGCTTAATCTGTATTATTTACACTTGTATTTTTACAAGTGATTCATATATGGACTGAAATATCTGATATGTAAATATAAAAGAAAAATATTTTTTTACCTACCTGAACAAGACAAAGTCCAGATCTATACATTATGACTTATAGTCATTATTGACCTAAGAATTTAAAACACTTTTTTCACTGACATGTACATACTGTATATAGCCGAAGTTAACGGTTATGAAGTTTTGTACCATTTGTTTTATGACATTTTGAAACGTAACTTTTGGAACTAACTGTTGGCAGGGGAAAGTTTCCTAGCAAACGACTACGCTGCTCAACATTTAACTAATTTTTGTGCCTCAACTCATTGTTGATGTCTAAGAAAGCCTCAACAGGTAGAGAGGCTCCCTGTTGAAGATTACCTACATCTAAGACATGATCCTGTGCACAGTATTTCATACATGCACAAATATTTATGTTGAATCAGAAATGTAAGGCATTGGTGATGTTTGCAATTACCCTCCTGTAAGCATTGCCCTAATGTTTTACGTTGGATCTGATTATGTCATAATTTTCATACCTGACTGACAATTCCTGGACAAAGTGCAAGCGGCCAGCACTTTGTTCACCCACTGTGTACTGTTTCTGACATATTGACTGCCTGAATAGCTTTTAAAAAAGTAACATCACCTGGCCATCCCCTTAATAAACAAAGCTATTTAGGTATTCAAGTGCAGCAGCAGTACCCCATCTCGGAGGTTCTTAGGGTGCAGTGATTGAGTTTGTGTGGTAGAATTAGACACCCAGTAGTCACTTCCAGGCAACTAAGCAATGAACCACAGTTTGAAAACAAACTGTTGCTACAACATCAAATACCAGCTCGCACTTCAAATTGCTTTAGTTCTCCTAATGTAGTAATAGAGCTTGGTAGCTGTTGAACCTCCTTGAGATAGAATTGTTCATTTGAAATAAAGCATGCTTTCTGCACCATAAAGTCTGTGACTCCTTCTTTATTTATTATGCTGCTTTTACAGTTCCTGTACTACGTTACATAAAAAGAGTTGCTGAAACAAAAGATGAGGTAGAAATGCAGTTCTCCAATGTAAACCAGGCAGTTAACTCTTGGCAATCCAGTCATCCATCAGAAACAGTCTGTCCACCAGCCAGCCTTGGAAAAAGTCACCTTAAAAAACATGTCCCACTGACTCTGGGGCAGCTAATCCCCTTTTTATACCACTCATTCTCATTGGACACATCTGTGGCTTGTTAAGGGTAAGACTGCTTGTACTCTTTTGTAATTTTTGTAAGTTTACAATTTTGTAATTGCCCACACTTTCCTCTACACAGTGTTGCTTTTTTTGGCAGCTGCAAGTAGTACAGACTAGTTGATCCTAATTGCCTGGACCAACAAGTTGTCAACTCCCATGGGTGATTCATCAATTCTTCATCCCACAAGTCAGCTGACATATCTGTCAGATATGTGTCTTCACATTCGGGGGGGGCTGTGGGAGGGGCTGGGATATGTTATCTATGGGGAAAAGACTATCAAGGTCGAAGGAGCAAGTCTGCTTTCTAGAACTCATTCTGTAGAAAAACCTGGAGAGCAAACACATTCAGAGAAATGTAACACTTCAGGAGCTGTAAAATTCTCTGAAGTGCAGCAAGAGCATTAGTTAGTAAACATGATGCATCATTGTGACTCTCAGCATACCACTAATACTAAAAAAACCAACAAAAGACTCAAGACTCATCTGAAGTAACAAAGCGGATAGAATATTAAAAAACCTATTTCAAAAAGACTCACTATAGAACCTTTTCTAATAATATCCTATAATCCTATATATTATCAACCACTATCTATCCAAATTATGCTGAAAGCTAAGAGACAGGGACAAAACAAGGACTAAAGTAAAAATAATGATTTCAGAAGAGCTAAGCTCTGGGTCAGGACAAAATCCAAACTTTTTCAAGTGATGGAAGCAGGACTTATAAATATGAAAGAGTTTAAGAGTGCATGGTATTTCTTCCTTAGGGAGAAAAGTAAAAATGAATAAAAATTAAGTTTAAAAAGGCTGTGTATTTTAATCTTTAAACAATTCAAAGAGGAAAACAAAAAAACAAACAAGCACCAAACTCAAGAAAACTTCTAATTCTCATTTCTTTAGATGTTTAAAAACATCCCAGCCAACAAACTCAATACAAGACACAAAAATGCATAGGTACAGTCTTGTTTAGCTAACAAGTAACTTGTGTACACAGGCACATAATAAAACAAACACTAAAAATGCACTGGATATTTAATCATCCTAGCAGAAAGATAGTGATAGACAGCATCTGCAGATTTAACCATGGCCTCTTCTACACAAAGGCTACAGGAGACTCAATCTTACAGGGCCACTCTTGAGTCTCAAAACACTCAGTCGATGAAGAGGAAGCACACTGGTGTGGCGGTGTAAGCAAGTTCATCCTGCCAGTACCTCTCTGCCCCAACTCTGCATAGCACTTAAGCAAGTACTTTCAGCAGATGAGTCACTCACGTCTAAAAATAGGATTTAAAATACTTAGGGGCTTTGCTGAAACACAGCTTGAACAGATAACGTTGCAGGCTGACCAGCTGAGCCAGTGTTTTTCCACAAGACTGCTAAGCAAATGCTAACCTACAGTGACATTGCTGAAGTCACAACCTAAAGCTTCGATATTCCATTTCACAGACCACATCCCTAACAATAACATTTTTCAAAACAACAGATTAAACAGTCTCTGGATGAAAAGAAATAAATATTTTGAATTATTTATTATATCCAGGTTAAATACTGGGATTTCTAACTATATAAGCTGATATTTGCTCTCTTCAAAGATCAGATCTATTGTGCTATAGGACCGAGTTTGGAAAAATATCCCACCACTGATATGGTGTATGAAAGCATTTGGCATTCATGTTTCCTGAGCACTGATGCATAAGGAAAAACTTTTTAACAAAGCTCTGTGAGCTGCTGTATAACTCCTACCACTAGAGCTATGTATTTTCTACTAACATTTTACACGTGGCAGGCTGAGAAAAATAACTGTGATGGTGGAGAGCCACACTGAGAGATTAATTTTACTGCATTTTAGCTGGTTTTAAGACATAGACATTTCTTTTATTCAGGTATCACAGCCCTTTTAAAAGCTTCTAATTTACACCAACAGGAAAACCAGCTACACTAGAATACTTGAAGTGATAGGGGTGGAGCAAGACTCAAGTTTATAATTTGTGAAAATAACCTTAAAAAACAAATAGGTGTGATTTCAATTTTTAAGTAAGGAATAAATTTTTTGCAGAACCAACTGCTGAAGTATTCCTATCCCAAAGATTGCTTTCTCTGAGGAAAAAAATTTTAAGAAGTGAGGCTGAATTACTAAGTTGAAAGACATACAAACATTAAGTTACAGTACTTTAAAGCCCCTGAACATTATAATCTCAGTATTCACAGTTCTCAAAATCATTGAGTGCCTTACCATTAATTCTTTAAAATGGAAGCTGGTAATTTCTAAGCATTCTATTTCTAATTATCTGATACTAGAAACTTCAGAGATATGAAGGTAACTGAAGTTACCTCTTTTCACCAAAATATATGTCTGAACCATGCTTATATTCTTTAAATGATGAATACTATTTAGAAATTTGAACTGGTTTTAGATTGATCTCTTCAGAAGCACATGAGATCGAAACTAAAAGTACCAACCACCTATTCTGTTGAGGTTCAGCTCTCATTCTGCACTAGAAAGAATGATACAATCAGGCATTCCTGATAAGCTCTCCCATAAAATTGGAAATTAAATATGTAAGAGCAGCCAGGTATGTTTTAGTCTTATAATGCATGGATCATTGTGATTCAGCCAGATAATTTTCAGAAATTATTTCCTAACCCCAGTCACCAAAAGTATGACAGGATATCATCCTCACTAATTTCACTGAAATACATTTTAGGATGTTTGGCACAGGTATCTATAAAAAGGCTGATTTAACAGAAGTGAATCACACATATATAAATAAAGCTAAAATGAGGGCTAGAAAAACCCAAAACAGCACTGAAACCATTACATGCAAATTTTTGCTTGGATCTGATCACAACAACTTTTGTCTCGTGTCAGTATTTAAAATTATTACTTACTACTACAGTCACTGATCAGTCTCACTTTGTTTTTTCACAGCGTGGAGTCCAATCTCTTTTCTTCATAGTAGTTGAGAGCAGGAAAAGCTATCTGTCATTATCACATGTAATTAACACTGCAGAAGCTGGCACAAACCTCAGTGAAATTTCAAAAAGCACCTCTGACAGCATATTATTCAAGACAACACTCTCATTGCAGTATGTAGTTTACTTCTCTGAACATCTTCTTTAATATTTATTTTTACAATTGCCATGTCATATAGAATACATTAAAGCAAACATTCAGAAAAAAAATGTACAAGCGTGTGTGTGGCTGATATGTGTATGCCAGTTTGCATGAAAACTGACAGAACTCAGCACAAATGACAGCTCTGAGCTGGTATCCACAAACCCCTTTTACAAACTATTCCAATCCACTTGAACCTGACATAATGGTTTATAAACTGGCATTTTACATAAGGCAAACAGCTCATATGTTTTTCCTTAACATTTGGACCTATTTTGATTTAGATAAATCAACATTCCAAAAATTTATAAGGAAAGCTCCCATTCCCATCTGTTCTTTCCAGTCTGCTTCAAATTATTTATATACACAAAAGGAAGACTACTTAAACCAAATTAAAGATCTGGTTATAGAAACAGATTTTGGTATGTGCTTGAGTACAAAAAACCCTGTACATTTATTTAGCAATTGTGTAAATCAAGAATAGTAAATGGCTTGCTTCAAGTGCTCTACAGCTTAGACTTTATAGACCAAGTTCATCCCTAAACAAACACCCAAAAATCCCCAAAAGCTTACAATGCTAACATTAACAACCTTCTTGACCAAGGTGCTAGTAGGCACTATTATACTATATTACTCATTAGTTATTAAGAGAATCAGACTCTGACCTCACTTACAGTTAATGCAAATTTACACTGATGTAACTGAGAGCAGAATTTGTCTTCTGGTGTATACCATCCTCAAATGATATAAAGGAGTTGCAAAAACAGACGCTCCCTTTAGTATAAATATGTCATAAATAAAACATGTATAGATACAAATATTCATTACAACAGCAGCTTAGAACAATCTAACAATTCAGCTCTTGTTTTTATCATACTTTGCTAAAAACACATCTTAAGTAAATAGAATAAATCTTAACAGCACTGTATTAATTATTTGTGATGCTACACACCTCAGAAACAATTTATGCACATTGTGAAGCTTTTAGTAGATCTTTAGACCTTTAGTAGTGAAAGTAGGTAGAAATTTTTGATGCAAAAGAGAATAAATAAATAAAAACTATTAAATAACCCATGTTTGGTACAAATACTTCATATTAAGTTATTTTTTATACATTTGTTTAGAAAAATACACTAAATATTTCTACTTTCATTGCCTAAAAATAAGGACTGGATTATGTATATCCTTGTGATTTTCAAGGCGGCAATGTCAATTACCGTCAAGCTGCTGGAGCAGAGCCGTTAGTGTCCATTCCCACAGCCCTTACACTGGCAAAAAAAAAAAAAGCCATTGTGGGGGCTAATCACAGTTCCAGGTGGATGATCTGGTACAAATGACCAAGAGGCCCATGGCACAAGTTGCATTTTCTCAAAAAAAAGGAAAACTCTTTGCTGAAGTTTATAATGCTTGTTTACGAATGCATCGGTCAGACCTTCGCACTTTTTAAAAAGAGCTGCATTTACAAATGTGGATGCTTATCTGTTAAAGCCATCATTTGTTCCAAAAAATGCACATTCAAACTGTGAAATATTAGGAAAATACTCTTGCAAATAAACTATATAAAGATAAAATACACTTCAAAGATAGTATTTATGTTATTCTATAAAGTGCAGAGAAATCCTCCTAAAAAGGGAAATAACTACTTCCTATAACAACAGTATAATTACAGCAGCTTTTGCATAGCATTATTTATAGAAAATATAATACTTTCAGTTGCTTCAGGAGGAAAAGGATTAAAAAGTCTCTTCCAGTTCAGATCTTTCCTTTGACATTGATTTACTTTCTTCAGGAATGGTTGATGATACCAGATCTCCATTGACAGCACTTCTAGAACAATGAGCAGATTCTATAAAGAGACCAATTATGTATTTAATTTTCATTCCACAGAAGTATAATCCAATCTGTCAATTATTGTATTTGCAAAGTATTTCCTCTCTATAAGTATTTCCTCTCTATAAGTATTTCCTCTATAGTCAAATTAAAAGTCTGCTTGAGAGGAGTTATAATGGAGACAAAATGCCAAAAAGATTCACAAGGAAAAACCACAGAAAAACTGCTTACTAAGTCAGCCCATCTCATCAGAAGGGACTGAATTCTCATCATGATCTTTATTATTGGCAAGGCTCTGTGCCCTCGCAGCAGTGCTGTTCTCTACAAAAGGCAAGAAGCCACTGAAATGAACAATCTTTCTGCAATGCACTGAGTGAAAACTACCCCTGCGACTCACAGAAGTCAAAAAAGGGTAATTTCTTCTGTGACAATAAGCAGGGGGCAAACATCAATATTCCACATCACTTGCCAGATAATCACTCTTGTGAGAGTCTATTAGGACAAACATCCTTTTTCTGGATATGTTTTAATTTCATCTTGCCAGTAGTCCCATTGATTTCAATATAACTACTCCAGCTGCAAGACCATTTGTAAGATGGATGGAAGCCAGCCCAAGTCAACCAGGTAACAAACTATACAAGTGCTCTGATGTATAATACAGGAACGTTACAAATAAAACATTTTTCCTCATGCCAATATCAGTGCTAGAACAGCTGCTCTAAACAGGGAAATAAATTGTACTGAAAAATAAAACTCCCCTCCCCTTTCAAACTCACTCTGAGAATCTTCAGAAAGTGTATCACTGTAAGATTCTGTATCCGAGTATGTTCTTCTGCGCTGCTGAGAAGATCGGTGAAGAGATGAACCTGGTTCTTTTACAGAGTGATTAATCCTTCAAAGGAAATGAGATCTATTAGCAAGCAAAATTTGTAACAACCCACATAAATTTTATATACGTTAAATTTGAAATAACTTTGGAGCTTAGATTAAATCAAAGCTTTTTTACTCTACTAGTCTACTATAGCAGACTAAAAACAGCACAGTACACAATCTTAATTTCACAACTGCAAAGCCTGAAAGTGGAAATAAAAATGAAGGAAATAACTTGAGAATAATTTGAGAATCTGAAATACTGACTGAAAAGGTATGTTAGCATTTCAAGCTCTAATTTAATGAACTTATCAAAACAAGCCATTTGCATAAAGCTTCTAGCATGACGAGATTTTGGTACTGTATTAAAAATAGCAGCTGCAACTGATAGCTAATAATCTGCACCTTTTGTTTTCAAAATCAGATCAATTTATAATTTTTAATTTTTTTCCCCAAGCAAACAATTCTTCTCACATTTTGATTTTAATGCTAGCAAGTTCAGGGAGGGCTTTTGAGACACAAGAAAAAACCTTAAGGAAACAGAAAATTACCTTTCTGAATAGCAAGGACCAGGGTGGCTAATGGAACGCTTCATCTAGGGGAAAAAAAAAATTCCAAAGAACAAACAACACCAAAAATGTCACAAGCTAGTCAGAAAAATGATATGGATATCTACATTATTTTTTTACTTTATTTACAGTCTTTACAAAGAGACTGCAATATTTTTTTATGAAAAGCAACCACTCTCAGTTAAAAATCTGATTTAACTATATGAAAACAGATGGATTACCACCAATATTAAAGGTTTTAGAACATTCACACAGGAAATAGTTTACTACAAAAAGACACTACCTCCTATCTACGGAATTCATTCCCTCTGGCACCGAAGCTCCTCATGGAGCCATTGTTAATTGCTATGATACACAGAAGTATCAAGACATTTTTCCTTTACCAAATGGAAATTTAAATTCCTCATTACATAATAAAGCCAAATTATGCCTCTTGATTCCTTGTGGTTTCTCTGCTATCACTGTCAAATCTCTATGCATATCAAAGAAAGTTATTATTTTAAATCATAATGATCAGCCTTCTAAGTGAAGTGATTGAAGATAGAGATGAAAGACCCATATGGAAAGAAAGAGATTCCCACAACAAAACAGCACAGTACAGCTCATTTTGGAATGCATACACAGAACTGAGAAAGCATTTGATTCCCCATACACTGTCCTTCTAAGGGAATTAATCCATAGTGAATAGTTATATAAGTAATATCTTTATCATTATATATCTTTTTGTTAAATAAAGGAATGTTATATTAAATACAAATATCTTGAATTACATACAGTGAAACATATGCTATCTTGCTGATGTGCTTCAAATCACAAAGCACTTAAGCAGGAGGTGAAGTTATGTAATTTTTATGATCAGTGTACAGTTAGCACTCTAAAAGAACCAAACAGTTGAACTGAGGAAAAGTTTAACCTCATTCATTTATGAGATACCTCATTACAGGGCCTTGACACATATGATAAATTACTCTGATGATGTAAAGGCTAGCAAGCAAAGACTGAGAATGAAAACTGATTTATATTTGAGACCAGTACTGATTTATAACACAGTCAAGATTTCAGCTGTTGACATCATAGCACATAACAATGGCATAGCATTCTGCCACTCCTCCCCCCAATCCAACCACCAGTATGACACTTAGAAAAGATAATTTCAAAATATCTAAACCATTTGAATAGGTGATGGTGACACAGGAGAAACCAAGGGATCAGGGTGAGGCAGCTGGAACATTTCTGGCTTAAACTTGGCATTAGCGATCTTCACACATTCTTCAAGTGTTGTGATAAATGTATTACATGTGGCACTAAGCAAGGAAGAGGCTTCATTCATGTTCTGAAAATAAATGAAAGCACAAGCATAAGCAAGGAAAAAATCAAAATATGCAAATATAACTTTCCTCCACCACCTCTCCCAGACACACTAATTTCCCTCATTACCACTAAGAATTTACATTTCCCATTTTTTTAATCAAATGTATGCCTTACCATAAGACAAATTTAAGAAAAAAAATGTGACAGCATTGCAATTTCTTTCTGACATCTGAGTTTCTTTAGGGTACCAGCGACCAAAGCCTTACTGCAAAGCTTGTCTCAGAGTGACTAACTAGTATCAGAAGATCATTCAGCAAAACAAATGAATTGCAGCAGTAGGTGTGAACAGTTTTATCACTCTAGAGCAAGGAGCTGCAGGTCCATTTCACCTCCCTAAACTGAAAACTTGCTCCATTGTGACTAAGCATCAAGCCCTGCCTTTGCACTAAAGGATCAACAACATTGTTCACGTGCTGATCAAGAGTGCAAAGAATGAAGTCATTCATAATTTCCAGTCCTTTCATTCAAAAGCAGGAATACATTCTAGTACTGTACTTGTGCACATTCAGAGATACACTGCATGTTTCCAGTGCTAGAACACTAGGTTTCCCTGATAAAAAAAATGGAATACCCTCCCACATAAGGAAGTAAGAATGGACAACTAAGATTGTTTCAGCTACTTGAGCACAGATGCACACCAAGACAATCAAATGGCTCAGAAACACAATACACCTGGCACAATTACAGTTAAAGCATCCAGGTACTTTACACACAGAAAATTATTATTAGTACATATACACACAAGCATTCAAAAATTGACATTAGGTTAGCTTTCCCAGATAAATAAGGGATAAATGGGGAGATAAATAAGGTTTAAGACATCAATAGTAACTTGAGGTGTTTTATATAATGGAATGAAAAGAAAGTCTAGAATTGTGCACCTCAATGCTGGGAGGAGAGCGAGTCTCATCATGGTGAACAAATTCTTGTATTGTATGAACTTGCTGCATTAAGAGATCACAGTAGAGACGAAGTTCGGACATTTTGGTTTTAAGAGATTCATTGGTCTCACTTATTTCTATGGAAAAAAAAATGAAAATATCAATTTATTGCATACAATGTACATACACATTGTAATTTTTAAGCACCTTTCATTTAAATATAAATTTAAAAATCCACTTAAATTTCCACTTAATTTTGAGGAAAACTGGATTCTGCAATGAATGAATAATTATAGCGGAAGTAGACAATACTTTTGGATAACTGATGCTAATTTAATTACTATTATGGAAAAGGCACATTATCAGGAAAAATAAAGTTGAAATCTTTCTTAGCTGTCATGTAATGTTGAAAAAAATTACTGGATAAAACTTATGCCACCGACCAGAGTGGCTGGAAATGGTTACATTAAGCCATCCAAGAAAAATTATGGAAAAAAAAATTAGTTACTATAACAACAGAAATGAAATGTCTTCACAACAGCTACAAACAATATGTTTATTCTAGTGACAACAACACCTTGCTGTTATTTCAGGTTCTTAAGATACAAGAGGTTAATGCAGGTGACTTCTAACTCTAATACTGAGGGGGAATTTACCATACAGATGACTAAAAATAATTACAATTTATATTAAAAGACAATAATACTGACTTTGTAACACAATATTTGCACTTGGATTATGTGAAGAAGTATCTACTCTAGGTAACACACATACCTTTTTCTTTTTTTGTTCTGGTATCTGCTAAACAGGCTTTTGCACTCCCCAGTGCTACTAGCCATCTTTGCCTTTCAGCTGCATTAACTGCTTTCATATAGAAATGCTGCTCCCCTGGGATGATTAGCTCCATTCTTGTGTTGTCTGTTGCATGAACTTGTGATAGAAGAGGAAAAAAAAAAATAATAACCTCAGCTCAGTAATGATCATTTCTTAAATACTGCTCCAAGTATTTAAAATTGCTTATGATAATCCCACATTAATACAGTAAATCACAATGCACCACTGCTATATAAGGAAAACCCCAAAGCTGCTCAACCTTTTTCCCCCTTTCCTTCACCAAAAGAACAAGGTAACAAGGAAAATCAACTGGAATGGCAAAAAAAAAAAATTTTTGAAGTGATCCTCCCTTCTTTACATCACTGACTTCATCTACACTAAAGAAACAAAAGGAGTTACTCCATGAACAATACTGGGTGGCCCATGTAAAATAAGTTCCACTTCTTAATATGGAAGTACCCACAACACAAGCTCAGTCACTTGAGAGGATCTGGAAAAAAGTCATAGTTAACAGCAACAGGAAGCTAGAAAACATCTTGCTGTTAGCCAAGGAGGCTGACCTACAGTTAGGAATACACTAAAGACTAAACTCTTAGTTTGGAACAAACAGTTCACTTACTGTCTCAAATACACCCATCACCTGTGCACGTGTGCAGCTTCTAAAAGTGACAAAAGTAAAAATTACTCTGGAAACCAAAAGATTAAACACTTCTAGTTTGTAAGAATATCCCCTTTTGGATCATTGCTGCTGCTCTTCGGGAAAACTGGCCTTCATGATTCAGTCTCTATTCCTGGTCATAAGAGGAAAAAGCAGTAGAACTAAAGAGCTAGCTGACATAACTTCAAGCATGAACCACGTGCACATAACAATTAAAAACAAAAAGTAATAAATGGTGTGTTCTAAATCTCAAAACAGAACTCTACTCACATTCATTATTATTTGTGAACTATGAAGCTGACACACTGGACTACAGGTAAACAAAAACAGACATGTGATGCAAAAATGTATGATTGGTGATCTTTTCTATTTCCATGGCAGCTAAAATTTTCTCAAGCAGAAATCTATTAATTCTTACCTTTGATTTCACACACAGCCATCTTTATACTTCCTTTGCTGCCTTTGCAAACGTCATCCTGGGAATCATAGTATGACAATATCCCATTGTCTAAAACAAACCACCGAGGCTGCCAACCTAGGGAGAACAAAAATGTGAAAGAGGAAGTTTAGTCTAATTCCTAAATTGTAAATCAAATTCATCTCTTTGGCTGTTAAAACTTTAACAAAAGAGGCAAACGTTAAATTATTCTTGTAACACACCAGGAAGTGTGTTACACACAGAAACAATCTGTGCAGTTCCAAGACCAGAGCCACTCTATAACCAGACTAGTTATGGATATTCCACTCCCATTCTTTTTTGGGTGCAAGATAAGTGTTTTCCTTCTGTTTTCATTGCATTCCATTCTAGAGAAAAATTAAATTTTAATTTAGCCACCATGGAATCCTGTTTTGAAGGTTGTTAAATTACATATCTCTGAAAAACCATTCTCATTCAAATATATTTTTCAGGCAAATTTTTCTAAGATTTTAGGAACTTATTTGTAATGATTCCTCGATACAAATAAACAACTGATGCCACCAACTACTATGCGATGTTCTCCTTTACCTACAGTATTTCAGTGAAAACTTTTCATTTCACAATTACATACTGACACTTTCTCTGTTTCTACAAATAACACAGCACTAAATTATTCCAGTAGAGCATAACAATTATACTGGCCCATTATACTCCGGTTCAGCTGTACAACAGGAGCAGATTATCCCTCTATTCTAGAGCTTGACATCAAACTTCAACTTCCTGCTTGGTTTAGGGTCTGGAATGGCAAAAATTGTGTGGCCAAGCCCTCTAGTATTTGGTGATATGACAGTGTGGCCCAGGTGGCTTTCCAGTTGCCATCCCAACAGAGCAGGCTGAGGCCAGCCAGTAGCACTGTATTTTAACACAGGAAGCTAAATCAGGTACCAGACTCAGAAATCAGCTACAGGCTTCATACTATTTGTAGCATTATAGAATCATCTAAGGTTGGTAAAGATCTCCAAGATCAACTAGTCCAACCTTTAACCAATCACCACCTCGTCAACTAGACTAGAGCTCTAAGGACCACATCCAGTTGTTTCTTGGACACTTCCAGGGATGGTGATTACCACCTCCCTGGGCAGCCTGTTCCAATGCAACCCTTTCCATGGAGAATTTCCTCCTGATGCCCAACCTGAACCTCTCATAGTGCAGCTTGAAGCCGTTTCCTCTCATTCTGTCACTTGTTATCTGTAACAAGAGGCTGAGTCTGACCTGGCTCCAGCCTCCGTCAGGGAGTTGCAGAGTGATAAGGTCATCCCTGAGCCTCCTTTTCTCCAGGCTGAGCCCCCTCAGCTGGCACAGTTGGTCCTGGTATGACTCACTCTCTAGACCCTTCACCAGCTCCACTGCCCTTCTGTAGACACTCTCCAGCACCAGCGTCATTACAAGTTGTAACACTAATTCAAGGGGAATAAGACCAGGCTGCATTAAATCACATTACCATTCTGTGATGAAGAAATAATAATATGCAACTGTGTATTGTTTCTTTTTTGTTGTTTAGTAGCTGTAACAGTAAGCATACATGTCTTTTCAAATGTAGAGTGGTAACTAAAAAGCACATCCACGCTCAAATTTAAAAGCAGAATGTTAAAAACTACAAACTCTAAAGGATATGAACTCACACAGGAAATATTTCACATGGTGTGTGTACATTAACGCTAATACTCAAAGAATATGCAATTCAGAAGACTGTCGTGTAAAATGCAACTCAAAAATGCACTGATCTGTTTTCCTGCTACATTCTGTTGCAAGATGTGGACCCTGTACTATCCTTACCACCTGTCAATGCCTGTCAAAACAGTCTTATTCTGCTAAAAAGGGAACCTACATGAATGACTATTCCATCCTCAAATTATTCTAGTATTGGAAAAAAACAGAAGCAAAGGACTTAAAAGGCCAAGTGCTCACAGAAGCAAGCCAAAGAACAAAAGGACCTCTTGTCATTTGAAACGGGGTGGTATCCCACATTTGAGAAAATATTTAAGTGCAAATTTGTACTCCATAAGTTCTTATTTGAGGAGAAAAAAAAAAAAAAGGCAGCTGTCTATCTGGTTAGCTTTTAATGAAGGAAGAAACGAAATGTTTTCCGCAACATTTCAACAACAATAACAAGCTCCTTTGCTGCTTGGTGTCTAGCATCAATGACAAGTACTACAGCCTATTTTTGGCCACAAAAACACATACTATACAGATAGTAGAGTAACAAGGCAGATGGTAATAAAATTTAAACATTGAGCTAATATGATTAGATTACTTTTTAAAAAAATGCTGCCCTCCTACATTCTGGAGATTGTAGGTAATCCCTGACACACTAATTTTGAAATGCAGGAGCAGATGCTCTCTGTTGGCCAGCACAGGCCTAAGGAAGGGTTCTGAAGTTTGCTGGTTTTGAGGACTACTGGCTTTCAGCAGAAATTAGCTGCATGCTAACAGTCTATTGTGTGTATAGCATCCACAGCTCTTGCTGGGTATTTGCTTATTAAATAAGAGACTTAAAAGAGGAACAAACAGCACAAGAGTTCATTGCCTTTATCCATTTATCTTTTGCTAAAGTAACGTTTTCAGTCATATAAGTGAAAGTGACAATTTTCATTGTTTTGAAAACAACCTTGTGCTCATTCCTTCTCTCATAACCAGAACTTCTCTTTTATGTATTTTCTCTATAGTTATTGTGAAAAAGTGACAAAGACATCAAATATCTATTCAATTACAGCACAACTGCTCCCTTTTACCAGAAGGTCAACATCTGTGGACACATAATTGCTCTAAAAAATTCAAGATTACACTCTGTACACTTAATTTCACAGCGCATCCATACAATCCTCATACGTGGCCCACATTTTATAATCCCTCAGAACCAAGTTTCACACCACTCCACACTCACAACCTGCATATGCTGAAGCAGAATTCCACATATGAAGTGCTGAAGAACCAGAAGGCTAAGAAGATACTGCCAAAGCAGTGTAACAAAAGGCACGATTAAGCACGGTATGTGATCCAACGCTGATCTGCTTGGGAGAGACAATGAGTCCTATCACAGTGTCAGAGGAGAAATGCTTCACCTTGACACCACTGCCTGCCCGCTGCCTGCTCCAAACGGAGATATCTCTATTTCAGCAGAGGATCAGCCAAACAAAATCAGGAAAACGCTAGCATTTGGTGCACTTTTTGTCTGCAGCGCTTCCAAAAATGCATTTAAGGAAACTGAAGTTCATCATGTGTTTTCCAGGTTGGGATACAGGAGCTCCCTGTCCTGCTGAGAGTCTCTGACTAGCTCGGCAAGGCGCAATCCAGGTGGCGAGAGGGGCTCGGCAGAAGGCCGGGGCCGGGCACGGCTCGCCCGTGCGGCAGCGGGGGGCAGTGGGGTCGCCGGCCTGGCCCGGCCCGGCCCGGCCCTGCCGCCTCCCGCACCGGGCGAGAGAGGGGAGCGCTGGCGCTGCTCCGCCGGGCGCGTCCCCCGGCCCGGCC